>CM077805.1:422027-459527 GCA_039737535.1 Lagodon rhomboides | reverse complement strand
ACAGAACAGAACCACATCTGGACTGAGACTGACACAGAACAGAACCACATCTGGACTGAGACTGACACAGAACAGAGACCACATCTGGAGGACGCAGCAGCTTTATGTAACTCTGATGACAATCTGTCGCTCAGGTCTAATCACACACAGCAGCAGGCAGAGGCCTCCTGCTGCTCCTCCTCCTCCTCCTCCTCCTCCTGCTCCTCCTCCTCCTCCTGCTCCTCCTGCTCCTGCTGCTCCTCCTCTTATCATTCATTATCCAGAAGGTTCGATTGAACATGACCCCCCGCTGCAGAGGAAATGTTGAGAGCGAGCGAGTGAACGAGGCGTGATGTTGGACGCTGTTGACACTACAGATTCTGAAATGTTTACCTGCATTATTGAAGTGAGCCGGACCCTGAACCGGACCCTGAACCGGACCCTGAGCCGGACCCTGAGCTGGACCCTGAACCGGACCCTGAACCGGACCCTGAGCCGGACCCTGAGCCGGACCCTGAGCTGGACCCTGAGCCGGACCCTGAACCGGACCCTGAGCCGGACCCTGAGCCGGACCCTGAGCCGGACCCTGAGCCTTCAGTCTGACGTCAGCTCAGGTGAACATAATGAACGCGTTCAATTTAGAACATTTATTAATTCAAAACTTTATTGAAAATGAATAAAGAAACGCTCCTCAGACTGAATCAGAGAGGCTGAACATGGATCCATCAGAGAGCTCGGTGAGTTTCTGATCAGTGAAAATCACGAGTTTGTCAGTTTGATCACATGAAGACGTTCAGCGTGTTTTCATGATTCATGGAGAATATTTCGTGTTTAGTCTCCCTTTGAAGTGTCGATGTTCCAACGTGAATGATGACTCGTGGCGTTCTCCCTGAGACTCGTCTTGTTCTCCCTGAGACTCGTGGCGTTCTCGCTGTGACTCGTGGCGTTCTCGGTGAGACTCGTGGCGTTCTCCCTGAGACTCGTGGCGTTCTCGCTGTGACTCGCAGCGTTCTCGCCGAGACTCGTCTTCAGTTCAACCCTCTCCTGTGCAGATTCTGCAGGATGAAGAAAAGTGTTCATGTTTGAAAATGAAACGAGTCTCTGAAGATCCACGAGCCTGAAACAGAACCGTCCGGTTCAGACTGAAGTCACCTGCGTTCAGAACGAGCACACAGGTGACACCTGAGCAGGGTGGGCGTGTCCTGATGATGTTTGATTGACAGATTGGTGGCACCTGTTCTGATGAAACATGTGATCATTTAAATCCGTGTGTTTCAGTGTGTTGAGGGAGACCAGGCCTCACGCCAGACATTTCATTTTCAGGACGGTTCTGAGACGTGTCGGGCTGTCGGTGTTTGCTGCCTTGCTCGAGGGAACAGTAGCTGTTGATGGGCTGAGGCTCCACAGGCTTCCTGTTTAGATTAAAGGATGAATCCCTCCTGTTGGTCCTGCTGCGCTGTTTCTGATCTACGATCTGCAGCTTCCTGCTGGAGGGAAGAGGAGACTCTCACCTGAACACTGTCACTCATCTGAGCCTCACCTGAGGCTGCAGAACCAGCAGCAGAACCAGCAGCGGGCCGACGAGGCAGATGGTGAACTCAGGAAGAAAAACACGTCCTGCTGAGACACCAGGGATGGATTTTAATTGGAGCCGTCAGCGTCCTCTCTCAACTTTCTACTCTGAAGGAAGCTGTCGGCTCAACTCTGCATTCATCAGCTCGGATCTGCTGACGTGATGATGTGATCTGATGATGTGATCTGCTGATGTGATCTGCTGACGTGATCTTACTGATGTGATCTGCTGACGTGATCTGCTGACGTGATCTGCTGATGTGATCTGATGATGTGATCTGCTGATGTGATCTGCTGACGTGATCTGCTGATGTGATCTTATGATGTGATCTGCTGACGTGATCTGATGATGTGATCTGATGATGTGATCTGCTGATGTGATCTTATGATGTGATCTGCTGACGTGATCTGCTGACGTGATCTGCTGATGTGATGATATGATCTGCTGACGTGATCTGCTGACGTGATCTTATGGTGTGATCTTATGATGTGATCTGCTGATGTGATGATATGATCTGCTGACGTGATCTGCTGACGTGATCTTATGATGTGATCTACTGATGTGATGACGTGATCTGCTGATGTGATCTTATGATGTGATCTTATGATGTGATCTGCTGATGTGATCTGCTGACGTGATCTTATGATGTGATCTGCTGATGTGATCTGCTGATCGTGATCTGCTGATGTGATGACCTGATCTGCTGACGTGATCTGCTGACGTGATCTTATGATGTGATCTACTGATGTGATGACGTGATCTGCTGATGTGATCTGATGATGTGATCTGCTGATGTGATCTGCTGACGTGATCTTATGATGTGATCTGCTGACGTGATCTTATGATGTGATCTGCTGACGTGATCTTATGATGTGATCTGCTGATGTGATCTGCTGACGTGATCTGCTGATGTGATGACCTGATCTGCTGACGTGATCTGCTGACGTGATCTTATGATGTGATCTACTGATGTGATGATGTGATCTGCTGATGTGATCTGGTGACGTGATCTTATGATGTGATCTGCTGACGTGATCTGCTGATGTGATCTTATGATGTGATCTGCTGACATGATCTGCTGACGTGATCTGCTTATGTGGTCTGCTGATGTGATCTTATGATGTGATCTGATGATGTGATGATGTGATCTGATAACGTGATCTGCTGACGTGATCTGCTGATGTGATGATGTGATCTGATAACGTGATCTGCTGACGTGATCTTATGATGTGATCTGCTGACATGATCTGCTTATGTGATCTTATGATGTGATCTGATGATGTGATGATGTGATCTGCTGACGTGATCTGCTGATGTGATGATGTAATCTGATAACGTGATCTGCTGACGTGATCTTATGATGTGATCTGATGATGTGATCTGCTGATCTGCTGACGTGATCTTATGATGTGATCTGCTGACATGATCTGATGATGTGATCTGCTGATGTGATCTTATGATGTGATCTGATGATGTGATGATGTGATCTGCTGACGTGATCTGCTGATGTGGTGATGTGATCTGATGACGTGATCTTATGATGTGATCTGATGACGTGATCTTATGACGTGATCTGATGATGTGATCTTATGATGTGATCTGATAACGTGATCTGCTGACGTGATCTTATGATGTGATCAGCTGACGTGATCTGCTGACGTGATCTTATGATGTGATGATGTGATCTGATGACATGATCTGATGACATGATCTTATGGTGTGATCTTATGATGTGATCTGCTGATGTGATGATATGATCTGCTGATGTGATCTGCTGATGTGATCTTATGATGTGATCTGCTGATGTGATCTGCTGACGTGATCTTATGATGTGATCTACTGATGTGATGACGTGATCTGCTGATGTGATCTTATGATGTGATCTTATGATGTGATCTGCTGATGTGATCTGCTGACGTGATCTTATGATGTGATCTGATGATGTGATCTGCTGACGTGATCTGATGATGTGATCTGCTGATGTGATCTGCTGACGTGATCTGCTGATGTGATGACCTGATCTGCTGACGTGATCTGCTGACGTGATCTTATGATGTGATCTACTGATGTGATGATGTGATCTGCTGATGTGATCTGGTGACGTGATCTGCTGATGTGATCTGATGAAGTGATCTGCTGATGTGATCTGCTGATGTTATGACCTGATCTGCTGACGTGATCTGCTGACGTGATCTTATGATGTGATCTACTGATGTGATGATGTGATCTGCTGATGTGATCTGGTGACGTGATCTGCTGATGTGATCTGCTGATGTGATCTGATAAACTCCACAAGTTTTAACACCGGTCATCTCCTGTAGTGTTTCTCTCTCCATCTCGTCGCCTCCTCCTGGATCTGTTCAGAGATAAACTACTGAGTCAGGCAATAACCTGGAGAGTCACAACCCGCCGCTGTGATGTCACAACCAGCCGCTGTGATGTCACAACCCGCCGCTGTGATGTCACAACCAGCCGCTGTGATGTCACAACCAGCCGCTGTGATGTCACAACCCGCCGCTGTGATGTCACAACCAGCCGCTGTGATGTCACCTTCACAAAATTACCTTCAACCAACATGACAGTCAGAGAGGAAACGGCGGCCGCTGGATTCACAGACGTCTCTGTTACAATGTTGCCATTTGGGCAATATTTCACTGCAATACCAAAAGTGACCACTGGGAGCAAAGCGCCGCCGTGTCCAGGTTTGAACAACGTATTCATTGTCCCAACAGCGTTTACGTTATCATGAACGTGTTTCTGTTCGGAGCATTAATCAGCTCATCTTCACCCTCATCAGTCTGCAGACGCTCCAGCATCTGAGTCAGACGCTGTTAAATATTCAGCAGCTTGTTGGCCGAAGCAGAGATGAAGATCGGCTGTCTGCTCGTCATCCTCACATAAATCACCTGCTGCAGATTACAGCAGTCAGCAGTGTGAACAACAGACGGTGCAGCTGCACACAGACCTGTTGGACGAGTCGGATCGTCGTCGTGGTGTCCGGTTCACTTCTGGTTCTGTCTCCTGCTTTCTGCTTCTGTGGGGAAGAAAAACTCCACAGGACGAACTAACAAGAAGAAAGTGATGTGTTACTGCAGCTTACAGTTTGGATCAGGTTAACTGGGTCAGTGTGTGTGTGTGTGTGTGTGTGAGTGTGTGTGTGTGTGTGTGTGTGTGACTGATGAATTCTGGAGGCTTTCCTCTCCCATCAGCACTGAATCCATCATGGCCGACGGCTCCAGGAGCTGGTAAACACTCGTTCACCGCACGATTGATGTCAGAGTGTGTGTGAGCCAACAGACCGCCTGACTGTGTGTGTGTGTGTGTGTGTGTGTGTGTGTGTGTGTGTGTGTGTGTGTGTGTGTCGGGGTATATCTGCATCTGTAGCAGCTGCTCAGCTGAGAGTCAGAGGTTTGAGGACCTCTGTGTTCACACATCAGTGATGTAAAGATTAGGGTGTGGTTCAGGTTGTATCTGATACTACGCTACGTACCGCTGCTGAAAGAACCGAAGACATACAGACTTTGTCCAAAAACACAGAGAACATACAGAACATACAGAACACAGAGAACATACAGAACACAGAACATACAGAACACAGAGAACATGCAGAGAGTTTACAGTACTTTAACCCTACGACCACGTCGGCCTTCTCTCTGGGCTGATGGCCTGACACCACAAGAGAAACCCTGTCGGGGTTGGTGAGGCGGGGACACACAGGTGCGTGTCTCACAGGGCAGGTGAACCACCAGGACACAGGGGGTTGGTGAGGCGGGGACACACAGGTGCGTGTCTCACAGGGCAGGTGAACCACCAGGACACAGGGGGTTGGTGAGGCGGGGACACACAGGTGCGTGTCTGACAGGGCAGGTGAACCACCAGGACACAGGGGGTTGGTGAGGCGGGGACACACAGGTACGTGTCTCACAGGGCAGGTGAACCACCAGGACACAGGGGGTTGGTGAGGCGGGGACACACAGGTGCGTGTCTCACAGGGCAGGTGAACCACCAGGACACAGGGGGTTGGTGAGGCGGGGACACACAGGTGCGTGTCTCACAGGGCAGGTGAACCACCAGGACACAGGCTCTGGTCCAGAGGGAGCTGCAGGCTCACCTTTGTGTCCGGCTCCTTCTGCTCCTGCTCTGTGATGGAGGAGACACGACTGCTGTTGGAGAAGCTGCCTGGAGAAGCTCTCTGTCCTCGTCCTCAAACAGCTGCTCCAAGGCCGACTTCCTCTGTCAAGAAGAAGAGTAAGGCTTGTAAAGAAAGAGATCAGCTGTAGAATACAGTGGTGCTGGTTCTTCTGATCGAAGAAACACGCTTCTGGCTCGTCCATCTCATCATCACCAACCTCACAGTGTGCCTGAGGGCCTCTATAGGAGGCTGTGGAGCATGGAGTGCTGTGAAGCACCTGCTGCCTTCTCCAACCGGCCCCAGACAGCAGAACTTACTGTTGAAGGGAAAGACTTTAACATGGAACAGTGAAAAAAATACAACAATAGATAATGGAAAAGCTTAAATGTGAAAATCCTCCCTGACAGCAGCAACCTTCTGGGGCCATGTCCCTGCAGATGTTTATCACCTGGTTGTGATTTATGGGGATGTCCTTTTCACCAGCGAGGAGGAGGAGGAGGTCACAGAGCCTGATCCATCAACAGCTGCACTCTTTCTGAAAGTGTTCCATCGCACCATGTTTGTTCAGTGGACCTCTGAGTCGCTCTCGTGTTGTCTCAAGCCCTTTTCTCCAGTTGTTTCACCCGGACGCTCTCCAAGCAGACCTGCTGGCCTTTTCTTCAGGGAGAGGAACCCACGATGTCTCAGCTGCTGTAGATGTTATTAATGCTGAGTCATCTTTCAGCTCCTGCATGTTATTAATGCTGAGTCGTATCTCAGCTCCTGCATGTTATTAATGCTGAGTCGTATCTCAGCTGCTGTAGATGTTATTAATGCTGAGTCATCTTTCAGCTCCTGCATGTTATTAATGCTGAGTCGTGTTTCAGCTCCTGCATGTTATTAATGCTGAGTCGTGTTTCAGCTCCTGCAGATGTTATTAATGCCGAGTCGTGTTTCAGCTGCTGTAGATGTTACTGATGCCGAGTCATGTTTCAGCTGCTGTAGATGTTACTGATGCCGAGTCGTGTTTCAGCTGCTGTACACGTTATTAATGCTGAGTCATGCTTCAGCTCCTGCATGTTATTAATGCTGAGTCGTGTTTCAGCTCCTGCAGATGTTATTAATGCCGAGTCGTGTTTCAGCTGCTGTAGATGTTATTAATGCTGATTCGTGTTTCAGCTCCTGCAGATGTTATTAATGCTGAGTCGTGTGTCAGGTCGTGTAGATGTTATTAATGCTGAGTCGTGTTTCAGCTGCTGTACATGTTATTAATGCCGAGTCGTGTTTCAGCTCCTGCAGATGTTATTAATGCCGAGTCGTGTTTCAGCTGCCGTACATGTTATTAATGCCGAGTCGTGTTTCAGCTCCTGCATGTTATTAATGCTGAGTCGTGTTTCAGCTCCTGCTGATGTTATTAATGCCGAGTCGTGTTTCAGCTCCTGCAGATGTTATTAATGCCGAGTCGTGTTTCAGCTCCTGCAGATGTTATTGATGACGAGTCGTGTGTCAGGTCGTGTAGATGTTATTAATGCTGAGTCGTGTTTCAGCTCCTGCAGATGTTATTGATGCCGAGTCGTGTGTCAGGTCGTGTAGATGTTATTAATGCTGAGTCGTGTGTCAGGTCGTGTAGATGTTATTGATGACGAGTCGTGTGTCAGGTCGTGTAGATGTTATTAATGCTGAGTCGTGTTTCAGCTGCTGTACATGTCATTAATGCCGAGTCGTGTGTCAGGTCGTGTAGATGTTATTGATGCCGAGTCGTGTTTCAGCTCCTGCAGATGTTATTGATGCCGAGTCGTGTTTCAGCTGCTGTAGATGTTATTGATGCCGAGTCGTGTTTCAGCTCCTGCAGATGTTATTAATGCCGAGTCGTGTTTCAGCTCCTGCAGATGTTATTAATGCCGAGTCGTGTTTCAGCTCCTGCAGATGTTATTGATGCCGAGTCGTGTGTCAGGTCGTGTAGATGTCATTAATGCTGAGTCGTGTTTCAGCTCCTGCAGATATACAGATACAGATGTGATAACGTCTGCTCTGAATGTTGTTTCTGCAGCAACATCTCTGTTGTCTCTCAGTTGGATCATGAATCTGCTGCTGAGCTTGAGGTTTCTGCCTCCCTCCTCCTGCTGGCTCTGCTGGAAGCTCCTCAGCTCTCACGATTTATTCATTTTTCTCACCACAGACTCACAAAATCACCATTTCTCTCCGGGTGTCGCTGCCCTGCCAACCCTGCAGTAATAAATGTCTGGTGCTGCTCCAGGCTTCATGCAGGGGAGGTGTGGGGGTGAGGAGGAGGTGTGGGGGTGAGGAGGAGGAGGAGGTGTGGGGGTGAGGAGGAGGTGTGAGGGGTGAAGAGGAGGAGATGAGGAGGAGGTGTGGGGTGTGAAGAGGAGGAGGTGAGGAGGAGGTGTGGGGTGTGAAGAGGTGGAGGTGAGGAGGAGGTGTGGGGGTGAGGAGGAGGAGGTGTGGGGGTGAGGAGGAGGTGTGGGGCTGAGGAGGAGGAGGTGAGGAGGAGGTGTGGGGGTGAGGAGGAGGTGTGGGGGTGAGGAGGAGGAGGTGAGGAGGAGGTGTGGGGGTGAGGAGGAGGAGGTGTGGGGGTGAGGAGGAGGAGGTGAGGAGGAGGTGTGGGGGTGAGGAGGAGGAGGTGAGGAGGAGGTGAGGAGGAGGAGGTGTGGGGGTGAGGAGGCTGCAGAGGGTCGATGCATGAAGTGACTGTCAGAGCTTCAGCCTGCAGACAGACGTCATCACATCCACTCATTACTGACCTGCTGCTGCTGATGATGATGATGATGGAGACAGCAGCTCCTCCTCCTCCTCTTCCTCCTCCAGGTGATGATGATGATGATGATGAGACAGCAGCTCCTCCTCTTCCTCCTCCAGGTGAGGATGATGATGATGATGATGGAGACAGCAGCTCCTCCTCCTCCTCTTCCTCCTCCAGGTGATGATGATGATGATGATGATACAGCAGCTCCTCCTCTTCCTCCTCCAGGTGAGGATGATGATGATGGAGACAGCAGCTCCTCCTCCTCCTCTTCCTCCTCCAGGTGATGATGATGATGATGATGATGATACAGCAGCTCCTCCTCTTCCTCCTCCAGGTGATGATGATGATGATGATGATGATACAGCAGCTCCTCCTCTTCCTCCTCCAGGTGATGATGATGATGATGATGATACAGCAGCTCCTCCTCTTCCTCCTCCAGGTGATGATGATGATGATGATGGAGACAGCAGCTCCTCCTCCTCCTCCAGGTGATGATGATGATGATGATGATGGAGACAGCAGCTCCTCTTCCTCCTCCAGGTGGTGATGATGATGATGGTCTTCAGAGCTGTCAGAGGGCTCCTGGCAGCTCGTGTTCATCTCCTCTGTCTCTCTGACGCAGCGGTGAAGATTCACTTCACTGAAAGTATGAAAGAAAAAAAAGATTTTTCTGAAATCTTCAGAAAGTTGTACAGAGTTTGGTTGGCGTGTGTGTGTGTGTGTGTGTGTGTGTGTGTGTGTGTGTGTGTGTGTGTGTGTATGTGTGTGTGTGTGTGTGTGTGTGTGTGAGTGTGTGTGTGTGTGTGTGTGTGTGTGTGTGAGTGTGTGTGTGTGTGCGTGTGTGTGTGTGTGTCCGTGTGTGAGTGTGTGTGAGTGTGTGTGTGTGTGAGTGTGCGTGTGTGTCTTGGTCTCTGCTGAGAGTCAGAACACAGCCGGTGTGTGTGAGGCCAGCGGTGGAGCTGCAGGACGTCCACGTTCAGACCAGAACACCGGTCCACAGGTCCAACAGAGCCGAGCTGTCAGACAGAATACCTGATCACAACCTGCGCTGAGGCAGCGAGGAGGAGGAAGAGGAGCTGCTGTCTCCATCATCATCATCATCATCATCATCACCTGGAGGAGGAAGAGGAGGAGGAGGAGCTGCTGTCTCCATCATCATCATCATCATCATCATCATCACCTGGAGGAGGAAGAGGAGGAGGAGGAGCTGCTGTCTCCATCATCATCATCATCATCATCATCATCATCATCACCTGGAGGAGGAAGAGGAGGAGGAGCTGCTGTCTCCATCATCATCATCATCATCATCACCTGAAGGAGGAAGAGGAGCTGCTGTCTCCATCATCATCATCATCATCATCATCATCATCATCACCTGAAGGAGGAGGAGGAGCTGCTGTCTCCATCATCATCATCATCATCATCATCATCATCACCTGGAGGAGGAAGAGGAGGAAGAGGAGCTGCTGTCTCCATCATCATCATCATCATCATCATCATCATCATCACCTGAAGGAGGAAGAGGAGGAGGAGCTGCTGTCTCCATCATCATCATCATCATCATCATCATCATCACCTGGAGGAGGAAGAGGAGGAGGAGGAGCTGCTGTCTCCATCATCATCATCATCATCATCACCTGGAGGAGGAAGAGGAGGAGGAGGAGCTGCTGTCTCCATCATCATCATCATCATCATCATCATCACCTGGAGGAGGAAGAGGAGGAGGAGGAGCTGCTGTCTCCATCATCATCATCATCATCATCATCATCACCTGGAGGAGGAAGAGGAGGAGGAGGAGCTGCTGTCTCCATCATCATCATCATCATCATCATCATCACCTGGAGGAGGAGGAGGAGCTGCTGTCTCCATCATCATCATCATCATCATCATCATCATCATCACCTGAAGGAGGAAGAGGAGCTGCTGTCTCCATCATCATCATCATCATCATCATCATCATCATCACCTGGAGGAGGAGGAGGAGGAGCTGCTGTCTCCATCATCATCATCATCATCATCATCATCATCATCATCACCTGGAGGAGGAAGAGGAGGAGGAGGAGCTGCTGTCTCCATCATCATCATCATCATCATCATCATCATCATCACCTGGAGGAGGAAGAGGAGGAGGAGGAGCTGCTGTCTCCATCATCATCATCATCATCATCATCATCATCATCACCTGGAGGAGGAAGAGGAGGAAGAGGAGCTGCTGTCTCCATCATCATCATCATCATCATCACCTGGAGGAGGAAGAGGAGGAGGAGGAGGAGCTGCTGTCTCCATCATCATCATCATCATCATCATCATCACCTGGTGGAGGAAGAGGAGGAGGAGGAGGAGATTGTCTCAGATTGTCTCAGATTGTCTCAGATTGTCTCAGATTGTCTCAGATCTGTCTCAGATTGTCTCAGTCTGTCTCAGATCTGTCTCAGATTGTCTCAGTCTGTCTCAGATTGTCTCAGATTGTCTCAGTCTGTCTCAGATTGTCTCAGATTGTCTCAGATTGTCTCAGTCTGTCTCAGATTGTCTCAGATTGTCTCAGATTGTCTCAGATCGTCTCAGTCTGTCTCAGGCTGTCTCAGATTGTCTCAGATTGTCTCAGTCTGTCTCAGATTGTCTCAGATTGTCTCAGTCTGTCTCAGTCTGTCTCAGATTGTCTCAGATTGTCTCAGTCTGTCTCAGATTGTCTCAGATTGTCTCAGATTGTCTCAGATTGTCTCAGTCTGTCTCAGATTGTCTCAGATTGTCTCAGTCTGTCTCAGATTGTCTCAGTCTGTCTCAGATTGTCTCAGATTGTCTCAGTCTGTCTCAGATTGTCTCAGATTGTCTCAGATTGTCTCAGATTGTCTCAGATTGTCTCAGTCTGTCTCAGATTGTCTCAGATTGTCTCAGATTGTCTCAGTCTGTCTCAGATTGTCTCAGATGGTCTCAGATGGTCTCAGTCTGTCTCAGGCTGTCTCAGATTGTCTCAGATTGTCTCAGATTGTCTCAGTCTGTCTCAGATTGTCTCAGATTGTCTCAGATTGTCTCAGTCTGTCTCAGATTGTCTCAGATTGTCTCAGATTGTCTCAGTTGTCTCGTTACATAAGAGGACTGTTGACTCAGTCGTCTAAACAAACTTTCCCGTCCGTCTCTGAGGAGACAGAGAGGAGGAGGAGCAGATCAGATGAATGTGAGTATTAACGCTCCGCAGAGCTTCATTATTGACATCAGAGAATAGAGACGCAGAGTTTATGTCCTGCAGGCCTGAAGGACAGAAGACGAGTCTATAGATAGACCGTCGTATGGAGAGCCGGAGGCGTCTCATTCATGGAGCTGCAGTTACAGTAACGCTGAGCTGCTGCTGCTGCTGCTCTGAAACCAGGAGGCAGAAAAGATTCCAGGCTCCATCAGGCATAGGGACAAATGTGTCCCCCTCCCCCGTCTCTCTCTCTCTGTCTGTCTGTGTGGAGCTCGCTCGCCCGCTGTCACTGATGGTAAAGATGTTCAATGAAGCACGAAAACAAGAATCAACACACGAGTGAAAGTCTGCAGCGCTGCACGCTTCACACTCGTCCCTCCAGACACTGTCCCTGTCCACTGTGTCTGTCCACTGTGTCTGTCCACTCTATCTATCTATCTATCTATCTAGATGGTATCGGTATATATTGATAGATATTTGATCATGAGGGTTAGGTTGGTTAGGGTTTTGTACTCGGTGCAGAGACGAGCTCGCATGATATCGAGCCGACACAGATTAATATGATGAGACTTCAGTTTTAATACTTTGAGGACAAAGTTAATATTTTATGAGAACACAATTTTTAATTTTACGATTAATAAAGTCATTAATCAAGAGGAAAGTCACAGTTTTGGATTAAAGTCTGGATAAAATGGGAACAAAGAGAACGTCCTGATATTTAATTCTAATGATAAGAATAAAATATATTTCTTAAAGAATGAAGTCTGGAACAAATCAAAAGTTGATTATTAAATAATATTTGACCAAAACAATGTTTTGATATTGTGACGTCCTGCACATTTAGAGGATACAGATTTGAACTGAGGGAATAAAACGCTGAGATGATTGACAGAAGAATCCGTCTCAGCTGGTTCACTCTGAAGCTGTTTGTCCGTCAGACGTCTCTTCAGTCTGTAAAGGAACATCTCAGCTGAAGTTTCAGGACAAATGAACGGTTCCTTTAACTTTTCTTTATTATCATGATCATTTCATCAGCTGTCTGAGCTTCAGCCTCATCATTGGTCCTGCTGTCGGCCCCGCCCCCTTCCTGCCGACCTGTAGTAACCTCTGTGTTCTCACCTGTCTCCGCCCCCTCGTCAGTCCTCTGCTGTGTTTCACCCTCAGCTCCCTGCGAGCGCTGCCTGGTTCTGATGGTTTTGGGTTCAAACCTGACGACCTTCTGAACCTTTACGACAGCGAACGTTCAAAGTGTCCTCAGCCACAGACTCCTTCTGTTAGAAAGCTTTCTGTCCAACTTCTACTTTGTGATCAATCAACTAATTGTTTCAGCTGAGTCTTAATTAAAATGCTGTTTGAGGGCACTTTACAGAGTCTTTGGATCTGTTTCCTCTCTGTGACTCAGATCACAGCAGCAGAATATCTCCGCTGTAAACGTCCACCTGAATCAACCGAGTGTCACAAATTGGATTTGCTGTGTACGTGACGCTCAGACCGACGCTGGTGTGGAGCGTTGAAGATAAACCGTCGGCTCAGCTGCAGCAGGACGGACGGACGGACTGCAGATACAGAATAAAGCAGGTGTTCAGTGTTGGAGGAGGGGAAGCTTCAGAGAGATAAGCTGACTGTGAACGAGGACGTTTATCAGAGAGGGATTCACCTGAGACGTCTGAACACTGCTCCGTGTTCGCGCTGTCTAAAGAAGGTTTTTGGGGTTTCTGACACAGAAAATCTCATTTGTGTTGGACAGGAAGCCGAACTACAGCAGAATGATAAATAATCCAACAGACGAGTCGGTGCTGCTGTTCGAGTTCATCAGGAGACTGTTGAGAGACAGAACATCTACATTCACTCAAAGACCAGGAAATGTTTAATATTTCTGATATCAGACACCTTCAGGGAACACTGTCCCCCTCAGAGTCCCAGGTCCAGCCCCAAGTCTCAAGTCAAGACCAACAGGACCCGAGTCAAGACAATCGACTAAGTCAAGGCCATTGAATCCCAAGCCAAGATCATCAGGGCCGAATAAAGACCGTCAAGACCCGAGTCAAGACTAAAAGGACCCAGTTCAGATTCCAAGTAAAGATCGTCCAGTCCCTCGTCAAGACCATCAGGTTCCTGGTCAAGACCATTAAACCCCAAATCAAGACTAACAAGCCCAGGGTCAAAATTCAGAAACAGAATTTGAAGCCATTTTAAGTAAATTCACAGAATGAGTTTCTGTCTCTCTGGAGGCCGACCGGACTGTGTTCACTCCATCGGCCCAGCTCATCGTTCACGTCAAACACCTGCAGGCCAATAAATGTTTCAGCGACTTCCTTCACACCAGAGAAGAGAACGTGTTCAATTCACGGACATGAAGTCGACGCAGAGATGTGAACCAGAGGAGGAAGAATGAAAGACTGAATGAAAGGTGAGTCTTCAGGTGTTGAGGTTGTTTGGACTCAGTGTGAGATCTTCAGCCCAGAGTTCGACCTCAGAGTCCCTCAGAGCTCCAGCTGAGAGCTCAGGTCACCTGCAGACCTGCACACCTGACTGCCGGTCAGTCTCAGGACAGGAAGCTGCTTCCATCAGATAGAGTTTAAGGTTTCAAGGCGTCCTCTCGTTATCTGCTCACAGATCAACACTCCCTTCTTCTTCTCCGTCTTTTCTTTTGTCACAGTTTTCTGTTTTCAGTTTGTTTTGCTGTAAAAAGATCTGAGTCCAGTGAAGCCAACAGCTACGTGTCAGAAAGCACAAAGCTAAATCACTTTTTGGACTCGGGGCTAAGAAGTGACAGGATCTGACCTTTGACCTGTGTGACTGATGACTGTAATCTGGCTGCTCGGGTCTAAACTGAACCCACCACTTCCTGTTTTGTGACTTTCCTTCGTTGCTTTGGGTCGATTCACATTTTAAACTTAGACTGGAGCTTTTTCAGCGAAGCGACACGTCTTTCTCACTGTGTCTGACAAATGGAGGTTGTGCTTGTAGCTGACGGTGGTCGTACCTTCAACACACCATGTTTATCATATTTTCAAGTTTTCCTTTAAACCTGAAGCTGAGGCTCCGTTCAGACGTGTTCCTCATCATCTAATCATCTGACAGCTGTATGTTTTAACTGTTGATGTGCGGTACTTGTGTTTCTCTTGCAGTTGATTTGTAAAACAATCAGCAGTGAGGAGCTGCTGCAGCATATTATATGCAGCTGTAGTTGCTCCTGTAAACACACCCACCTCTTCAGTGGTCGCTGCTGCAGTATCTCGTTAGGACTCGTCAGGTAAAGACCAGGCCAGGTGTTGGGCAGCCCTGCAGACTGCAGGCCGGTCCGGTCCGGTCCGGTCCGCTCTGTAACAAGCCCAGAGACACTCTGACAGGAGAGAGGCTGAAGAGGTCGGTGTGTTTACCAGGAAACAGACATTACCAGAGCGACTGTGTGAGCTGAACAGTTTGAGTCGAGGATCCAGAACGCAGCCATGGAAATGTGTCTTTCCAGTGTCTCTGCAGATTCTCTTCATCTGAAGTCAGTCAGAAGAAGTTGTGATGAAACTTCGATGAGTTCTGGGTCCAGTCCGGTCAGAACCACTGTGACTCGTCCTCAGCGTGCCTCCTCTTTCTGATGAGTGATTCAGGTGGTATCCCACAATCCCCTGCTCTCTCTCGCGGACAGTCTCAGTGAACTCTGGTCGTTTGTCGAAGCAGCCGGAGGGATGAACTGAGGGCAGAGAAGAAGAATGAGACAATAAAACTGTTCGGTCGCAGTGAAAACAGGTAAATAAAAAGACGACTGGGATCAAAGTTTCACAGCAGAGACAGAATAATATTTACTTCCTGGTGAGTTTGTTTGTGTTCAGATGGACTTTAAATTCCTCCAAACACACTGAACATGTTTGTACGTAGACCAGAGATGATTGGTTTACACCTGCAGGTCTGACAGGTCACATGACCTCCTGCTCGCTGCTGTCGGAGCAGCAGGACGAAGAATCAACCTGGAGACTGAAGACAGGCGTCCGTCTGCTCGCTGAGGATCACAGGAAGCCACCTCCTCATCAGGCTTTATTTCCCAGAGTCCCCCTGTGGCCCGGGTGGAGACTCAAACTGCTGAGTGCGAAGGAAGGAGTGTGTGTGTGTGTGTGTGTGTGTGCTGTGTGTGTGTGTGTGTGTGTGTCAGAGGGAGCAGAGATTTACTGTTTTATTCTGAAGGAGACTATGAGTGTCCACTGATGTCACAATAAACATGACATCATCACTGTCTTTGATGTCATGAGGTTAATTATCTTCATCTTCATGTTCACTGTGATTAATATGACAATAATATATAATATGACAGAAACAAGAGCAACAGGAAAACAACAGCAACAAAACCAGAGCAACAAGGTACAGAAGAAAACCGGAGCGACACAGTATCACATCTTTCAGATCAGCGCAGTACTCTGTCACTTGTAACAGAGTACTTTTACTTGTAACAGAGTACTCTCACAGTGTGGTCTGAGTACTGGTGCTGCAGTAGAGTATGTGGATGCTCCCTCCTCCTCCTCCTCCTCTGACGAGCCTCCCTCCTCTCGGCGGTGGGATATCGGGGGATTTGCAGCCGCAGAGAAGTAATATATGAGCTGGAAATGGGGAAGAATTCATGCGTGTTGTTTTGGAATGAAGTGAAACCTGCAGACGCAGTATTGATTTCTGTTTCACTGCCTCGCCTCCCTCTTTTTTCCCTCTTTACTTCCTCTTCCTCGTCGTCCCGTGTGACGGATGGCGGTGGCGCCGGATGATGGAGAGGAAGGCGATGACCTTTCACTCCTCTCAGCTGAAGTTTAACTGCACACAGAATGAATGTGCGTCTGACGGCGGAGGTCGCAGACGGGTGGTGGCACTGACGGATGATCCCTGCTGCCTCGCCGTTTCTGCTCTAAACACTCAAACTGAGATAAATATGAGCACAGATATATTTTCATCTGTCTGATCCTGCAGAGTGTCCGACCTCTGACCAGCAGCCTGACGGAAACAATGTCACACTCTGATATCGGAAAACTCATTTTAGTTTTCAGCTTTAACACACACACACACACACACACACACACACACACACACACACACACACACACACACACACACACAGACGGGTGAATCCACAGCTGCAGCAGTCAATCAACAAAAAAATGATTTGCACATCTTGACCCCCAAAGATCTGACGTCTGTGGAGCGTCCAGCTCATTCACACGGCCACGACCACGACCACGACCACGACCACGACCACGGCACCAGAGACGACTCCACAGTTTCAGTTGGTACTCGTGACAGATATCGTTGTAAAGACCAGTCGATTCAGGCGAACCAGAGACACAACAAGCCGTACGTAACGTACAGAACACAACATCCAACACAGACAGAACAACATTCATCCATTCAGGGGATCCAGAAATGGCTGTGGTTTGATTGACAGCTAGGAGGGTATATATGCCCGCCCTACAGCCTACAACAGCCAATGAGTGACCTTATAGACAGTCTCCAGATGACTGACACATCCTGCAGCCAATGAGAGTTCAGATCCAGTGATATATAGTTTCTGTCAGTTTTTAAAGCCTGAACTTGATGTAGTTTTCTGTGTTTGCTCTCTGAACCGTCTGTTTCTCCAGCTCAGCTCTTGTTTCTCATGTTTTATCTGCACAGAGTCAGTGTGAAGAAGAAATAAAGAGCCGTGATGACTTCCTGTTGCTGTCAGACAGGAGACATTTATTCACCAGGCGCCTGAATATTTCCTGATGAAAACCTGTGTAAGTGTTGATTTTCAGTGATATTGTTATTAAATGTGAACGTGGACACACTGAGTAAGCTAACAGAGAGCGTTACTGATCGGTGTTCAGACTCCTGCAGATCAATGACAGACCAGGACTCTGTCGCGGCTCAACGACTGCTGTGACTTTACGTTGAGGAGTTCAGGATTTATTTGGTCCTTGAACCTGAAGATGTGCAGAAAACAGTCGTCTGGTTCTGGTTCACAGAGTTCTTCACTTCTTCGGGCTGTGACTTCTCTCTCTGGAGGTTTTTTGAAGCTACAAGCTGATGGATGTTTTTCTAGCCGCTGCCGACAGGAAGTGGTTGATACATGAGCCAATAAGAGCTCAGCTCCTCTCGGCGTGGGAGAATCTGTCGGACTTCACCTCCTGTCCTCCACCATCATAATTACACCATCCTTCTAAATGCAGTCTGGCTGACAGAGATGATGATGATGATGATGATGATGAGCTGTTGGTGTGATGATGTAATTTCAGACGGATAACTGATGGAGGGAATAACAGCGAGTCTGTCAGAGCTGCAGAGAACAGCTGAGTGATGGCGGGAATTTACATCTCAAGTGCTGTGTTGACTGTTTTTATCAAGCTCCCCTCCTCCTCCTCCTCCTCCTCCTCCTCCTCCTCCTCCTCCTCCTCCTCCTCTCCTCCCCTCCTCCTCCTCCTCCTCCTCCTCCTCTCCTCCTCTTCTCCTCCTCCTCCTCCTCCTCCTCTCCTCTTCCTCCTCCCCTCCTCCTCCTCCTCCTCGTCTCCTCCTCCTCCCCTCCTCCTCCTCCCCTCCTCCTCTTCTTCTCCTCCTCTCCTCCTCCTCCTCCTCCTCTCCTCCTCCTCCTCCCCTCCTCCTCTTCTCCTCCTCCTCTCCTCCTCGTCTTCTCCTCCTCCTCTCCACTCCTCCTCTCCTGCTCCTCCTCTCCTCCTCCTCCTTGTCTTCTCCTCCTCCTCTCCACTCCTCCTCTCCACTCCTCCGCTTCTCCTCCTCCTCCTTGTCTTCTCCTCCTCCTCTCCTCTCCTCCTCTCCTGCTCCTCCTCTCCTCCTCCTCCTCCTCTCCTCCACTCCTCCCCTCCTCCTCCTCCTCCTCCTCTCCTCCACTCCTCCCCTCCTCCTCCTCCTCCTCCTCCTCGTCTTCTCCTCCTCCTCTCCTCCACTCCTCCCCTCCTCCTCCTCCTCGTCTTCTCCTCCTCCTCTCCACTCCTCCGCTTCTCCTCCTCCTCCTTGTCTTCTCCTCCTCCTCTCCTCTCCTCCTCTCCTGCTCCTCCTCTCCTCCTCCTCCTCCTCTCCTCCACTCCTCCCCTCCCCCTCCTCCTCCTCCTCTTCTCCTCCTCCTCCTCCTCCTCCTCCTCCTCTTCTCCTCCCCCTCCTCCTCCTCCTCCTCCTCT
Organism: Lagodon rhomboides; assembly: GCA_039737535.1. Taxonomy (NCBI): domain Eukaryota; kingdom Metazoa; phylum Chordata; class Actinopteri; order Spariformes; family Sparidae; genus Lagodon; species Lagodon rhomboides. The sequence continues at coordinate 440,771 of CM077805.1, read as the reverse complement.
CCTCCACTCCTCCCCTCCTCCTCCTCCTCGTCTCCTCCTCCTCCTCCTCCTCCTCGTCTTCTCCTCCTCCTCTCCTCCACTCCTCCCCTCCTCCTCCTCCTCCTCGTCTTCTCCTCCTCCTCCTCCTCCTCGTCTTCTCCTCCTCCTCTCCTCCTCCTCCTCCTCTCCTCCTCGATTATTCCTGCAGATCTGAAAAGAACGAACTTCTCGACTTTCCTTCAACAAGGAAGGAAACAAAAGTTGTGCATTTAATTTAGTGATGAATAAAGTTTCTCCTGTTTTCAGACATTAAAATGTGTTTGTCATCGCAGTAAAGGCAACTTAGCATAAAGGCTATAAACTGGAGGAAACAGTTAGCTTAGCTCAGCACCATCACTTGAAACAGGGTAACAGCTAGCTTAGCTTGGTGTCAGGAACAGAAACAGTGACAAACAGCTAGATTAGCTTAGCATAAAGACTGAACAGGAGGAAAGGGTTAGCTCCTCCAAAGCTTCAGCGTTAAGCTAAGCTAACTAGCATGTGGCTGCAGCTGCAGCGCTGGACAGCAGAGATAAGAGGACAGAGAGAAAAACCTCCCATCAGTTAAAGCTCTCACTCAGATTATAAGAGTGCAGAGTCAGCTGAGCAGAGTCAAAGAGACAAACTCATTTTCCTTTTGTCACTTTCATTTCTTCAGCTTCTAACTTTGTGCGCCTGGTTCTGCTGGTTCTGGCTGTGATACTGAACATCACTGCTTTTTAATTGCATCCATTTCTGCCGTCTCTGTGAAACTAATTATGTTGAAGGATTCAGGTTCAGCCGAGCTTCACAAACTAATCTACTCTGAACTCTCCTCTCCTCCTCCTTTAATGAATGGGCCGTTTTATACAGCGTTAATTAAAGGAACAGTTCAACACTTCAGGAGAAACTTTCATTCATTTCTCTTCAGCAGTGAGGTTAATTTCAGGTCTGTGTTCAGAGTCCTCAGCTCACGGTCAGCAGGAGATTATTATTCTGAAAACACCTCCGACTGGATCAGACAGGTGCTGCTAAACCAAAACTAGCAGCTAAAAGAGGCTAAAAACAGGTTAACACAGAGAGATGACCTCCTGCTGAAACATCCTGTTGTTTGGACTGGAGACTCTGAAGCTACGTTATCAATAAATGCAAAATGTAAGTGTGTCAGTTAAAGTCTGAATAAAACTGATCTCCTCTGGTCTCCACCATCTTTCTCCTCCATCAGTCCTGGTTCTCTGAGGACGACTCAGTGAAGTCTCTGATTCTGCTCCTGTCATCACCTCGAACCTTCAAGCCTTTATTGGGCCAGTAAAACTGTAATGGAGACATTAAAACAGCCTCATCGATCCTCACTGACCATCTGCAGGACAATAGAGAGGAGAACGAGGGGGGAGACGGGGGAGAGGGGAGACGGGGAGGAGAACGAGGAGAACGAGGGGGGAGAGGAGGGAGAGGAGGGAGAGGAGGGAGAGGACGGAGAGGAGGGAGAGGACGGAGAGGAGGGAGAGGAGAACGAGGAGGGAGAGGAAGAGGAGGAGGGAGAGGAGGGAGAGGGGGAGAGGAGGGAGAGGAGATAGAGGAGGGAGAGGAGAACGAGGAGATAGAGGAGGGAGGGGAGGGAGAGGACGGAGAGTGTTGGAGGTCTAATTTGCTCTGCAGACTGAGAGATAATTAAAAGAGACTGACCTAATTAAGGACGAGTGCTGGGACTCTTCTAAAGCGTCTCCCACTGAATTACACTGAGAGCGTCCGTCTCACTCACATACATCACTGTTAACCACTGCTGCTCCACCTCCTCACGCACTGTCCCACACCGACCGAGTCCAAGAGACGCTGACCGAGTCCAAGAGACACTGACCGAGTCCAAGAGACACTGACCGAGTCCAAGAGACGCGAGTCCAAGAGACACTGACCGAGTCCAAGAGACACGGACCGAGTCCAAGAGACACGGACCGAGTCTAAGAGACACTGACGGAGTCCAAGAGACGCTGACCGAGTCTAAGAGACACTGACCGAGTCCAAGAGACGCTGACCGAGTCCAAGAGACACGCTGAGCCGGAGTCTAAGAGACGCTGACCGAGTCTCAGAGACGCTGACGGAGTCTCAGAGACACTGACCGAGTCTCAGGGACGCTGACCGAGTCTCAGAGACACTGACGGATGTCTGTAACGGGCCCAGGCACCAAACTCCACTCACAAATCTGACGTATTAACACTCGCTGTCTTTCAGAGACAGAAGTTTCCTGACATGAACTGAATTTTCTGATGAATATCTTTGATAAATATCTTTGCAGTGTTTTTTACAACGTATGTGTTTCAGTGAAAGTCCTCGTGTGTTTGGTTGTGGAGCGACTCCACGTTCATGTCATGACTTGTTTCTCTCTAACGCTCTGCTCCACCTCCATTATTCATCTCCACCCACATGAATAATGACGGAGCTGCTGCTCGGACCTGAGCTGAGCTGAGCCGAGCCGAGCCGAGCCGAGCCGAGCCGAGCCGAGCCGAGCCGAGCCGAGCCGAGCTGAGCTGAGCCGAGCCGAGCCGAGCTGAGCCGAGCCGAGCCGAGCCGGTTCTTCTGTGTTCAGAGACTCCGACAGTCTGAATCACAGTGTTGCTGTGATCACAGGTACAAAGGTGAAAACTGACGGTTGTTTATGTTTTGTTCCCTTCGTTCGGTCAGAACCGCCTGGTTCTGTTTGTAGAAACAGGATTTCTGTCTGAGCAGAACACGATCCAGAGGAGGATCACGATAAATGAGTCGAGGTTAGTGAGCTGGATCTCCCTCCTGCGTCTCCTCCTTCCAATTCTCTGCGTCCCAGCATGCCGAGCGGCGCCCGGCCTGCTGACAGTGATGAAACGCAGCATTACCCCTCCTCCCCCCTCCCACTCCTCCCCCTCCTCCCTCTCCTCCCCCCTCAGTGTTCCCTCTGTGTGGTGCCCTCCCCCCTCCTCCCCCTCCTCTCCCGTCCTCCCCTCCTCCTCCCTCCTCCGTTCCCTCTCCGTGCCCCTCCTCCCTCCTCCTCCCTCTCCTCCCCTCTCCTCCCCCTCCTCCCTCTCCTGCTGTGATTTACCTCTTTTCCTTCACTCTTATCACTTTTGTTGCGTAAGAAGCTCGACATGAGAACAGAAACACAGAAACATTTGTGACTCAGATCGTCACAATAATCTGCTGAACGGCAGCTGAGGACGAAACACTGACGTCTGAAGCTCTGCTGCTCAACGCTTCAGCTTCTCACGATCCCAGTCCCAACAAAACCACAGTCAGGCCCCGTAAATACACAGGAAATACACAGGAAATATACAGGAAATATACAGGAAATACACAGGAAATACACAGGAAATACACAGGAAATATACAGGAAATACACAGGAAATACACAGGAAATATACAGGAAATACACAGTAAATATACAGGAAATATACAGGAAATATACAGGAAATACACAGGAAATATACAGGAAATATACAGGAAATATACAGGAAATACACAGGAAATATACAGGAAATACACAGGAAATACACAGGAAATATACAGTAAATATACAGGAAATACACAGGAAATACACAGGAAATATACAGGAAATATACAGGAAATACACAGGAAATATACAGGAAATACACAGTAAATATACAGTAAATACACTGGAAATATACAGGAAATACACAGGAAATATACAGGAAATACACAGTAAATATACAGGAAATACACAGTAAATATACAGTAAATACACAGGAAATATACAGTAAATACACATGAAATATACAGGAAATATACAGGAAATATACAGTAAATATACAGTAAATACACAGTAAATATACAGTAAATACACAGGAAATATACAGGAAATATACAGGAAATATACAGGAAATACACAGGAAATATACAGTAAATACACAGGAAATATACAGGAAATACACAGGAAATATACAGTAAAACTACAGTAAATTACAGTAAAACAACAGATAATATGCAGTTAAATGGATCCTAGCTGACTCGGGCTCCCGGAGGACCGACGTTCTGTCTTTAGAGCCGAGGAGAACGTTCTCTGTTCCAGCCTGATGTTAATGAGCCTCACAGAGCGAGAACAGAGAGGAGGAGGAGCAGCTGAGGAGGAGCAGCTGAGGAGGAGCAGCTGAGGAGGAGACGAGCTCAGAGGGGGAGCAGCTGAGGAGGAGCAGCTGAGGAGGAGCAGCTGAGGAGGAGACGAGCTCAGAGGAGGAGCAGCTGAGGAGGAGACGAGCTCAGAGGAGGAGCAGCTGAGGAGGAGACGAGCTCAGAGGAGGAGCAGCTGAGGAGGAGCAGCTGAGGAGGAGACGAGCTCAGAGGAGGAGCAGCTGAGGAGGAGACGAGCTGAGGAGGAGCAGCTGAGGAGGAGCAGCTGAGGAGGAGACGAGCTCAGAGGAGGAGCAGCTGAGGAGGAGACGAGCTCAGAGGAGGAGCAGCTGAGGAGGAGCAGCTGAGGAGGAGACGAGCTCAGAGGAGGAGCAGCTGAGGAGGAGCAGCTGAGGAGGAGCAGCTGAGGAGGAGACGAGCTCAGAGGAGGAGCAGCTGAGGAGGAGCAGCTGAGGAGGAGCAGCTGAGGAGGAGCAGCTGAGGAGGAGACGAGCTCAGAGGAGGAGCAGCTGAGGAGGAGACGAGCTCAGAGGAGGAGCAGCTGAGGAGGAGCAGCTGAGGAGGAGACGAGCTCAGAGGAGGAGCAGCTGAGGAGGAGCAGCTGAGGAGGAGACGAGCTCAGAGGAGGAGCAGCTGAGGAGGAGCAGCTGAGGAGGAGCAGCTGAGGAGGAGACGAGCTCAGAGGAGGAGCAGCTGAGGAGGAGCAGCTGAGGAGGAGCAGCTGAGGAGGAGCAGCTGAGGAGGAGACGAGCTCAGAGGAGGAGACGAGCTCAGAGGAGGAGCAGCTGAGGAGGAGCAGCTGAGGAGGAGACGAGCTCAGAGGAGGAGCAGCTGAGGAGGAGCAGCTGAGGAGGAGCAGCTGAGGAGGAGACGAGCTCAGAGGAGGAGCAGCTGAGGAGGAGCAGCTGAGGAGGAGCAGCTGAGGAGGAGCAGCTGAGGAGGAGACGAGCTCAGAGTCTGAGCAGCTCCAGCTTCAGTCTGAAGACGTTCTGATGATAAAGTGCTGCAGTCGGTTCGAACAGACTCCTGGACTCATCTCAGATCATCGCCAGAAGACTCATGTTAGAAATATGACAAATGTGTGAAGAAGATGTAGAATAAGAAATAAAACACACAGTTTTTAATCTACATCACTTACATTATCTGCTACTGTAACAGCAGGACGTGTGTGTGTGTGTGTGTGTGTGTGTGTGTGTGTATCAGTATTCCAGTGTGTTCCTGACTTTCATTAAAATCGATGAAACAGTGGGACGACGAGCGATCAGCTGCTGCACAGCTGAGACTGAAGAAAATGATCAATAATTTATAACCGGACAGAAAGTGGGGGACAGGTGTGACCACAGCAGCACCAGACTCCCTTAACAAATGTGTCCGTTTAGTGAGTTGTTGAGTTGGAGACACTTTATAAACTCTGTGAAACTCTGTCTCTGACTCATTCTGCATTATTTGGACCTTCTTGTTAATTCAGCAGATGTTCTACATGAACTTCTTTCTGTCTTTGAGTAGAAACATGGAGTCTGTTTGTCTCAGGCTTCCTGTTCAGTGTTGAGATCAGTCCTGTCTGAGTATTTTGCATCCTGTGTACGTGATGCTACATTCAGCTGAACCCTCCTTGTATACTGGGCAGTTTGTGGGGTTTCCTCTGTGGATCTATATGTTCTGGCAGCGATGATGACACAGGATGTAACCTCCTCCTCCTCCTCCTCCTCCTCCTCCTCTCGTCTCTCACACATTAATCCAGCCTCATTTGTCTGCTGACAGTCGTTACCTGCAGATCTGAGCTCAGGTGACTGATTCCTCTCAGCTCTCATCTCTGCTATCTAATAATCTCTTTCTCCTTCTTCTCCCCTCCATCCCCCTCTCTGTTTCCTCCGGCTGGAAGACGGGGGGAGAGAGAGGGGGAGAGAGAGGGGGAGAGAGAGAGAGAGGAGAGAGAGGGGGAGGGGGAGAGAGAGAGGGGGAGAGAGAGAGGGGGAGAGAGAGAGGGGGAGAGAGAGGGGGAGGGGGAGAGAGAGAGGAGAGAGAGAGGGGGAGAGAGAGGGGGAGAGAGAGAGAGGGGAGAGAGAGGGGGAGGGGGAGAGAGAGAGGGAGAGAGAGAGAGGGGGAGAGAGAGAGGGGGAGAGAGAGGGGGAGGGGGAGAGAGAGAGGAGAGAGAGAGAGGGGGAGAGAGAGGGGAGAGAGAGAGAGGGGAGAGAGAGGGGGAGGGGGAGAGAGAGAGGGAGAGAGAGAGAGGGGGAGAGAGAGAGGGGGAGAGAGAGAGAGGAGAGAGAGGGGGAGAGAGAGGGGGAGAGAGAGAGAGGAGAGAGAGGGGGAGGGGAGAGAGAGAGGGAGAGAGAGAGAGGGGGAGAGAGAGAGGGGGAGAGAGAGAGAGGAGAGAGAGGGGGAGGGGAGAGAGAGAGGGAGAGAGAGAGAGGAGAGAGAGAGAGAGGAGAGAGGGAGGGGGAGAGAGGGGGAGAGGGGGGAGGATTAATTAAAAAACTCTCCACAGCTTCAGGACTCACAGCGGTGTGGTGCTGATCGATGGCGTCCTGCTTCTGTTTATGTGAAGTGACGAGAGGACTGAAACTGAGCTGACACACACACACACACACACACACACACACACACACACACACACACACACACACACACACGCTGCTCAGCTTCAGCTGCAGGAGGAAAACTGCTGCATTGATGGCGTTCTGCTCCAGCTGCCGTCTGATTGGCCGCCTGCAGCTGCAGCAGATTCAGTCGATCACCTGCAGGACGGAGCCGCCTGATTAACTCTGTTAGTGATCAGCTGATCTGCACGTTATGGCGCCTGTTTCATGGCAACTGCAGACAGGAAGTGTGTTTGTTCCACATGAAGCTGGAGGGAAGGTTCTGCAGTAAACAGAGAGTTCTTCTTCGGTGGTGGATGATTCAGAGCCTGAAGTCCAGAAACATGGTGAATCTTTAACATCCTGCATCGTTAAAGATTCATGTTATTATCTTGTAAACATGCACAAACAAGAAAATGACTATGAAAATATGAATTAAACAATAAAAATAAAAATCTTCCACAAGAGAAAATCAGATTTCATTCATTTGTTTCTGCTCAAATATGAAAATCATGATAGAAGTGACCTGTGACCTGAGCTGTGGATCAGTTCAATCATCAGAGGTTACCTGTCCTACAGATCAGCCCGGACTGGCCCCGCCCCCTCGCTAACTGACTGCTCTCACCTGTCACAGTGTCGATCAGCTGCTCTCTCCTGCTGCTTCAGGTGAGCAGCTGTGGAGACTCTTCCTCCTGTGAAATGATCGAACAGCAGCAGGAGGTGAACACGAACACGACGAGAGGACGAAGAGACAAACAGAACTACGAGAGCTGAACGCACCGAGTCTTTAAATGACTTCCTGTCTGGAGTCGATGTCGCAGCTGGTTGAGAGAAGAGTCGTCGAGGGTCAAGCTGCAGTTCGTCTAACGGCCAGACAGACGGGAGGGGAGGGACAGACGCAGCTGGAGCCTCGAGCTTCTGGAGGAACTGCACCAGGAGTGGACTCATCTCAGGCTCCACCTCTTTGACCGTGTCAGCTGGGAAGATGGCGGCGGTTAGCACCACCCACTGTGAGCATCGTTCTGGCTCTTCAGAAGCCTGGAGGTGATGTCACGAGGCGGACACACTGTGACGAGGGTCCAGCTCAGGTACTGAGCCAGCGTGGCCTCACTGTGTCCCTGTTGACCCAGTTCACTCAGGACCAGCCAGAGAAGCTGACCCAGTGGAGCCGTGTTCTGACAACAATGTGAGTAAAAACAGCAGAACAAGTTATTTGTGTGCGTCTGATCTGATATTGATCCTCAATCACCGCTTTAACAATAATCCACCTGCAGCTCACTTCCTGTCTCCACTGTGGCCAATTAGAGAGCAGGACAGGGATCACACGTGCAGACAGGAAGTGGTCCAGAAACTGTGTGTGTCAGGTGTGTTTGTGTAAAACCGTGTCAGAGTTTGAAGGTCAGGATCTCATCGTCCTCTCTGAGCTGCTGCCTCGGGCCAAAACAGCCTCATGATGACTGTCAGTGTGTGTGTGTGTGTGTGTGTGTGTGTGTGTGTGTGTGTGTGTGTGAAGCTTTGAAGTGATATATTTTCGTGCTGTTGAAAACTGGACCTCTGTGTTGAAAGCTGCAGTGATGCAACAATCAGAGCTGAGTTGCTTCCTTTCATTATTTTTTAAACTATGAAATCGAATTATTTATTTATTTTTATCCAAAGATATTCTCACTTCCTGCTCTGTGTGAACGCTTCCTGCTCTGTGTGAACACTTCCTGCTCTGCGTGAACACTTCCTGCTCTGTGTGAACACTTCCTGCTCCGAGTGAACACTTCCTGCTCCGCGTGAACACTTCCTGCTCCGCGTGAACACTTCCTGCTCCGCGTGAACACTTCCTGCTCCGCGTGAACACTTCCTGCTCCGCGTGAACACTTCCTGCTCCGTAGTGAACACTTCCTGAAGCCTCGAGTGAACACTTCCTGCTCACTACTGAACACTTCCTGCTCTGTAAACACTTCCTGAACAGAAGAACATGTTGTTTTACATCGTGCTGACACTCAGACTCTCAGGTGATACTGCAGTCAGGTCCATCAACAGGAGGGAAGATAAATCACTTTTAAATCCCAGTAGTTACAAAGTCATCTCTGAGCTCTCCTCCCGTCGGTGAGCGGCTCCGGATCAGAACCTGATGAGACTCCAGGTGTTTACTCCTCCAGGAGGTCTGGATCTGCTCCGACTCTACTTCAGGTGAAAACCACAGAAGAAGAGACGTCTCTCTCTCCTGCAGAGTTACAGAAGCGTTGGGTGTGAAGGAAATCAACCTGATTAAAGTGAACTTCGCAGCCTCACTACCCACAATGCACCGCTGACGCTCCTACTTCTGCTTTTGTTGTGTGAATTATTAAAATCCACAAAAAGCAGCTGCATCATTTATGATCTATTACTTTTCCACGGACGCATAATCACAGTTGCCAGGATGAATTATGGAGGAGATTTACCTTCAGTGTGTTACCTCACACACACACACACACACACACACACACACACACGTCCATTAATGTTTTCAAAATGGCGTCCCTGCATTTGTTCTCAGAGAATGAGAGCAGCATTAAATATTCAGCAGAGATTACAGGTTGTTTCACATGAAGTCACTGCTGCTATAAATGAAACATGTTTCATGTTGTGTTAAAGCAGAAGTCGTGTCGCAGGTGTGTTCTGTAGAGAACCTGCGTCGTAAACTGGAACCATGTCACCTGATCTCAGGTCTGAACTGAGTCAACATCTGATAACAGCAGAACAAACTAACTCTTCCTCCACCATCGGAAAGAGCAGCGAGCAACGGACGTTCATTTGGTTTACTTCACAATAAAACACCTCCCAGTGCTCCCAGTGCTCCCAGTCCTCCCAGTCCTCCCAGTGCTCCCAGTCCTCCCAGTGCTCCCAGTGCTCCCAGTGCTCCCAGTGCTCCCAGTCCTTCCAGTGCTCCCAGTGCTCCCAGTGCTCCCAGTGCTCCCAGTCCTCCCAGTCCTCCCAGTCCTCCCAGTCCTTCCAGTCCTCCCAGTGCTCCCAGTGCTCCCAGTCCTTCCAGTCCTCCCAGTGCTCCCAGTGTTCCCAGTCCTTCCAGTCCTCCCAGTCCTCCCAGTGCTCCCAGTGCTCCCAGTCCTTCCAGTGCTCCCAGTCCTTCCAGTCCTCCCAGTCCTCCCAGTGCTCCCAGTCCTCCCAGTGCTCCCAGTCCTCCCAGTCCTCCCAGTCCTTCCAGTCCTCCCAGTGCTCCCAGTGCTCCCAGTCCTCCCAGTGCTCCCAGTCCTCCCAGTCCTCCCAGTGCTCCCAGTGCTCCCAGTCCTCCCAGTCCTTCCAGTCCTCCCAGTCCTCCCAGTCCTCCCAGTGTTCCCAGTGTTCCCAGTCCTCCCAGTCCTCCCAGTGCTCCCAGTCCTCCCAGTCCTCCCAGTGCTCCCAGTCCTCCCAGTGCTCCCAGTCCTCCCAGTGCTCCCAGTGCTCCCAGTCCTCCCAGTGCTCCCAGTGCTCCCAGTGCTCCCAGTCCTTCCAGTCCTTCCAGTCCTTCCAGTCCCTCCCAGTCCTCCCAGTCCTCCCAGTGCTTCCAGTCCTCCCAGTGCTCCCAGTGCTCCCAGTCCTCCCAGTGCTCCCAGTGCTCCCAGTCCTCCCAGTGCTCCCAGTGCTCCCAGTCCTCCCAGTGCTCCCAGTGTTCCCAGTGTTCCCAGTCCTCCCAGTCCTCCCAGTCCTCCCAGTCCTCCCAGTGCTCCCAGTCCTCCCAGTCCTCCCAGTCCTCCCAGTCCCTCCAGTCCCTCCAGTCCTCCCAGTCCCTCCAGTCCTTCCAGTCCTCCCAGTCCCTCCAGTCCTCCCAGTCCTCCCAGTGCTCCCAGTCCCTCCAGTCCTCCCAGTCCTCCCAGTCCCTCCAGTCCTCCCAGTCCTCCCAGTCCTTCCAGTCCTCCCAGTGCTCCCAGTCCTCCCAGTCCTCCCAGTCCTCCCAGTGCTCCCAGTCCTCCCAGTCCTCCCAGTCCTCCCAGTGCTCCCAGTCCTCCCAGTCCTCCCAGTCCTCCCAGTCCTCCCAGTCCTCCCAGTCCTCCCAGTCCTCCCAGTGTTCCCAGTCCTCCCAGTGCTCCCAGTCCTCCCAGTCCTCCCAGTCCCTCCCAGTGCTCCCAGTCCTCCCAGTCCTTCCAGTCCTCCCAGTCCTCCCAGTCCTTCCAGTCCCTCCCAGTGCTCCCAGTCCTCCCAGTCCTTCCAGTCCTCCCAGTCCTCCCAGTCCCTCCCAGTGCTCCCAGTCCTTCCAGTCCTCCCAGTCCTCCCAGTCCTTCCAGTCCTCCCAGTGTTCCCAGTGCTCCCAGTGCTCCCAGTGCTCCCAGTCCTCCCAGAACTTCCAGTCCTCCCAGTCCTTCCAGTCCTCCCAGTCCTCCCAGTCCCTCCAGTCCTCCCAGTGCTCCCAGTGCTCCCAGTCCTTCCAGTCCTCCCAGTCCTCCCAGTGCTCCCAGTCCTCCCAGTCCCTCCAGTCCTCCCAGTCCTCCCAGTCCCTCCAGTCCTCCCAGTCCTCCCAGTCCTCCTTGCCCTGCTGTCCTACCCTGCTGGCCTCTCTCTCTTCCTTTATGAACACATTAGAGAACAATCTTCCTCTGTGAGAGGGGAGGAGACGTCTATAAATAGAAAGTGGAGAATAAAGCCAGAGCCACTGTGAGGCTCCTGGGGGAGGAGGGGGAGGAGGGTGATGGGGGAGGGAGGAGAGGGAGGAGAGGGAGGGAGGAGGGTGATGGGGAGGGAGGGAGGAGAGGGAGGGAGGAGGGTGATGAGGGAGGGAGGGAGGAGAGGGAGGGAGGAGGGTGATGGGGGAGGGAGGAGAGTGAGGAGGGTGATGGGGGAGGGAGGGAGGAGAGGGAGGGAGGAGGGTGAGGGGGGAGGGGAGTGAGGACAGTGTTGTCATCATTACCTCGGAGCTGCACGAGGAATAAAACAGAAAAAACACACAGGTATGAGGAGGACAGGTGAGTCTGACTGAGCCTCTGTGACAGAAGAAGAAGTTTGGTGGTTCTGGTTCTGATTTCTCATCTTCGTCTTAGATGTTTTCACAGTGCAGATGTGTTTTTGGGGCAGTCAGGTGTTTGTTTGGCATCAGATCCATCAGAGTGACAGAGTCAGCTGATTCACAGACCTTCCTTTAAAGAATAAATTCTGAATATGAAAGATGAAAACAAACTCAAACCCTTCACTACAGTTCTACAGATCGTTCCAGTCTCACATGTTCTGGTTCTTCCTTCTGGTTCCCAGCGTCAGGACGATGTTCACAAGGCAACTGAAAACTGGAAATCTGTATTATCAGAAAAATAACCAGTAATAGAGCCAATGATACGGAGAAAGACCGCTGCAGGGACGGAGGGACGGCATCAAGACGGACCTTAGAGTTGGCTTGTGATCCACCAATAAACACAAAGAAGAAGACAACAGAGAAGAAGATGAAGACATAGAAGATGATGAAGATGAAGCCTTTTCATCATCATCATCATCATCATCATCATCGGTCGACTGTCAGTCTGAATGTTTCCTGTCTGCAGATCAACAAACAGAATTCTGACAGAACCGCTGATGTTTCAGTGTCGTCAGTGAAACAAAGCTGGTTCCATCCTGGTTTCATTTCAGCTCCTCGTCTCTGAGGCGGAGCAGCCGAGCCAACAGAACCTACGTCCAGCTGAAGGTCCGGAGAGTCCAACAGAATCGCCTGATGGTTCTGATGTTTCTCCTGAGCAGCTCGTTGGTAAGTTGACCCATTTTTTGTGTGTCCATGAAGAGAAGAGAAACCTGACGTGTAAGCGGAGTGAATAAGAGATGAGGCGTGTTGTTGTTATTGATAAACTGTCGGCTGCTGAAACGTTTGATTCTTTATTTATGAATCAGTTTTGCTTCAGGAGATTTTCACAGTAAAAGAATCAAACAGAAACTCAACAAGAAGAGTTTCAGTAAAAATCATCACGTGTCTGAACTTCATTAAATCCACAGTAACAAGTGCAGGAGAAGATTCACAGATCAGAACCTCCTCAGAACCAGAACCATCAGACAGCCGCTGAGCTGAGACTCAACATGTTTCTGTACATCAGTGTTTTCTTCTTCTCTTTGTGTCTCCAGGACTCTGGCTGTCTGTTGGACGCTCTGTCAGCAGGGATTGGTTAATTAGCTCTATCCCAGCATGCACCTGTGACAGGAAACAGCCCAGTGTTGGCAGAGAGGAGCGACAGGTGGACGACTGCAGGTGGAAGACAGAGAGACGACAACTCAGAGAGACGACAACACTGAGAGACGACAACAAGAGAGGAGGAAGTTGGACAACCCTGAACGCACCACAGCCTCACTGTAAGGCCCCTGAACGCACCACAGCCTCACTGTAAGGCCCCTGAACGCACCACAGCCGCACTGTAAGGCCCCTGAACGCACCACAGCCGCACTGTAAGGCCCCTGAACGCACCACAGCCTCACTGTAAGGCCCCTGAACGCACCACAGCCTCACTGTAAGGCCCCTGAACGCACCACAGCCTCACTGTAAGGCCCCTGAACGCACCACAGCCTCACTGTAAGGTCCCTGAACGCTCCACAGCCTCACTGTAAGGCCCCTGAACGCACCACAGCCTCACTGTAAGGCCCCTGAACGCACCACAGCCTCACTGTAAGGCCCCTGAACGCACCACAGCCTCACTGTAAGGCCCCTGAACGCACCACAGCCTCACTGTAAGGCCCCTGAACGCACCACAGCCTCACTGTAAGGCAAATGAATTTAACTACATCGGCGGTGACTTCCTGCTCTGAGCTCAGTCCACGTGTCACTTCCTGTCCAGCAGAATCAAAGCTCAGGGCTGAAGCCAGTTCACAGACACTGAGGAGAGATTTCATGAAGCGGCTGCCGGTTGCGTCAGAGTTACAGAAACAGAATTTGTGAGTCGTAAATCTCTTCTCATCTTCCTCTGCTGCTCAGATCAGCTCCACTGATCAATAACCAGCTTTAACTGACTGACTCTGAGTTTATTAGTGTGTATGTATGTGAAGGAGACCAAAGTCCTGGAGTTTGGATCAAAGAACCGAGCTCTGTCTTCCTGGTTCCATCAAACAAGCTGCCGTCAGTCAAATGTTTATCTTCCACAACACTGACCGGGCGGCTGGAAGCTGCACCGCTCCAACACGCTCCAACACGGTTCTCCAGAACTTCTCACATTACATGTGGGATCAGAGGAGGAACAAGGATTAAGATGTCATTTAACGGATCGACCCGACTGTCAGTCAGAGCACCGAGAGAGAAGACGAACCACCAGAGAGACGGCAGGACCACGAGGGAAGAGGGAGGACAGGCTGCAGGGGTATTGATGAGACCAGATCAAACGTCTCTTTACTCTCCAGCTGATCCGATCTCACGTTCACAGGAGATCCAGCGTGTTGAACTAAAGTCACTTAGATAACAGCTAGCTTACTCTGATAGCATGCTAGCTGTGGAACATGACATCAGTGACCCAGGCGCTGTTAAACACCAGCAGGCCGACTGACACGCAACTGATCCCACGTCTGTGATGATGTTCACCTGGTCACCTGTTCACCTGGTCCCTCTCTCCATCATCAGTCCTGCAGGTTAATGACCGACTCATTTCCTGTCTGCTCGTCCACCTGCCCAAACCTCGTGTCCCTCCAGCTGCAGTCCGACCGGAGGACGACTGAAGCACAGCCGCTTCCTTTGATTCAATCAAACTTTGAACGGAACACGAACAGAACCAAGCGTCTGTGTGAAGAAGGTTCTGAAGGAGCAGGACGGAGACAAACGAGTGAGACGCAGCAGAGAGACAATAATGAGTCGTGAGTCTGTGAAGCTCGTCCCACTCGCTCGTCTTCACACTCAAACTCTCGTCAGAGGTGTGAAAACGACTCGAGCAGCTTAATTAACGATCAGCAGCAGCAGCTTCACCCCGACACCTTCTCGTCTCCACGCTAAATATAGAGAGAAGAAGAAGAAGAGGAGGCTGCCGTCGACGTCTTTACACCCATCCTGTTTAAAATCTGCTCCCCGTCTACACACAAACAGACCGTGTGTGTGTGTGTGTGTGTGTGTGCGTGTGTGTGTGTGTGTGCATGTGTGTGCGTCACACGTCTCCTCTGTGTTCCCACAATCCTTTGTTGTAGCTGACAGATGGTGATAATCAGTATTGTCCCCGAGAGACGAGAGGACGTCCCGTTTATTATCTAACGACACACATCAGTGCACCCAACACACACATACACACACACACACACACACACACACACACACACACACACACACACACACACACACACACACTCTACACACACACACACACACACACACACACACACACACACACACACACCATGTGCAAACAGAAACACACATCCAGTGGGTTTTATTTACAGTGTGGTTACTGAGACGCTCTGAGCTGCAGAGGAGGGACGGCTCTGCAGGACGGACAGACAGGAAGTGACAGACAGATTTGTGTAGATTGTAACACACACATGAAGAGTTTGGATGGAGGACGAGCAGCTTCAGGTGCAGATCTGTGACTGTCGCTGCTCTCAGGTCACATTCACAACAAACTGAGTCCTCTGAGTCTGTCTGAGAGCAACAGGAAGTCATCACAGCTCTTTACTTCTTCTTCACACCGACTCTGTGCAGATAAACATCAGAAACAAAAGCTGAGCTGGAGAAACAGACTGTTCAGAGAGCAGAACACAGAAAACTACATCAAGTTCAGGCTTTAAAAACTCGGCTCAGGAGAGAGGAGGAAGAAGAGCGAGTGGGTCACTTAGGTGTCTTGTTTCAGTCCAACAGTTGCTGTGTCTCAGTTCAGGTCTGCGTCTTCGTCAGCCGGGTCGACTGTGTTAAACGGGACGGTCGAGCCTTCGGAGTATTTCCTGGTTGTGTCACCAGATGTTCCCGCCCTTATCCTTACGTCACGATTTCTGCCGCCCAGGCCGCCAAAGTGACGATCTACGCCACGCCATCTCGCCATTTTCTCTCTCTCTTTCTTCTTTTCAGCTCGTCTCCACGTTGTTGATCCTCGCTGTGTTCTGGACTGAACGTGTGGCTGAACTTGATCCAGTGGACGTTTGAGATGAGTCGATGCTCAACTCAAACACACAAACACTTTGCTGGTGAGTTGGCAAACTTTGCACATGCTAGTTTGTTAGCTTGTTAGCTTGCTGGTGATTGTACTTGCTGGTGAGGTTTCACCTTGAGATGGTTTCAAAGAACCGAATCACAAGAAACAAGGAAACAGCAGCAGCCTTCTGTCCTGACGGCAGCGTGTCGGCCTGAAGCCTTCGTCTCTCTGAACTGTCGGAGGATCGTCTCTATCTTTAACACCCTGTGAGTGTTGACTCGTGCTGTTTGAGCTGATCCGAGTTCAGCGGACTGTGATACCATCGGCGCTGAAACGCAGCTCGTTTCCTCTCACTTCTCTTATCAGCTGGCTGCAGTCAAGTGAGTGTGAAGCCGTCAGATGGTCAGACGATGATTCAATCTGAGTCTGAATCTGCTGCAGAGTGAATCTGTAAGGAGACACTCGCCTGAATCTGAAGGACTCGAGCTGCTCAGATGATCTTCTATCAGCCACAGCAGAGACGCCGCCTGTGAAATAAGGATTAGATATAATCTATAATCTGTAATATCCCACTGAGGCACCGCAGGTCTGCGTCTCATCGCGAGGGCTGCTGGGTGGAGACAGTTTCCTCGTGGTCCTCGCTGGTTGGGTCTCTGGTTAGTGGCGGGGTCCACCAGCAGCCTGCTGACTCACAGGAAACTGCTCTCTGATCTGCTTCATCATCATAAACCATCGTTTACATTAAAGGACAACAAGTAATGAGGAAATATGTCCGACCATAAACTCCGCACATTATTTTAAAGGTCACATGGAGAATTAAGGAGCCGTGGTGAGAGAGGGAAAGTGTCTCAGCAGCAACTTCATCTCATTTCCATCTTTTCTTTTTCTGTTCCTCCAGTGAACTGATCTGTAAACACTCGAGTCCAGTTTGAGTTTCATCTCCAATATTTTTGAACATTTTATGGGCTGAAATGTTAAAGAGACAAAGAAGCTGCAGGTGGAGAACGACCTGGTCCTTGTTTTCATTTAGTTTGGTAGAAGTTGAGTTCTGCTCACCTGTTGTGTCTCTTCTTCTTCTTCATGAATATTAAAAGCGTCACATCTCATCCTGTCGACTCTGCAGGTTCCACTTCCTGCTCCACCAAGAAATATTAATGATCTCTGATTAATTATGACAGAAGAAGAGGAGGAGAGAAGATTAGACTAACAGATGAGAGCAGGGTTCAGGACTCACTCATCTGGATCAGAGCTGTGGTTTTTGTTTCCAGCCTCGCGTCTCGCTCAGGTTAACTGAATGTTTGTACGAGGATCAATCGGCTGCTCGTTATGAATTCATGAAATCGTGTTGAACATCACCTGTGACACCAGCGCTCGTTAAACATTTCACACCTCCTCCTCTGACGGCTCTGCTGCTGCATTAATGTGACTTTAATGTGAGCGAGTGTGTAACTGAGGACGTCTCATCAGCTGAAGAAGACAGCGACTGAACTCATCTCAGATTCCCTCATTTTCACCATCGTGTCGTTTCTGGAAAGTCACAGAAACCGTCACCAATAATAACGTGAAGTCTTGTCAATCAACAGCCGCTCTAATAAAATGTTTCCGCAAACCACAATTCAAAATGTTTGAACCAGACCTCAAGACTCCAGCTGTGTTTGTGGAGACAGAAACGGGTGTTTCTAACGAGGTCGGGACATTTTCCAGCTGTGTTTGTGGAGACAGAACCGAGTGTTTCTAACGAGGTCGGGACATTTTCCAGCTGTGTTTGTGGAGACAGAACCGAGTGTTTCTAACGAGGTCGGGACATTTTCCAGCTGTGTTTGTGGAGACAGAACCGAGTGTTTCTAACGAGGTCGGGACATTTTCCAGCTGTGTTTGTGGAGACAGAACCGAGTGTTTCTAACGAGGTCGGGACATTTTCCAGCTGTGTTTGTGGAGACAGAACCGAGTGTTTCTAACGAGGTCGGGACATTTTCCAGCTGTGTTTGTGGAGACAGAACCAGAGTTTTAAACCAAACTAAGATGTTTTTCTAACTCTGTGACGTCACAACATGAAACTGAGCGCTGAAACAGATCTGTGGTTTGCAGAGAAGTGAATTGATCCTGTTTGAAACCAGTTCGTTTGTTTCTAGACGGACTTGATTAATTGCTCCGCAGTCCTGACGTGTAACGAGCGCAGCAGCCTCACTGTTCTCGGTTCCTCTTTGAATTTTAAAACAAACCTGATCTGGAGGACGTCGGGATTCATCAGAGCTGTTGGGTCAAACAACAAAATCACGAGCAGCATGTTTTCAATCTTTAATGAGCTAAAAGAAACATTAAAGCTGTGTAATGTGGTTCTGCTGTCAGCAGAGGACTGAAGACCATCTGATGTGAGAGTTTATCTCTGAGCTGCATGTGAATTAATAAAACCACAGCGCAATGAAAAGCTCCTGAGTGGATCCAATAGATGCTTCTTTGAATATTCTTCTCTCATTTCTTACGTCCCAGGGACCAAATATTAATAAGCATCTACCTCAGAAAATTAAAGCTGTAACTCACTGATGACGAGCAACAATGAGGATGTTAATTTATTCAGCAGCAGCACGCGGAGCGAGCGTCCTGGCTCGACTGAGCCGCTCCGCTCGTTGTTAACGGCCTCGCATTAATTAATGAGGAGCTAATGAAAGCTGCATGTGACGGAGCTGCAGCTTCTTCTTCTCCTCATCATGACTCCGACAGACAAACATCAGCTTCATCACACTGAACAGGAGTCGAACATCACCTGAGAACACCCACCGGTCCACCGGGTCACCGGTCCACCGGGTCACTGTTCTGTTTGGCCTCCTGTGAAAACAGCACCGTCACTTTCAGTCCTCATCGGGTATAAAACCAGCTGGTTCTGCCTCCACAGACCCAGCTGGGGAACGTTACAAACATCCAGTGGTTTCACTCCGACGAACACCGTCTCCAACAGCGTCAGCTCGTTAACATGTGATGGAAACATCATGTAATATGAGCTGAACAAATACAGCCGTGCTGTGACACGT
>CM077805.1:407027-414527 GCA_039737535.1 Lagodon rhomboides | reverse complement strand
GACGGCGTCTACGTCACCACGTAACGTAACACAGTGACATCATCAAGTCCACGTCAACACCGTCAAATAAAACTTTATCAGACGAGGATTAAAACCGAACCACCTGAGAGAAGCTGGTCGGCGTGTTGACGGTCTGTTGGCAGCAGCTCCTAGTGGCCACTGGAGGAACTGCAGCTGACCGTGAGTCCGGCTGCTGATTGGTGACGTTCACAATCAATAAAGTTTTAGTGACATTGAAAAAAGACGCAGCGTGTTCGGACTGAAAACTCCAACAGAACAAAGAGACAAAACATGAAGAAGAAGTTCCTCTTGTCTTCTTCCTGTGGAGGATTTAAAGGGACAGTACGTGCACTTTACGTTACTCTGTCCGTTTATTGATCGCTGATCGAGCGGCTGACTGGTTTCGTTCTGCCTGAACGTGACTCGCTGCAGCTCACTCAGTGTTTCTGAGCTACTTTAATGTCTTTCATTACTTTAGTTACTTTGCAGATGATTCAGTGGTGAACTTAATCAGGTTTATTGATTTCTGAACTGAATGGTGTCTGATCAACACTTCCTGTCTCAACTCCAACAAACTGCTATTTTATTTTGTAGTCTGGTTCAGTGTCTTTACTTCCTGTCAATTTATAATCAAAGAATTGATCAACAGGAGATGAGGAGGAGTGATGCCTGTCTGCAGCTGGAGCTCAGACAGCTGATGATGATGATGATGAAGATGATGATGATGATGATGATGAAGATGAATCCTGCTGACTGAAGGTAAACACTCTCCTGGACTCGCGCGCGCTCCCTGCAGCTGCCTAAAACTGCCTCCACCGAGCGGGAGCGCGCGGGCCTGACTGTTGTCACCGCCGGGGGCTGATTAAACACACACACGAACACGAACACACACACACACACACACACACACACACACACACACACACACACACACACACACAATCAGCAGCGTGCGTCCTGAGCGGCGGATCTGTGCGTAAAGTGTCCGCGGGGTTTCTCCTCCGACACGCCCCCAACCAGAGAGAGAGAGAGAGAGAGAGAGAGAGAGGGAGGGAGAGAGAGAGAGGGAGAGAGAGAGAGAGAGAGAGGGAGGGAGGGTGAGGGAGGGAGACAGAGAGAGAGAGAGGGAGAGTGAGTTGCGGGAGGAGGGAGCAGCGCGTGTTTCCGTCTCTCAGCAGCACCTGTGACCGAACATCGAGCCGCTTCCAGCCGAACATCTTCAGCTCTCGGCTGCGGTGCTCCTGCTGTGTGTGTGTGTGTCAGTGTGTGTGTGTGTGTGTCAGTGTGTGTGAGTGTGTGTGTTCTCTCTCTGCGGGGAAACACACTCGTCGCTGCGGGAGGCTCGCTGCGGGATCAGCTCGGAGGACCGGGAGAGTCCGGCGGGGAGACCCGCAGCGGAGCGCGCCTGAGCTCCGTGTTCGGCTCCGGAGCGCAGGATCACCGCGATGCATGCTGGACTTGTTGCTGCGGGAGGAGAGGCACGAGGCGCGGGGAGAGAACAGTCCACACACCGAGCAGCGGCCGGGACCGGGAGCGGGTTTTAACGGACCCGGTCAGAAGTTGTGGCGTGTCTGGAGGAGCGTGTGCTCGCGCTGATCACACGTGGATCTGTTTGGTTCAGTTTTACGCACATTTCGCGCGTAAATCTTCTTCTCCTCCAGCTGACGCTCCGCTTGTGTCCATCTGTTGCCTCGCCGTGTCTCTCCGGATGCTCTGCAGCCTGTGAATCCTCCTAACGAGCCTCCGAACAGCTCCAGGATCGAGCTCCAGGTCCAGCATGGCAGCAGGAGTGGCGGCGTGGCTGCCGTTCGCCCGCGCGGCGGCCATCGGCTGGATGCCGGTGGCCGGCGCGCCCATGCCGGTGCCCCCGAAGGAGAAGCAGCGCGGGCAGGAGGGGCTCATCATGCTCAACGTGAGCGGCGCAAAGTTCCAGACGTGGCGGGACACGCTGGAGCGGTACCCGGACACCCTGCTGGGCAGCACGGAGCGGGACTTCTTCTTCCACGAGGAGACCAACGAGTACTTCTTCGACCGCGACCCGGATATCTTCCGCCACATCCTCAACTTCTACCGCACCGGGAAGCTGCACTACCCGCGGCAGGAGTGCATCTCCGCGTACGACGAGGAGCTCGCGTTCTTCGGCATCATCCCGGAGATCATCGGGGACTGCTGCTATGAGGAGTACAAGGACCGGCGGCGGGAGAACCAGGAGCGGATCCAGGACGACGAGGAGATGGACCCGGCCAACGACCTGGTCTCTGCGGACCTGAGCTTCCGGGAGACGATGTGGCGGGCCTTCGAGAACCCGCACACCTCCACCATGGCGCTGGTCTTCTACTACGTCACCGGCTTCTTCATCGCGGTGTCGGTCATGGCCAACGTGGTGGAGACGGTCCCGTGCGGCCTCGCGCCGAACCGCGTCAAGGAGCTGTCGTGCGGGGACCGCTACGCGCTCGCGTTCTTCTGCCTGGACACCGCGTGCGTCATGATCTTCACGGTGGAGTACCTGCTGCGCCTGATGGCCGCGCCGAGCCGCTACAAGTTCGTCAAGAGCGTCATGAGCATCATCGACGTGGTGGCCATCATGCCCTACTACATCGGCCTCGTCATGACCGACAACGAAGACGTGAGCGGCGCCTTCGTCACGCTGCGGGTCTTCAGGGTCTTTCGGATTTTCAAGTTCTCGCGGCACTCCGCGGGACTTCGCATCCTGGGCTACACGCTGAAGAGCTGCGCGTCCGAGCTGGGCTTCCTGCTCTTCTCCCTCACCATGGCCATCATCATCTTCGCCACCGTCATGTTCTACGCAGAGAAGGGCTCGAGCGCGAGCAAGTTCACCAGCATCCCGGCAGCCTTCTGGTACACCATCGTCACCATGACAACGCTCGGGTAGGTGCTGCTGAGGCTGGTGTCGGGTGGTGGAGTTGTTGAAGTCGCGTTGTTTGATGTTTCCTCCTCATTCAGAACTCCCTTTGGATTTTCACTCACTCTACTTGTAGCGGCTGGAGATGAGTTTCTCAGGATGAGAGTCGTGTTTTGTTCTGATCTTAAAGATATTTGAGCAGGAAACTTGTTCAAACTGTGTCCAGATGTGACTGCAGGTGTGAACATCTGGACACAGTGTGTTTGAGTCCTTATCTTCAGACCTTCAGCTGTTTATCTGAGACGTTTGTTGCTGGATGATTGAAGTTAGATTCATGTTGGTCTGTTGAAGTCGAATGTTTCGTCCACATTCAAAACTCCATTTGGATTTTCACTCATTTTAGTTGAAAGTCAGTTTCTCTTGCTGCAGTTTGTCCTCTGTGTCTCTGTCCTCTGTGTCTCTGTCCTCTGTGTCCTCAGTGTCTCTGTCCTCTGTGTCTCTGTGTCTCTGTCCTCTGTCCTCTGTGTCCTCTGTGTCTCTGTCCTCTGTGTCTCTGTGTCTCTGTCTCTCTGTCCTCTGTGTCTCTGTGTCTCTGTCTCTCTGTCCTCTGTGTCTCTGTCCTCTGTGTCTCTGTGTCTCTGTCCTCTGTGTCTCTGTCCTCTGTGTCTCTGTGTCTCTGTCCTCTGTCCTCTGTGTCTCTGTGTCTCTGTCCTCTGTGTCTCTGTCCTCAGTGTCTCTGTCCTCAGTGTCTCTGTGTCTCTGTCCTCTGTGTCTCTGTCCTCAGTGTCTCTGTGTCTCTGTGTCTCTGTGTCTCTGTCCTCTGTCCTCTGTGTCTCTGTCCTCTCTGTCCTCTGTGTCTCTGTCCTCTGTCCTCTGTGTCTCTGTCCTCTCTGTCCTCTGTGTCTCTGTCCTCAGTGTCTCTGTCCTCTGTGTCCTCAGTGTCTCTGTGTCTCTGTGTCTCTGTGTCTCTGTCCTCTGTCCTCTGTGTCTCTGTCCTCTGTCCTCTGTGTCTCTGTCCTCTCTGTCCTCTGTGTCTCTGTCCTCAGTGTCTCTGTCCTCAGTGTCTCTGTCCTCTGTGTCTCTGTCCTCTGTGTCTCTGTCCTCTGAAGCTGTGTCGTGTCTAAACTGTGTGACCTCATAATATCTGTGTTATCCAATCACTGACTGGTATTGATCACATGATGCTGCAGTGTTTGCTGATGTCACATCCTGTTGTCAGGTGATGCTACCTGAGCTCAGCGGCGGCGTTGTGATAACATGACTCAGCAGAATGAAACCGTGCGTATTGAACCGTTGTGATCATGAACATGGTCACATGATCGTCTGTTGGCTGCCTGATGGGTTTGGAGTTGCTGCCTGTCATCGTGACTGAAGCGACGAGGTTATCGACATTTATTGATCGCTGAGTTCAGATTCTTTGATTGGTTTCCTGACAAACAGAGTTAAAGTGATTTCAGGAGGTTTAGTTTTCATGTCTAGTTTTCTGTGAGTGATCATGACGTCAGATCGTCACAGTGACTCAGACTGGAGGCTGCAGTTTGTTCTTCTGGTTTAAATACTGTCGCTTTATTCAGGATCCGCCTTCTGACAGGAAGCTCTGCTCTGCCTCTGATTGGTCGACTTCGTTGGTTGCGTCGTTCTGGTTGTTTCGGTTTGTCTGAGCTGTAGTTTCCTGGTAAACACACCGACCTCTTCGGCCTCTCTGTTTTCTGCCGCTCCTGTCGAGGTCGGTGTGTTTACTGGGGAAACTACAGCTCCAGATCGTCTCACTTTGTCCCGTCTGAAAACTTAATGGTGTATTCAGCTCACAGTACCAGGACCAGGACCTGGACCTGGACCAGGACCTGGACCTGGACCAGGACCTGGACCTGGACCAGGACCAGGACCTGGACCTGACCAGGACCAGGAAGCCGTCAGTGTCTTTTCATGTAAAACTGCAGGAAATAGGTCTTGTTTGAAAGGTTCATCAGATGTTTCTCCTCCTCCTCCTCCTCCTCCTCCTCCTCTTCCTCTCCTCCTCCTCCTCCTCCTCCTCTTCTTCTCCTCCTCAGAGTTTGATCATTAATCAGTTCTAAATGTTTCCTCTGTTCAGACAAACTGTTGATCAGAGTTCTGTTTGCTGATCAGTTGAAGCTGTTTTTTTCTGCTGTTTCAACATTAACACACACACAGACACACACACACACACACACATAGACATAGACACACACACACACACACACACACACACACACACACACACACACACACACACACACACACACACACAGCACCTGTGTGTGTGTCTATTGAACCCGTTAATAAGTTCTCAAGACAAACAGAAACAAAGTGGAACCAGAACTTGTTGGTTCTGAATCGTCATGGTGAGCTGAGCTGAAGACGAGGAGGAAGAAGAGCAGCCGAGAGATCAGAGTGTGTGTGTGTGTGTGTGTGTGTGTGTGTGTGTGTGTGTGTGTGTGTGTCTGTGTGTGTGTGTGTGTGTGTGTGTGTGTGTGTGTGTGTGTGTGTGTGTGTGTGTGTGTGTGTGTGTGTGTGTGTGTGTGTGTGTGTGTGTGTGACCTGAACAAACACATGTACAGTATAACTCAGTCAGAGGCGCTCAGATCTCAGATCAGGAGGAAAATCACCTCGTTTGTTAAAAGATACTGAAATAAATAAGACACATGAAGGAACTCTGACTCGACTTCAGTGTGGGCGGGGCTTCAGGGCGACGCCGTGAAGAGGTTCTGTCTTCACGACCACAGTGAGGGACTGAAGGCTCCTAACAGCACAGATCAGACGGGAGGTTTGCCAGCAGAGTTGGACCGGCTGTCAGCGGCACCGGGAGAATCCTGCCTGGTTCTGAGACACTCGCTGTGCATGCAGAGCCTGAAGCCTCCAACAAACACTGTGGATCCAAAAAGCCTTCAATCAGAGTAACTGATGTTCTGTCAGACACGTTTCTCTGTACATTAGTCTTAGAAAATGAGACCTGTGAGTTTTAATTTTGAATCGAGCAGTAAAAAGCCGAAGCGCCTCTCACACGACGCTGAGACGACGCTGAGACGACGCTGAGACGACGCTGAGACGACGCTGAGACGACGCTGAGACGATGAATCGTGCAGCCAGACTGAAAGGGAGCGAAGCTGCTGCCTGAACGTTTGGATTACTTGAGACCAGAAACGTTGGATGAGAGATTAACTTAGTGAATCTGAGAGGGTTCTGTATCACGCAGGGAGCAGAACCGACATCAGAACCCAAACTCAGATCGAGAGATCACAGCTGTGAGTAAGCAGTCGGAGTGGACCGGCCGGCAGCAGCAGAACCTCCTGGGCCGACACAACGTGGTTAATAAGGGAGGTTTCCTTCTGCAGCCTTCAGGCTGTTATTATGCAGGAAGCTGCAGCAGGAGGCGAGTTCGAGGCCTCTCAGGTCAGCTGATCGATCACAGATCACGGACCTGATGCAGATTTGCTGGTTCTGACCTTCACGCTGGTCCAGTTCTCCGTCTTCAGGCCGAGTTCTTCCTTCAGCGCGGTCCTTTCTTCTTCTGTCTCTGTGGGATGATTCGCTGTTAATGCTGCTAATTAAATTAATGCATTAGCTGCTCTGAACACACACACGACTCCGTGTGCGTCTAAGTGATTATTTTTAATGGGCTCTGTAATGAAGCCACCTCAGAGGAGCAGCCGAGCAGAAAAGATGGCTTCGTGTTGTCAGAAGAGCTCCTCTCGCCCCAAAACGCTTCTCCTGTTTAATTTGGAAATGACCGTTTTAATGGCGCTCGGAGCGACTCGGTGCCAGAGGACGGAGGAGGAGGAGGCTGATGGAGGCTGATGGAGGCTGATGGAGGCTGATGGAGGATCAGCTTATCTGGAGACCGATGAGGCTTCTCCTCAAACTGTGAGAGCGACGGGGAGATGGAAGGTATTGACCTGATCACAGCCTCGGATCTGATCTGGGCTCAAACAGCAGCTGGTAGAAGATGAAACACACTTTATGTTTCCAGAAACTCACATTAAGATATTGTTCATCAGTTACAGCAGACGAGCTCCGTGAGGCAGCAGTGAGCCTGCAGACGTCACGCAGGGCTTTAAAACCCTGACAGGTAATCAGTCAAAGATCGCTCAGGTGAGTCTGTCACGTTACAGATACGCTAAATTTGTACATTTATATTTATCGTCTTTATGACGAGGGGACGAGCCAACAGGACGACGGCAGAGACAATATGTCAGAGGCTGAGCTGCTGCGTTGCTGAGGGGGGAGCAGTTGGTCACCTCACTGAGCCGTAAGCTAGCTAAACCCACTGAACTCATTACATTTCCTGTGACTGGCCGACTTCAAAATAAAAGTCAACTGGCGTGAATTGTTGTGACAGTGACGTCATCACTGATGATGTCACGAGCTTGTTGGTGACAAAACAGCGAGGCAACGTTCTGACCGACGGAGGACGAATCAGAGCGTTTCTGAGCGGCGTCACGCTGCAGCAGACGTGACGTCAGTGACCACACAGACTCGTCCATCATGTGACACACCAGCATGTTTAGCTCTGTCTCCGTTTGTCCCTCAGTGGACAGCAGGCAGCTAAACACAACAACAGTCTCTATTTATTTAATCCACAGCTGGTTCTGAATCAGATCTGCGTCCACGTCTCACGT
>CM077805.1:379527-402027 GCA_039737535.1 Lagodon rhomboides | reverse complement strand
GTCTCTGTGGTATGTTACACTATGTTACAATATGTTGCAGTACGTTACAACATGTTACAGTGTGTTATAGTATGTTACAGTATATTACAGTACTTTACAGTATGTTACTCTTGTCAGTGTTGTGTGTGTTGTGTGTGTGTGTGTGTTGTTGAGTGTGTTGTGTGTTGCGTGTGTTCTCTTCTGCAACTCTGCAGTCAGTATAAAGAACATAAAGAGCTCCAGCAGCAGCTGCTCCTGTATTTTTAGCTTCATTCAGACTGTGGCGCCTGTTCAGATAAACATCACACACACACACACACACACACACACACACACACACACACACACACACACACACACACACACAGACACACACACAGATGATAAGGACATCCGCTGCTGGCCTTATTGTAAACCTCATAACTACTCGACCTCACATCATCTGTTGCTGCTCTCAGTGGAAATGAACAAATCTAATCTGATTTCTTTTGTACAGCAAACTCAAGAGAAACAGTCAGAACAGACGAGCAGGTCGCATCAGGGTCAGAGGTCGCAGCACCGGGCCCGATACTTAACATCACGTCAGGGTCAGAGGTCGCAGCACCGGGCCTGATACTTAACATCACGTCAGGGTCAGAGGTCGCAGCACCGGGCCCGATACTTAACATCTCGTCAGGGTCAGAGGTCGCAGCACCGGGCCCGATACTTAACATCACGTCAGGGTCAGAGGTCGCAGCGCCGGGCCCGATACTTAACATCACGTCAGGGTCAGAGGTCGCAGCACCGGGCCCGATACTTAACATCACGTCAGGGTCAGAGGTCGCAGCACCGGGCCCGATACTTAACATCTCGTCAGGGTCAGAGGTCGCAGCACCGGGCCCGATACTTAACATCACGTCAGGGTCAGAGGTCGCAGCACCGGGCCTGATACTTAACATCAGGTCAGGGTCAGAGGTCGCAGCACCGGGCCTGATACTTAACATCACGTCAGGGTCAGAGGTCGCAGCACCGGGCCTGATACTTAACATCAGGTCGGGGTCAGAGGTCGCAGCACCGGGCCCGATACTTAACATCACGTCAGGGTCAGAGGTCGCAGCACCGGGCCTGATACTTAACATCTCGTCAGGGTCAGAGGTCGCAGCACCGGGCCTGATACTTAACATCTCGTCAGGGTCAGAGGTCGCAGCACCGGGCCTGATACTTAACATCACGTCAGGGTCAGAGGTCGCAGCACCGGGCCTGATACTTAACATCACGTCAGGGTCAGAGGTCACAGCACCGGGCCCGATACTTAACATCACGTCAGGGTCAGAGGTCGCAGCACCGGGCCTGATACTTAACATCAGGTCGGGTCAGAGGTCGCAGCACCGGGCCTGATACTTAACATCAGGTCGGGTCAGAGGTCACAGCACCGGGCCTGATACTTAACATCTCGTCAGGGTCAGAGGTCGCAGCACCGGGCCTGATACTTAACATCTCGTCAGGGTCAGAGGTCGCAGCACCGGGCCCGATACTTAACATCAGGTCGGGTCAGAGGTCACAGCGCCGGGCCCGATACTTAACATCACGTCAGGGTCAGAGGTCGCAGCACCGGGCCCGATACTTAACATCACGTCAGGGTCAGAGGTCGCAGCACCGGGCCCGATACTTAACATCAGGTCAGGGTCAGAGGTCGCAGCACCGGGCCTGATACTTAACATCAGGTCAGGGTCAGAGGTCGCAGCACCGGGCCCGATACTTAACATCTCGTCAGGGTCAGAGGTCGCAGCACCGGGCCCGATACTTAACATCACGTCAGGGTCAGAGGTCGCAGCACCGGGCCCGATACTTAACATCACGTCAGGGTCAGAGGTCGCAGCACCGGGCCCGATACTTAACATCACGTCAGGGTCAGAGGTCGCAGCACCGGGCCTGATACTTAACATCACGTCAGGGTCAGAGGTCGCAGCACCGGGCCCGATACTGAACATCACGTCAGGGTCAGAGGTCGCAGCACCGGGCCCGATACTTAACATCTCGTCAGGGTCAGAGGTCGCAGCACCGGGCCCGATACTTAACATCTCGTCAGGGTCAGAGGTCGCAGCACTTTGAAAAATAAAGGCGGTTAAAGTCAGGAACTTCTGGTCCTGGTCTGTCTGAGTCCGGGTCGGTTGATGTTGACAAATAGAAATCCTGTAGTGTTTGACATGTGTCTGGTCTTGTCGGTGGTTCTGGTTCTGTAGGAGGTTCCTCTGAAGGTGGCTGTAGTTCTAGAGGTCATGTAGGTGGACCCTGTTCTTCAGGAGGGTCTGGCGCTGCATATAAATGGTACAAACTGCCGGCTGTCTTCCATGCTGGGTTCCAGCAGTACCTGCAGAACTCCAGGGTCTGAGCGGTGGTTCCGTGTGTCGTCAGCTGCTGGTGGAAACGGACTTTATGTCTGTTCAGTCTTTGTCTTCAGCTGAATCATGATTAGTTTTTATCTGAACATGGATCAGATGTGTTTTTATCGTCTCTCTGCTGAGCTTCAGGCCGCTGACTCTGTGGATTTTTCCCTCCTGATTAATTCAGAGCTGAAACCTCCGACCCGACCCGACCCGACCCGATCATCCGTCAGTGTTAACAGGTCGTTATATCAGCCTGACAGCTGACTGTGTGTTATATAATCCTTCTGTCCCTCGGGGTAATTACAGCAGCAGGTGTGCAGCTGGGAGGAGGCGCTCACCTTGTTTCTACATAACAGCAGGATAGAGCGACACACACGCACACGTGTGTGTGTGTGTGTGTGTATATAATGTATAGTGTCCCATGTTTATTGTGTGTTGGATCAGTTGTAATCAGAGGAGACGTTCAGCTTCAGACAAACATTAACACAAGATAAAGACACAACATGAGCTGCACTGTTGTCGTGTGTTGACATGGTGACGACGTGACATTTTCTGATTGGATGAATTCGCTGTGACACAGTAGGAAGTGTTTCCATGGTGATGTGGTGAGCTGATAGAAGCTCCTCTCATGTGGGGAAGGTCGTGGTGTCAGCAGGTCAGTGTGTGTGTGTGTGTGTGTGTGCAGCAGAGCGTGACCTGTGACCGCCTCGCTCTGCTGTATCTCCACGGCAACCAGATGGTGCTGCTTGGAGACCATCACCAAGGTGACCTGTGAGCTGTTGGGTGCACCTGAGCGAGACGCCGTTCATCAAACACACGTGGTGGATAAATAGAGAAGATGAGCAAACAGACAACATGCAGACGATCCACGCAGACATAACGCTCAGCAGATCTCAGATCAGATCTCAGATCAGATCTCAGATCAGATCTCAGATCAGATCTCAGATCAATACGTACTGAACTCTGTCAGCTGTGAGATCACATGACGCACATCCAGAGTTCTGGTGAAGTTTATGTTGATGACGATGATAAACTTTTTAACTCGATGCAGACGGCAGAAATAAATGTGCCATCAGCCAGTCGGGCAGAGTTCACATCTGTTTAAACCCACGAAGCTTTTAGAGGCGTGAAGAGTTTTGTTGTTTGTTTGAATTCACATTGTGTCACATTATGAGCTGAAGCAGTAAAAGGAAGAGAAAGTCAGATTTCTTCAGTGTGTGTTTCAGTGTTTTCACAGCTGAGCTTCAATCCTACATGAAGTGAGATGAAGTGAATGAAGCAGTGAATGCAGTTTCCTCTCGTCCTGCAATAACTCTGATTCCAGTTTTATTTCTGCAGCAGCAGAATCATCATCAGCTGCAGGTCGACGTGAAAACATTCATTTCACTGTAGATTCACTCAGAAAACAGAGAGAAGACGAAGATGTTTTCTTCTCTTGTGCATGATTATCTGAGCCTCAGCGGGTTTCTGATGAGTCGGCCTTTAAATCCTCCAAACCACAGAAGAAGAAGAAGAAGAGTGAGATGAAGACATGAAACAGTTTATTGTCACACAGACGGTCGGAGGATCAGTTCTGTCACGTCTGATGGAGATAAAAACACTGACCATGACTCAGCATTGTGTTTAATGTATGCTGAATTTATTCTTCAGACACGAAGGATTTTAAACATGACGCAGCTTTAAACTGGTTTATTTTATTACTAACATGAAGGTAATAGATTACATGGAGCAGAGTCAGCTGAGAGCCTGACCTTTGACCCTCATTACTGTGAAAACAAAGTGTCACTGACACAGATTTAATGAGGAGGAAGAGGAGCAGAAGAGGAGGAGGAGGAGGAGGAGAAGGACGAGGAGGAGGAGGAGGAGGAGAGGAGGAGGAGAAGGACGAGGAGGAGGAGGAGGAGGAGGAGGAAGAGGTCCTGAAAGATGTGACAATGGTCCTTGAGGAGGTCTTTCAGAGGTCCCTGAGAAGGTTCCAGGTGTTCTCCTCTGTAGTTGCTTCATCAGTGTTTTCTCTTCTCGGTCTGGTTTTCTGTTCAGAGTCAGGTCTTCGTTTTCTCGTCTCCGTTTGAAAACAAATCTGAACGTTTCAGATTCTCAGAGAAACATTCAAACATCTGTTCTCACAAAACGTCACCTGCATGTCGACACATTTAAGATCCGTCCACTCCGACGGATCTTCATGAGAAACACTTCCTGTAATCTGCTGTCAGTGTGAAGATAACAAACATCTGATCACAGGATCAATAACTATTATTAATCTGGCTCAATATCACTGATAGAAAACTACAAACTCTGCAAAAAGCATAAAATAAAACATAAAACATCAGAAAGTGTCGAGTCTCCTGCTGCGACGAGTCTCTGCAGCTGAGTGCTGGTGTCACACTACACACACACACACACACACACACACACACACACACACACACACACTACACACACACTCTGTGTATAAGCTGAAGCAGCTCTTCACCTGCAGCAGGTAGCCTGTTGTTGCCCGCGTCCTTCTCTCTGTTTGTCTTCTTGTCGTCGCGTGTCCATAAATTACCCAGCATCCCGTGTGTTCGTCACACGACAGAGAGCGTGTGTGTCTCTGGTTTGAAGATAACGAGCCTGAAACACATCAACATGCATGATTCAACATGTTCATGCTAACACATGCTAATTCACACACGCAGCACTCACATGATCACAAACAGAGCTATAAATAAAACACAGCAAGGATTAACATGAACAACATCTGAGCTGCTGAACAGAAACAGCAGGACTCATCAACACTCTACATTATGGATGTGTTCGAGCTGACAGGCTCACAAAGTACCGACCCAATCAGCAGAATAAAGGTCGTCAGCGGACGTTTCTTCAAACCACAGAAACGCTGAAACGTTTCTTTATGTCCAGTCTTCAGTTCAATAATGGGACAACGCTGTGTTAATGCTCTGAGGTTTACACGCAGAAACACTCAGTTAGTGTTAGAAAACATCATGTTTGGTACTAAAACTGGTTCCAGACACCTCGTTAAAAACAACCATAGGTCTCCTGGCTGTCTCGCCAACACCTCCACCTCCACCTGCTGTCAGGAAGGTCAGCTCCATAATCTCTTTCATCTGCAGGATTCACTTTGGTTCAGGTTAAAGAAAGACGGACACTTTTATTTTGTTTGTTATGTTAGCTGACCGCTAGCTTAGCTAGTTTTAGCAACCTCAGAAAAGACCGCACGATAACAATACTGCAGCTTCTGTCTCCAACTAGAAACCGCCATCAAAAAGCCACAATTAATGGTGAGAACAGCACCAAACTTCAGCAACAGTACATTTACAGTCCCAGCACACAGTACGAAGCATCAAACATCTGCTGATGAACAGCTGATGAACAGCTGATGAACAGTAGATGAACAGCTGATGAACAGCTGATGAACAGTAGATGAACAGCTGATGAACAGTAGATGAACAGCTGATGAACAGTAGATGAACAGTAGATGAACAGCTGATGAACAGTAGATGAACAGCTAGATGAACAGCTGATGAACAGTAGATGAACAGCTGATGAACAGCTGAAGAACAGTAGATGAACAGCTAAATGAACAGCTGATTAACAGTAGATGAACAGTAGATGAACAGCTGATGAACAGTAGATGAACAGCTGATGAACAGCTGATGAACAGTAGATGAACAGCTGATGAACAGTAGATGAACAGCTGATGAACAGTAGATGAACAGCTGATGAACAGCTGATGAACAGTAGATGAACGGTAGATGAACAGCTGATGAACAGCTGATGAACAGCTGATGAACAGCTGATGAACAGTAGATGAACGGTAGATGAACAGCTGATGAACAGCTGAGGGCAGAAAGCTGCTGCAGAGTCTGAAATCATTTATTGTCTCCTCTTTTTTCATCATTCAGACTGAATCTGTGTTGTTGTCGTGTCAGCTGGTGCTGCTGTGGGCGGAGCCTCTCCTTCCTCTTCTGATTGGAGCTGTGTTACAGAGCGAGTCTGCTCTGATGGAGGCTTGATGTTGAGATGCTGCAGGAAGGAACAGACACACACACACACACACACACACACACACACACACACACACACACACACACAGCTTCTTTATCTCTGCATCAAAACGCTGATCGATCACTCTGACTTTTATCCTCAGACCAGATCTGCTGATTAAAACCTTCAGAGTTGAGCTCACAGTGTGAATCACAGAGGGAACAAAGACTAACTGTCATAAAAACCTCCAACAAACATCATCATAACCTTTAATAAACCTGCAGCCGGTTCAGATCATCGTCCGGACTCCTGTAGACAAACAGAGCAGAACAGTTCTGAGTGCAAAACTCCTCTCTGCCGGTTCGGCCTCTGTGTCGCTGAGACACTTTTATTTATCAGGCTGAGTGCTGCGGCGTCCTCCTCCTCCTCCTCCTCCTCCTCCTCCTCCTCCTCCTCCTCCTCGTCCTCCTCCTCCTCCTCCTCCTCCTCCTCCTCCTCCTCCTCCTCCTCCTCCTCCTCCTCCTCCTCGTCCTCCTCCTCGTCCTCCTCCTCCTCATCCTCGTCCTCCTCCTCCTCCTCCTCCTCGTCCTCCTCCTCCTCCTCCTCGTCCTCCTCCTCGTCCTCCTCCTCCTCCTCCTTGTCCTCCTCCTCGTCCTCCTCCTCCTCCTCCTCCTCCTCCTCCTCCTCCTCCGTCTCCTCCTCCTCCTCCTCCTCCTCCTCATCCTCCTCCTCCTCCTCCTCCTCCTCCTCGTCTCCTCCGCCTCCTCCTCCTCCTCCTCCTCCTCCTCCTCCTCCTCCTCCTCCTCCTCCTCCTCCTCCTCCTCCTCGTCCTCCTCCTCCGTCCTCCTCCTCCTCCTCGTCCTCCTCCTCCTCATCCTCGCTCCTCCTCCTCCTTGTCCTCCTCCTCCTCCTCCTCCTCCTCCTCCTCCTCGTCCTCGTCCTCCTCGTCCTCCTCCTCCTCCTCCTCCTCCTTGTCCTCCTCCTCGTCCTCCTCGTCCTCCTCGTCCTCCTCCTCCTCATCCTCGTCGTCCTCGTCTCCTCCTCCTCCTCCTCCTCGTCCTCCTTGTCCTCGTCCTGTGACCACCACACCTCTGATACATATTAATATTTGAAACCACGGAGAGAACTGAAGTTCCGATCTGTATTAAAAGATAGATATAAGAAGGCTGGTGTTCTGTGTGAAGTGGATCAGAACCGTGGTTCTGAAAGCGTTTCATAGATTCAGTACCGACCCGCTGCAGCTTCCTGAGATCTCTGACCATCTTCATCCTCATCACACGTGAACAACACGTGATCTCTGCCACAAATCAGCCTCAAATCCAGAGCAGAAGAAAGGAGGAGACTGAGATGAAGGCGAGGAGGCGTTCAGATTAACGTCTACGCTCTGAGGCAGCGCCGCCATTCATCAGGACCTCAGTCAGCCAATGACAGCGCGGCGCCTCATCACAGAGCTATTAGAGAGCGAGGAGATTAGCTGTGATGTGCTGCGAGCTCTCCGTTAATGTGACGGCTCGGATCACAGCACCAGGGAGGAGAGTCTGCAGCGCTGAAGACGAAGAGAGGAGCTTCATCCTCAGAGCTTCATCATCAGAGCTTCATCACCAGCTTCATCACCACCAGCTTCATCCTCAGAGCTTCATCACCAGCTTCATCACCAGCTTCATCACCAGCTTCATCACCAGCTTCATCCTCAGAGCTTCATCACCAGCTTCATCATCAACAGCTTCATCACCAGCTTCATCCTCAGAGCTTCATCCTCAGAGCTTCATCATCAGAGCTTCATCACCAGCTTCATCCTCAGAGCTTCATCATCACCAGCTTCATCATCACCAGCTTCATCATCAGCTTCATCACCAGCTTCATCACCAGCTTCATCACCAGCTTCATCATCAGAGCTTCATCACCAGCTTCATCATCAGAGCTTCATCATCAGAGCTTCATCACCAGCTTCATCATCAGCTTCATCCTCAGAGCTTCATCACCACCAGCTTCATCATCAGAGCTTCATCATCAGAGCTTCATCACCAGCTTCATCATCAGCTTCATCCTCAGAGCTTCATCACCACCAGCTTCATCACCAGCTTCATCATCAGCTTCATCACCAGCTTCATCATCACCAGCTTCATCCTCAGAGCTTCATCACCAGCTTCATCATCACCAGCTTCATCATCAGCTTCATCACCAGCTTCATCATCAACAGCTTCACCACCAGCTTCATCACCAGCTTCATCATCAGAGCTTCATCCTCAGAGCTTCATCCTCAGAGCTTCATCATCACCAGCTTCATCACCAGCTTCATCCTCAGAGCTTCATCAGCACCAGCTTCATCACCAGCTTCATCCTCAGAGCTTCATCATCACCAGCTTCATCACCAGCTTCATCCTCAGAGCTTCATCATCAGAGCTTCATCAGAGCTTCATCAGAGCTTCATCACCAGCTTCATCACCAGCTTCATCCTCAGAGCTTCATCACCACCAGCTTCATCATCACCAGCTTCATCATCAGCTTCATCATCACCAGCTTCATCATCAGAGCTTCATCATCACCAGCTTCATCATCACCAGCTTCATCATCAACAGCTTCATCACCAGCTTCATCCTCAGAGCTTCATCCTCAGAGCTTCATCATCAGAGCTTCATCATCAGAGCTTCATCACCAGCTTCATCACCAGCTTCATCCTCAGAGCTTCA
Organism: Lagodon rhomboides; assembly: GCA_039737535.1. Classification (NCBI taxonomy): domain Eukaryota; kingdom Metazoa; phylum Chordata; class Actinopteri; order Spariformes; family Sparidae; genus Lagodon; species Lagodon rhomboides. Next base: position 393,005 of record CM077805.1, on the reverse strand, counting down.
TCACCACCAGCTTCATCATCACCAGCTTCATCATCAGCTTCATCATCACCAGCTTCATCATCAGAGCTTCATCATCACCAGCTTCATCATCACCAGCTTCATCATCAACAGCTTCATCACCAGCTTCATCCTCAGAGCTTCATCCTCAGAGCTTCATCATCAGAGCTTCATCATCAGAGCTTCATCATCAGAGCTTCATCACCAGCTTCATCACCAGCTTCATCACCAGAGAAGAGAGAGGAGAGAGGAGGAGAGAGGAGCAGGAGGAGGAGCAGGAGGAGAGAGGAGCAGGAGGAGGAGCAGGAGGAGGAGCAGGAGGAGGATGAGCAGGAGGAGGAGGAGGAGGAGAGAGGAGCAGGAGGAGGAGCAGGAGGAGGAGAGAGGAGCAGGAGGAGGAGGAGGAGGAGAGAGGAGCAGGAGGAGAGAGAGGAGCAGGAGGAGGAGCAGGAGGAGAGAGAGGAGCAGGAGGAGAGAGAGCAGGAGGAGAGAGGAGCAGGAGGAGGAGCAGCAGGAGCAGCAGGAGGGTCTGTATAAACCATCTTGACGTCAGTCTTCCAGCAGCAGCTCGACTCTTCTGGAGTCTTTTTGAACAAACAGAGTCAAACTTCTCTGAGCTTCAGTTTCTGTGCTGACGTCTGATGACTCAGGAACAAGAAGACGGTTAGTTTCAGGACGACTTCATGTTTTGGACGAAGTCAGCTGGTTCTGTCTCCACGGCGGCGTCGGGGTCGGCAGCCATGTTGTCCAGCTGTTACTCACCACCACTTTGTGAGAAGCTCACATTATTCTGCGCTGCTTTTGTCTCGACTCATCTGAAGGTCCAGGTCACAGTTTTTCTGGCGCTCTGGGTCCATCACATGATCTCGTTCAGTGTTTGAACAGAGGCATCGTTTCTCCTGAAGGTTAGAGGTGTTGGACTGTAATCAGGGATGGACAGGAGGTGTCCTCCTGAGCGTCCTCTCTGTGAAGCTGACTTCCAGCCTCGTTCTGCAGACAGGAAGTTCTCAGATTCACTGCTGAACTTTGAGAAGTCACAGAACAGCCACAGGAACATGTCGGGAACACTGAGCACAGTCTGGAAGGAAATATGTGCATTTTTATTCAGATTTCTGTGCTGCTGTCGTCTGACAGAGCGCTCTGACATGTTTTATTCTTTGTCAGCCAACACCAGGTCTCCAACACACGAGTCCACACTGAAATATCAGCCGCTCGCTCGCTCGCGTCACTACATCAGAACCAGTTAGAAGAAGTTCTGGTCTGTTTCCCTCCTGCTCAGAAACAGGCTGTATGATCACGTGTGGTGTGATTAGATGTGTTTGGTAGAGGGAGTGTTAGACGTCCTGCTGGGACGGAAACAACAAACCTGAGGAAAAGTCTGTAAATGAGCGCTAACAGTTGTTAGCATAGCAGCAGAGCGAGTCTCCTGGCAGCTCATTAAGAGTTCACCTGCATCAGCCTCCTGAGGAAACACGAGGCGGGCTCGGCTGGTACCGAAGAGTCCGGTCTCATAACTCGTCTTCAGAGTGCTGATGTCAGCTTAATGTCGTCTCGTCTGTCGACACTGAAGCTTCACTTCATTTCTACTCACTTCTACATCTCACACACTAATATTCTACTTTACTAAGTAACTAGTTACTTTTAGTGAAAAACCTGAACGTCCAGATGCTTCTGATGTTTGTGAAGGATGATCATAAAATGTTCTTACTTCTTCATGAATCTACTCTTTAAAACCCTCTTGTGTGCTGTGATGTCACTTCCTGCTCTGTATGAAACAAACCCGTCCATCACTGGGACAAACAGACTCCATGTTTCTACTCTACAAACTTTATAACGTAGTGAAACTGTGTCTCTGACAGATTCTGAATCATTGGAGCCTTCCTCTAAATTCAGCATTAAATCAAAGGACTCAGGATCAGTTGGTCACTTTGGGTGAGCAGCTTGTTTGTGATTGGTGGAGCTGCGACACAGCGTGTTAGCACAGAGGATCAGCTGTTGATCACTGTTGTTTATCACGACTTCATTCTTCAGCCTGAAACTCCTCCAGAGGAAGATGAATGAGTCGATTTAAAGTGCTGAGAAAATCATTAGCACTGCTGTGTGTGTGTGTGTGTGTGTGTGTGTGTGTGTTGTGTGTGTGTGTGTGTGTGTGTGTGTGTGTGTGTGTGTGTGTGTGTGTGTGTGTGTGTGTGTGTGTGTGTGTGTGTGTGTTGTAGGCTTTCTTTTCTCCAGTCTGAACAGTTTTGTTGCTGTTTAAGACAATACGTTGAATATGATCTGATGCAAATGAAGTCAGATGTAGATTGGACGAGGGACCGAGGGACTGCAGTGTGTGTGTGTGTGTGTGTGTGTGTGTGTGTGTGTGTGTGTGTGTGCAGCCTATATGTGTGTGTCCTCTGTGTTTAATTAACTCTGTAACCCCCAAGTATTTCTACTTATATCCTCCCAGATACTCCATTATATTCACCCACACACCACCATCTCTCCTTCTTCTCCTTCTTCCTCCTCTTCCTCCTCCTCCTCCTCCTCCTCCTCCTCCTCCTCCTCCTCCTCCTCCTCCTCCTCCTCCTCCTCCTCCTCCTCCTCCTCCTCCTCCTCCTCCTCCTCCTCTTCCTCCTCCTCCTCCTCCTCCTCCTCCTCCTCCTCCTCTTCCTCCTCTTCCTCCTCCTCCTCCTCCTCCTCCTCCTCCTCCTCCTCCTCCTCCTCCTCCTCCTCCTCCTCCTCCTCTGGCTGTACTTGTCCTCGTCTCAACATAAATCCTGTGAGCAGCTGGTTGAGAGTAAAACGAGAGAATAAACCGTCTTCTGGTTCTGAACTATCTTTTTTTATTATGAGTCTCAGAGCAGCTCTGAGCTGCAGATCCTTCGACCATGAGCTGCTCTCAGCCTCCTTTTATCCTCCTTTAAAAGAGGAGGAGAGAGAGGGTCTGTGTATAAAACCATCTTTATCTCAATATTCAACTTCATCTCCCCCCCGTCAGTGCGGCGAGTCCGTCAGCGTCTCTGAGGACTCGCAGCAGATCCTGGTTCAGTCCATAAAGACCGAGCGGCTCGTTTCTCCACCGGGTTATTTATATCTGCGTGTGAACAAAGGTTCAGCCTCACACACAGGTTCACCACATCATCAATATAGATAGATAGATAGATAGATAGATAGATAGATCATGATAGATAGATCTCAGACTCACGCATAGACCTCATGTATAGATAGATAGACTTGACTATTCTTTTGTTTTAATCTTCTCTTGTTTCTTTTTTCATCTTTTCCTTCTGTTTTTAAATCGTTATCTGCTGTGACGACTGACTTTCAGCGGTGACTTATCAATAACATCTCTTATCTTATTGATAAACGTCTCGAGCTCATAAATCAGTTCAGATATTAATGAAAGTATTCTGGTAGAAACAGGAGATCTTAAGTATCTGTGACATCATCTGTGTTAGAGCGGCTGAACTTTAACCATCCAGATGTCTCAGGATTTAAATGTGTTGAAGCAAAGCAGCTCTTTATTTTTATCTCCTCTTTGTTTATTAGTTTTCACAGCTGAAGAAGAAATATTCTACAGAGGAAAGATAAAAACAATGCAGCGTTTATTTTTTAAGAAGTGAAGTCGGTTTGATTCTCATAAACACGTCTGCTCAGACAGCCGGCAGGTTCGAACGTCTCAGCATCATCATCACACTGTTTGTGCACTGAAGCCCTGACATATATAAATATAACTAGATATATGTACATAACTAATGTAATGTAATATGAACTAAACTTAGAATATTGAAAAATGAGTTCCATCGGAGATGATCAATCAGTTCACTCCATGATCGATGATCTGTCAGCTGACCTTCGACCTCATAAACATCTCTGAGACGGAGACGATAAAAAGAGAAGAAGAAGAGTTATGACTGAGCGTAAACGACAGTTACTCTGATAATTAAGTTGGAATGAACGTTTACAGTGAATGTTTTATTTATCGTCCTGCTCTGAAGAAGAAGAGGAAGAGGAGGAAGAAGAAGATGAAGAAGAAGAAGAACAGGAGGAAGAAGAAGAAGAAGAAGAGGAAGAAGAAGAAGAGGAGGAGGAAGAAGAAGAGGAGGAGGAAGAAGAAGAAGAGGAGGAGGAAGAAGAAGATGTGTCATTATATCTGACTGCTTTATAACAAACAACAGGATTGACTGTGTGTGTGTGTGTTTGTGGTTTGTGTGTGTGTGTGTGTGTGTGTGTGTGTGTTATATTAATTGGATTAAAGCTGATTAATAGTTAATGACTGGAACACAAACAGGCTCAGGTTCAGTGTAAATGTGTGGCAGCAGGTCTGGATGTGTCTTTTCTCTGACAGATGAATTATGAAGTTGGAGCTGAAGATTCAATAATCAGGAAAATAATATTTTTCTTCATATTGCAGAAAAGTTTTAACTTCGGCTCGAAGCAGAAAAGTTTTCAGCCGATGAGGAAATTATTAAAATATTCTGATAAAAGAGGACCGGAGGAGGAGAAGATGATGGAAAATTTTAATACAGACTGAAAAATGTTTTTAAATGTTTTCTGCAGCAGAAGGTCGAAGCTGCTGTTTTATTCCCCTTGAATCTGCTTCACACGTTTCTTTAGTTTCTTTAGTTTCTGTGTGTCTGAACGAGTTGAGCCAGATCAGCTCAGAGGCCCCCAATCACCTGACACAGGTGCACCTTAAAGACAGTCCACCAGTCCTCGCACCAGTCCTCGCACCAGCTCCTCGTACCAGTCCTCACACCAGTCCTCACACCAGTCCTCGTACCAGTCCTCACACCAGTCCTCGCACCAGTCCTCGCACCAGTCCTCGCACCAGTCCTCACACCTGTCCTCACACCAGTCCTCACACCAGTCCTCACACCAGTCCTCACACCAGTCCTCACACCAGTCCTCGCACCAGTCCTCACACCTGTCCTCACACCAGTCCTCACACCAGTCCTCACACCAGTCCTCACACCAGTCCTCGCACCAGTCCTCGCACCAGTCCTCACACCTGTCCTCACACCAGTCCTCGCACCAGTCCTCACACCAGTCCTCGCACCAGTCCTCGCACCAGTCCTCGCACCAGTCCTCACACCTGTCCTCACACCAGTCCTCGTACCAGTCCTCACACCAGTCCTCGTACCAGTCCTCACACCAGTCCTCACACCAGTCCTCGCACCAGTCCTCACACCAGTCCTCGTACCAGTCCTCGCACCACTCCTCGCACCAGTCCTCACACCTGTCCTCACACCAGTCCTCGCACCAGTCCTTGTACCAGTCCTCGCACCAGTCCTCGCACCAGTCCTCGTACCAGTCCTCACACCAGTCCTCGCACCAGTCCTCACACCAGTCCTCGTACCAGTCCTCACACCAGTCCTCACACCAGTCCTCACACCAGTCCTCACACCTGTCCTTGTACCAGTCCTTGTACCAGTCCTCGCACCAGTCCTCGCACCAGTCCTCACACCAGTCCTCGTACCAGTCCTCACACCAGTCCTCGCACCAGTCCTCACACCAGTCCTCGTACCAGTCCTCGCACCAGTCCTCGCACCAGTCCTCACACCAGTCCTCGTACCAGTCCTCACACCAGTCCTCACACCAGTCCTCACACCAGTCCTCACACCTGTCCTCACACCAGTCCTCACACCTGTCCTCGTACCAGTCCTCGTACCAGTCCTCACACCAGTCCTCACACCAGTCCTCACACCAGTCCTCGCACCAGTCCTCGCACCAGTCCTCGTACCAGTCCTCACACCAGTCCTCACACCAGTCCTCACACCAGTCCTCACACCAGTCCTCACACCAGTCCTCACACCAGTCCTCACACCAGTCCTCACACCAGTCCTCACACCTGTCCTCACACCAGTCCTCGCACCTGTCCTTGTACCAGTCCTCGTACCAGTCCTCACACCAGTCCTCGTACCAGTCCTCACACCTGTCCTTCTACCAGTCCTCGCACCAGTCCTCGTACCAGTCCTCACACCAGTCCTCGCACCAGTCCTCGTACCAGTCCTTGTACCAGTCCTCGCACCAGTCCTCGCACCAGTCCTCGCACCAGTCCTCGCACCAGTCCTTGTACCAGTCCTTGTACCAGTCCTCGCACCAGTCCTCGTACCAGTCCTCGCACCAGTCCTTGTACCAGTCCTCGCACCAGTCCTCACACCTAGTCCTCACACCAGTCCTCGCACCAGTCCTTGTACCAGTCCTCGTACCAGTCCTCGCACCTGTCCTTGTACCACTCCTCGTACCAGTCCTCACACCAGTCCTCACATCAGTCCTCGTACCAGTCCTCGCACCAGTCCTCGTACCAGTCCTCACACCAGTCCTCACACCAGTCCTCACACCAGTCCTCACACCAGTCCTCACATCAGTCCTCACACCAGTCCTCACATCAGTCCTCACACCAGTCCTCACACCTGTCCTCACATCAGTCCTCGCACCTGTCCTTGTACCAGTCCTCGTACCAGTCCTCACACCAGTCCTCGTTCCAGTCTTCGCACCTGTCCTTCTACCAGTCCTCGCACCAGTCCTCGTACCAGTCCTCACACCAGTCCTCGCACCAGTCCTCGTACCAGTCCTTGTACCAGTCCTCGCACCAGTCCTCGTACCAGTCCTCGTACCAGTCCTCGCACCAGTCCTTGTACCAGTCCTCGTACCAGTCCTCGCACCAGTCCTCGTACCAGTCCTCGCACCAGTCCTCGTACCAGTCCTCGTACCAGTCCTCACACCTGTCCTCACACCAGTCCTCGTACCAGTCCTCGTACCAGTCCTCGTACCAGTCCTCGCACCTGTCCTCGTACCAGTCCTCGTACCAGTCCTCACACCAGTCCTCGTACCAGTCCTCGTACCAGTCCTCGCACCAGTCCTCGTACCAGTCCTCACACCAGTCCTCACACCAGTCCTCACACCAGTCCTCACACCAGTCCTCACACCAGTCCTCACACCAGTCCTCACACCAGTCCTCACACCAGTCCTCACACCTGTCCTCACATCAGTCCTCGCACCTGTCCTTGTACCAGTCCTCGTACCAGTCCTCACACCAGTCCTCGTACCAGTCCTCGCACCTGTCCTCGCACCAGTCCTCGCACCAGTCCTCGTACCAGTCCTCACACCAGTCCTCGCACCAGTCCTCGTACCAGTCCTTGTACCAGTCCTCGCACCAGTCCTCGTACCAGTCCTCGTACCAGTCCTCGCACCAGTCCTCGTACCAGTCCTCGTACCAGTCCTCGCACCAGTCCTCGTACCAGTCCTCGCACCAGTCCTCGTACCAGTCCTCGTACCAGTCCTCACACCTAGTCCTCACACCAGTCCTCGCACCAGTCCTCACACCAGTCCTCACACCAGTCCTCACACCAGTCCTCGCACCTGTCCTCACACCAGTCCTCACACCAGTCCTCGTACCAGTCCTCACACCAGTCCTCACACCAGTCCTCACACCAGTCCTCACACCAGTCCTCGCACCAGTCCTCACACCAGTCCTCACACCAGTCCTCACACCTGTCCTCACACCAGTCCTCGCACCAGTCCATCGTACCAGTCCTCGTACCAGTCCTCACACCAGTCCTCGCACCAGTCCTCACACCAGTCCTCACACCTGTCCTCGTACCAGTCCTCACACCAGTCCTCGCACCAGTCCTCGTACCAGTCCTCACACCAGTCCTCGCACCAGTCCTCGTACCAGTCCTCACACCAGTCCTCGCACCAGTCCTCGTACCAGTCCTCACACCTAGTCCTCACACCAGTCCTCGCACCAGTCCTTGTTCCAGTCCTTGTACCAGTCCTCACACCTGTCCTCACACCAGTCCTCACACCAGTCCTCACACCAGTCCTCGTACCAGTCCTCACACCAGTCCTCACACCAGTCCTCACACCAGTCCTCACACCAGTCCTCGCACCAGTCCTCACACCAGTCCTCACACCAGTCCTCACACCTGTCCTCACATCAGTCCTCGCACCTGTCCTTGTACCAGTCCTCACATCAGTCCTCGCACCTGTCCTCACACCAGTCCTCACACCTGTCCTTGTACCAGTCCTCGCACCAGTCCTCGTACCAGTCCTCGTACCAGTCCTCGCACCAGTCCTCGTACCAGTCCTCGCACCAGTCCTCGTACCAGTCCTCACATCAGTCCTCGCACACTGAGACAGAGGAGAGGAATTACAAACTGATCTGATGAACTCTGATGATACAGAAATATAAGAGGAACATTGACCAACCAACCAGCAGAGGTGGACACATCCCCTCCCTTGTCAGAGGTGATGAAGGTGAGTAGAAGTTTTGAGTATTTCCTGCTCTGTGACTCTGAGGAGGTCGAGCTGACGACAGACTTCAGCTGCAGAGTCAGAAACAGGTGGAAGACGAACAGGACAGAAAGGTGAGAACGTTAAATAAATCAGGAGAAATGTGACCTGGGAGGGAAACCTCGAGAGGACCCAGACAAACAGGGTTCTCCTGAGAGGATCGGACAGGTGTCAGCTTCACCTTCATGTCACTGGACCTCAGACCTATAGAGGACCATCACAGTGATTCTGGATCAGAGGAGAGGACAAAGAGGCAGCATCTGAAAATATTCAGGCTATTTCATTCTTCACTAATCTGTCCTCTGCTGCTCCATTCAGACTCTTACTCGTCATCCTGTCAGAGGAGGAGGAGGAGGAGGAGGAGGAGGAAGACGAGGAGGAGGAGGAGGAGGAGGAGGAGGAAGATGAGGAGGAGGAGGAGGAAGACGAGGAGGAGGAGGAGGAGGAGTGAAGATAACATAAAATAAATGGAGTCCTGGGGGAAGAGAGCAGAAGAAGTGTGGAGTTGTGTCTCATCCTGGAGGATGAGAAAATAAATCTAATTTTCTGTCTCGTCCCTGCGAGGCTGTGAAACACTTCGAACGTAACTAATTGAAAAGCCAGATCATGTGTTCGTCCCGAGCTGCAGCGCTGACCTTTGACCCCGGCAGGCGGCCGCCGGGTTTCCAGCCGTGAAAATCCCCCTAATGAGCTGCTGTGAGTGTAGGAGCTCACTCTCCCTTTGCTGGCTGACTAATGACTGTAAACTGGTTTAAACAGTCGCCGTCATGGAGGCAGATCAGCTTTCAGCCCTGCAGCCACGTCCACACATCCTTTAAACGCCGAGCCACGCCGCCACAGACCTGCTGCACCTCACACTTCATCAGTTTCTAAAAAGGTTTATCTCATTTAAAAGATTTTCTTTTGTTCCAACACTTCCTCACAACTGAACCATTGAACAACCAGGCGATTTACTGGAGGAGGTGGAGAATTAAACTTCACTGAGCTCCTCAGTCATACTGCTTCTTCCACACAGATTATCAGAACGTGGGTCAACCTGTAAAAGATCACCTGTTGACCACATTCCCACCTCCTGCAGGTGAGACAGCCGGCCTGTGATTCTTATCTGAAGCGTCTCTGGAACTCTTCAGAAAACAACAGCACACTCCAGAAGTGTCTGTAAAACGGGGGATACATTATTACGAGCTTCACAACTCCCGAGACATGACCCGTTTACTGTCAGAATTTGATTCATTCGGTCCAATAACATTTGGAAATGTTCTTGTGCCAAATGTACTTATTGTAAGTCGCTTTGGACAAAAGCCTAAATGTAAATGTAGCTGGCAGTGTCAACAAACAGCCTTCAGTGATTCAACACTTAACTACAGAAGAGAAAAACTCAGTTTGTCACAAAGTTCAGCTCCTCTGATCTGTCCAGAGTGAGCCCTCCTCACAAACACACCAATACAGGATCTCTGAAACATGTCCGCCGCTGTCAGAGTTTCCTCTGGTACCAGTCAGCTGATCGTCTTCATCACACAGGACAAGAGTCTGGAGGTGATGCTGCAGGCTAATGCTAAGCTAGCTGTAGGCTAACACTGAGCTAGCTGCAGGCTAACGCTGAGCTAGCTGCAGGCTAACGCTGAGCTAGCTGCAGGCTAACGCTGAGCTAGCTGCAGGCTAACGCTGAGCTAGCTGCAGGCTAACGCTGAGCTAGCTGCAGGCTAATGCTGAGCTAGCTGCAGGCTAACACTGAGCTAGCTGCAGGCTAACACAGCATCAGTGTCCCTCTGCACTTTCCTTTCACGTCAGGCACCTGGAGGATTTATTTTGTCGCTGACACATCATATTTCACGGCGTGTGATTGGTCGTTCACATGAGCCGGTGGAGTCTATCTAAATATATTTATCTAAATTTATATCTTATATAAATTGAAAATGTTGCGTAAATGTCTGTCGAGTGTCGATCAGATTCCTTCTTCAGTCACTGAGACTCTAGAACCATCTCCTGCTGTAATCTTATGAGTAAATGTTATCAGATATTATTATTATTATTATTATTATTATTATTATTATTATTACAACATGGGTGAAATGAATCTATGATGTTAATAAAACATTTAGTGAAGACAAACATCTGAGCAGCGTTTATCTTCACCGAGGAGAGAAGTGAGGAAAAATGATAACACTGAAAAATCCCTCCTGAAATATGACTCATAAACTGTGTGTGTGTGTGTGTGTGTGTGTGTGTGTGCGTGTGTGTGTGTGTGTGTGTGTGTGTGTGTGTGTGTGTGTGTGTGTGCTGAGCTGGATTATCATGTATTGTGTTGGCTGCAGGGCTAAAGGATCAGACATGGTGATTAAACTGCCACTGAAGGCTTTTTGGGTCTTTAATCTGTTCAAACAGAAAGTGAACAAACAGCCAACACACACACACACACACACACACACACACACACACACACACACTGTTTTATCTCCACATGAAGTGAATCTTTGTTTGAAGGAATCAGGAAGTTTCTTGCTCTCTGTGCAGAGTGAGACGTCGCAGGTTCAGAGATGGAGAGTGACAGAGGTCGTATCGAGCCGAGCGAGCGAGCGAGTCACACGACAGACGACAGAGAGAGAGAGAGGAGGGGGCGGGGTTAGTTCTCTGACAGGTGAGATAAATCAGATGGATGGAGGCGGAGTCAACTCTTATTACCTGTCAATCACCAGCTGATCAATGGCCACTAAAACATCTCAGCTCCAGCTGTTTGTGAATAAAACTGGATGATGTACGAGTCCTGAGGGAGCTGCAGCGTATCCCAGCATGCACTGCAGAGTTGGAGGTTTATTAAAGGAGCAGAAACAGAAAGAGTCTGACTTCGACACCTGAGGGAGAGTTTGAGACGTCTGCAGACAATTTAAAACGGTTTCTGTCTTCAGGCTGTTTTTATAATATCTGTCATTAACATACGTTCACAAAACACTGGGATTAAAGGAACAGTTCGCACAGACGTGGACCTCAGTGCTCCTCTCCTCCTCCTCTCCTCCTCCTGATGATATAAAGTCCTCCTCTCCTCCTCCTGATGATATAAAGTCCTCCTCTCCTCCTCCTGATGATATAAAGTCCTCCTCTCCTCCTCCTGATGATATAAAGTCCTCCTCTCCTCCTCCTGATGATATAAAGTCCTCCTCTCCTCCTCCCGATGATATAAAGTCCTCCTCTCCTCCTCCTCTGATATAAAGTCCTCCTCTCCTCCTCCTGATGATATAAAGTCCTCCTCTCCTCCTCCTCTCCTCCTCCCGATGATATAAAGTCCTCCTCTCCTCCTCCCGATGATATAAAGTCCTCCTCTCCTCCTCCTGATGATATAAAGTCCTCCTCTCCTCCTCCTCTCCTCCTCCTGATGATATAAAGTCCTCCTCTCCTCCTCCTGATGATATAAAGTCCTCCTCTCCTCCTCCTCTCCTCCTCCCGATGATATAAACTCCTCCTCGCTGCACTGATACCTACTGAAGTTAGCATGCTAACCAGTTAGCTTGTCCTGGTCCAAAGCTCCGGAGTTGTACAGGTGAACACCGACACGTCGCTGAGACAGAGAGCTCCCAGCTACCACTAGATGCACGGCTAACTGAGCTAACTAGCTAATGGCAGCTCTAGTTAGCAGCAGTTAGCGGTTACCTTGTGATATGCTGCCTCTTACTAATTGCACCTTTTAAAAATGAAGCCACAGTTTGGGACGAGGTGATGCAGACGAGCTGCTGCCTCACTCGTTCAGCTGAAGACTGTTTACAAACTACTTCCTGTCTGCTCTCTGGACATAAATCATCACCGTGAGCCTCATCGATCTGTGAGCTCTGAGGGTTGGATATTGATCCAGCAGCTGACGGAGCGTCGCTAATTAATCTGATCGTTTTCATCTGAAGAAGAAGAATCTCAGATTTAAATGTCGTCCTCGTCGTTAGCGATGACGCAGCAGAGCGTCATCGCTAACGTTAGATAAACACTCCATCACTGACAGCGGCGGCCATGTTGTGTCCAGTGTCATTGTCGCCGTGCTCTTCGATCAGCGCGATGACAGATGTAGTGTTCAGAGCTGCAGCTCAGGTCCAGTTATCTCCGATCGATGGATCAATAGAGCTGCTGGTCATGTCATCGATCAGCCGGCGGCGCTGTGGGACGACTGGACCAATCAGAGGTTAAAGCTCTGCTGGATGCTCGACTGCAGACCTTCACTCTGCTTCCTGTTAACTTCTCTGTTTTTAAAGATCTTCAACAAAGAGTTTGAAACTCTGCTGCTGATCTGATCTTTAGAACCAGGCGGCTGCTCGCGTTAGCATCAAAGCTCCAGCTGATAATATCCGACAGGAAGTTTCATTTCAGTTTGATCGACGGTCATCGACTGACAGAGACTCAGCTTTGGTTTGTTTCTGTCTGAAATCATGTTGTTGAAGATGACGAGGCAGACTGAAGGAGTCTTAATGAAAGCAGAGCTGCAGACTGATTCGTCTTCATCCTGGAGTTTCTCCTCCTCGTCTCTGCGTCTGACGAGGTCGGAGCGTCGCTGTGGCTGACTGAAGTGTGAGTCTGTAATTAAGACGTGAGGTGAGATAAGCTGAGAGACGAGCAGGTAGCTTCACTGAGAGAGGAGCTGCTCTCTGTCTGCAGGAGCGACGGATTCATCACGTGAAGACGGAGGACAGAGAGGACGGACGAGGACGGACGAGACGAGTCGGCCCGTCTGATACGAGCCGGAGCTGCTGTTAGACCGGATCCCGGTTCCGTCCGCTGACACAAACCTGACCCGGATCAGATGGAGGCGGGCTGAGTGGAGCGCCGAGCTCGACCTGCTGCATCTCAGCGACGTTCGTCTCTCTCCGTCCAACTGATCAATGATGAAGGTCTGAGAGCAGCGCTGGTTGAAACCTTCTCTGCAGGAGGTCGTGGTGGCGTCCTGGAGACGCCAGCGTGTTTGATGATGTCACAACGCTGTGGTTAATGTTCGAGGCTGAATGAAGTAAAACACGATGCGTTCAGAGTCTCAACCAGCTGCTGATGGCGGCTGACTCACAGGAGACAGGAAGTCGAAGGCTTTTCTTCTCCAGACGTCAGAAACATCGCGTCTGAAGGTTCTGGATGTTTAAATTATGATGATGATCTTTTCACATGTTTAAAGTTCTCACGTGAGGGTTTCGTCATGGACCAGAACCGCCAGTAGACCAATGGGACCAAACGGA
>CM077805.1:354527-374527 GCA_039737535.1 Lagodon rhomboides | reverse complement strand
CTGTCAGCGGCTTCGGGATGTGTTGTTTTCGATGTGTGATGCATTTTGTGTTTCTTTAGCTGCACAAATGAAATCTGACTGACTGACTGACTTCCTGAGTGTTGATCTGGAGTCTAACCTCTAACTGTCTCTGTGTGTCAGGTATGGAGACATGGTCCCAAAGACCATCATGGGGAAGATCTTCGGCTCCATCTGCTCTCTGAGCGGCGTGCTGGTCATCGCCCTGCCCGTCCCCGTCATCGTGTCCAACTTCAGCCGGATCTACCACCAGAGCCAGAGAGCCGAGAAGAGACGAGCGCAGAAGGTGACCGACAGCGAGTCTTTGTTCCTCTCAGGTCTCAGCTGATATCTGAAGACCAACAGGTCATCAGTGAACTTTAACCTGGAGAACGAGGCCGTTGTGGTGCTCACGGTCTGCGTGTTGACGTGTCAGGATGAGATGAAGCATCTGTGTTTGTTAGTATTGGTTGTGTTCCCTGCAGCACATCAGACACACAGGAAGCTGTCCAGGCTTCACTTCCTCCAAACACCAACAGAGCTTTTGTCTTCGTCCCGCTGGGAGACGACCACAGAGCTGCAGCTGAATCCTCTGCTGCTGTGGCAACACCAGACGAGTCTGAGTCCACCGACGGCGAACCAATCAGAATCAGACTCAGTGTCATTAACACGATGACTTTAACGAATCATCACAAGCGTTATCATATATTTACTCCAGACAGACAGACTGTCTTCTGATCAGGACGATCACAGAGTCCTGAGAGATGAAACATTAAGCTTCTTATCACAACTAATCGCTCATTTTACAGAAGTTATCTTGTTCAGACCACTATCAGTCCTCTGCAGACGTGATCTTGATCATTTCAGATATTATCTTGTTACACAACTTCTTCTGTGAGCAGCTATTATCCTGTCTGTGTCATCTTGTTCTTTAACCTCGGGGTGTTTCACCTGCTCATTAATCTATCACCATCATCAGCCCTGAAACATTTACCAAACTCATCTCAGAGTCTGTCAGGTTTCAATCAGGTGGTTTCAAGTAGACTTAGAAGATGAAGAGAATCAAATCTTCGTGTCAGATCTGAAGCTTTAACTCAGTGTCCATCCTCTCGTCCAGCTCTTTGTGTGTCCATCGTCCTGCAGTGCTGCTTCTTGTCTTCACTGCTCCATCATCAGCTTCTCACACACAGGAAACACACGACGGGCTAAATGGTCGTTTGTATGTGTTCACAAACAGAAAACCAGGCTTGCTAGAATTCACGCGGTGAAGAGCGGAGGAGCTAACGCTTATTTACAGTACAAACAGAGCCGGCTGCTGATTGACCTCGTGGAGGAGGTAACCACGGACATCCAGTCGTCTTCGTCGGGTGCTGCTGCTGCTGCTGCTGCAGGCTGCACCCTGCTGCTGCTGCAGGCTGCACCCTGCTGCTGCTGCTGCTGCTGCTGCAGGCTGCACCCTGCTGCTGCTGCTGCTGCTGCTGCAGGCTGCTGCTGCTGCAGGCTGCACCCTGCTGCTGCTGCTGCTGCTGCTGCTGCTGCACGCTGCTGCTGCTGCTGCTGCTGCTGCTGCTGCTGCTGCAGGCTGCTGCTGCTGCTGCTGCTGCAGGCTGCTGCTGCTGCTGCTGCAGGCTGCTGCTGCTGCTGCTGCAGGCTGCTGCTGCTGCTGCTGCTGCAGGCTGCTGTTGCTGCTGCTGCTGCTGCAGGCTGCTGTTGCTGCTGCTGCTGCTGCACCCTGCTGTTGCTGCTGCTGCTGCAGGCTGCTGTTGCTGCTGCTGCTGCTGCAGGCTGCTGCTGCTGCTGCTGCTGCTGCAGGCTGCTGCTGCTGCTGCAGGCTGCTGCTGCTGCTGCTGCTGCTGCACCCTGCTGTTGCTGCTGCTGCTGCTGCTGCTGCTGCTGCTGCTGCAGGCTGCTGCTGCTGCTGCTGCTGCTGCAGGCTGCTGCTGCTGCAGGCTGCTGCTGCTGCTGCTGCAGGCTGCTGCTGCTGCTGCTGCTGCTGCTGCAGGCTGCTGCTGCTGCTGCTGCTGCTGCTGCTGCTGCTGCTGCAGGCTGCTGCTGCTGCTGCTGCAGGCTGCTGCTGCTGCTGCTGCTGCTGCTGCTGCAGGCTGCTGCTGCTGCTGCTGCTGCTGCTGCTGCAGGCTGCTGCTGCTGCTGCTGCAGGCTGCTGCTGCTGCTGCTGCTGCTGCTGCACCCTGCTGCTGCTGCTGCTGCAGGCTGCTGCTGCTGCTGCAGGCTGCTGCTGCTGCTGCTGCAGGCTGCTGCTGCTGCTGCTGCAGGCTGCTGCTGCTGCTGCTGCTGCTGCACCCTGCTGCTGCTGCTGCTGCTGCTGCTGCTGCTGCTGCAGGCTGCTGTTGCTGCTGCTGCTGCAGGCTGCTGCTGCTGCTGCTGCTGCTGCACCCTGCTGCTGCTGCTGCAGGCTGCTGCTGCTGCTGCTGCTGCTGCTGCTGCTGCTGCTGCTGCTGCTGCTGCTGCTGCTGCCCCCTGCTGCTGCTGCTGCTGCAGGCTGCTGCTGCTGCAGGCTGCTGCTGCTGCTGCAGGCTGCTGCTGCTGCTGCTGCAGGCTGTTGCTGCTGCTGCTGCTGCAGGCTGCTGCTGCTGCTGCTGCAGGCTGCTGCTGCTGCTGCAGGCTGCTGCTGCTGCTGCTGCTGCTGCACCCTGCTGTTGCTGCTGCTGCTGCTGCTGCTGCTGCTGCTGCTGCAGGCTGCTGCTGCTGCTGCTGCAGGCTGCTGCTGCTGCTGCTGCTGCTGCTGCTGCTGCTGCACCCTGCTGCTGCTGCTGCTGCTGCTGCTGCTGCTGCAGGCTGCTGCTGCTGCTGCTGCAGGCTGCTGCTGCTGCTGCTGCTGCTGCTGCAGGCTGCTGCTGCTGCTGCTGCTGCTGCTGCTGCTGCACCCTGCTGCTGCTGCTGCTGCAGGCTGCTGCTGCTGCTGCTGCTGCTGCTGCTGCTGCAGGCTGCTGCTGCTGCTGCTGCAGGCTGCTGCTGCTGCTGCAGGCTGCTGCTGTGAATTAACACGCTGCTGCTGCTGCTGCTGCTGCAGGCTGCTGCTGCTGCTGCAGGCTGCTGCTGTGAATTAACACGCTGCTGCTGCTGCTGCTGCTGCAGGCTGGATGCTTGACGTGAACCTCCTTGTGTTTTCATCTGTCCTCAGTCTGTCTTCAGATACCCATCAGAACTGATCCAGGACTGAGGGTCTGAGTGGTTCCGGTTGCAGTGGTCAGATCCGCAGCCAGTAAATGAAAAATGTTGCTGTTTGTGGAACCTTTATAACTTTTACATGTTACTGTTGAACTTCATTTCCTTCACTCTGTGTCTCTCCAGCTTTACTCTCACACTGCACATAGAAACCACTCCATCTTCCCACCATGGTTTAGTCCATCACGCTAACTCACCTGTGCATGACCTGGCTCTCAGGTGTGGCGTACCTCACCAACAGGAAACAACAGCCTCGTCTACAAACCCTCCTCACCTCCACAACTCAGCCTCTTAATTCCTCTCCGCTCCGTGTTTCCTTCTTCTCCTCTTCTGTGTTTTGTTCGTGCATTCTGATTGGCCCTCCCGCTCGGCTGCTGACTGACTGGCCTACGCTGCTCATGACATCATCACTACGCGTCTTGGGTTCCATCGCTGCGTGGAGGACTGAGATCCGGCTGAGCTGCATGTCAATCAGCCAGCCACGCGGCACGCAAAGGGGCGGAGTCAATGTGACGCAGAGGTGATGTTGGACGACAGCAGAGCCAACAAACTCTGACTTCTCAGGAGCAGTCGGACATTTTAGGAAAACAGCTTGTTTGATGTTCCCCGAGTCAGAAGATTAAAAGGGAATAGAAACGTACATCGTGCAGAAAAAAGACAAGATAGTGTCACCTGTGGAGTCCATACGAGGGGCCCAACCAGATTTATTACTTTCTTTGTGTTTCCAGGAAGCTTTGTGGAGTGAAGAGCTCGACATGAACCAGGTTACCTGGGATGTAGGAACATAATTCCCTTGAGGGTCCCTGTCAAGAAGGGGCCTCACATCCTTAAAGGTCCCTCCAGACGTGGTTCATTACCTCCGTTAGGGTGTCAGTACCTGCAGCAGAATGGTGCTTTGTGTCCTCTGGGTCCAGTGAAGTCCGGCAGAAGTGTCGCTTTGTTCAGTGAGGTTCATCACTTCCATCAGGATCAGTCTCACTTGTGTTCAGGTCTCCAGGAGTCTGGGATGTCACTGTATTTAGGGTCCTCCAGGTTTTGAAGTTCTTGCCTTCCTTTATGGCACCAGGAGTGAACCTGGCTGTCTCAGAGTCCATGACTGATTTCCCAGGTGGCAGGTTCCTGACTTCCTGGGTTCTCAGGTGGAACCCTTAACATTGTTAGTCAAGGTCTAGTTTTCTGGTTCTGGGGAAGACAGGTAACAAGCAAATGTCCTAAAATGTCTGAATGTTCCTTTGGCAGTACCTGAGCTCCATACCTCCTGATCGTAGCGTCTCCGGTCCCTTTGTCAGTCCAGCTGCGTCACATTCACTCTGAACTCCTGAGCAGGATGAGTACAGTGGCTCTCTTGGGTCAAATGAGGCTTGAGTCAAAGCAAACAACAGGAACATGAAGACATTTAGAGAAGCAGTGCTGAACTGCTGCTGTCGCTGGCCTGAGTCTGAACCAGAGAGCATCCGTCTCTTTCTCACTAACTAATTGTGGGTAAAAACCTGGACGGATGAAGTGTTCTCACTGATTCTAAGAAGAAGGTAGTGAGAACATTCGCCCTGGACAGGTGTGTCGCAGTGGGCTGTGGTTCCAGGTGGGTGGAGGCGTGTCCAATAGCAGGCTCACTTTATAAACATGTGATTTGTGTTTGTGCCCTAAAGGCGTCCAAGGAAGCAGGACAGGCGCTGGTGTGTAAGGCCAACCCCAACTTCGACGTGCATCATCATCACCTTCTGCACTGTCTGGAGAAGACCACGGTGAGGACATCACACACACACACACACACACACACACACATTCACGGAATGAGAGTTTTTCCGGTTTATGAAAGCAAATGCATCACCGAACGGAGCCTTGATGGGTACGTGTGAGCAGTCTGTGGCACCGACGACACCTGGCATGTCTGCGATCGCACTGAATCCCTGCAGTACTTCTAGCTGCCGTTGTGCGCCATAGAGACATTTAATATACTCTGGCATTAGTTTAATAATACCGTGAACGGTTTACACACAAAGTCGTTCTGCTCACGTTTCATGAATGAGGCCCAGTGTGTGTTGTACACACAGTAACATCACACACTTACAAACCGTCTTCCCCTGATGTCCTCTAACATCCTGCCTCTGTGTCCAACTCAGAACCATGAGTTTGTGGACGAGAAGACGTACGAGGACAGCTTCAGGGACGTAACTCTGGTGAAGCAGGTGTCTCACTCCTCCTCCATCTCCTCGTCTTCCTCACCTCACGGCCTCACCTCCTGCTGCGGCCGCAGGAAGAGGAAGACCTTCAACGTCCCCAACTCCAACATGTCTGTGGGTCTGAGGGGAAGCATCCAGGAGCTGAGCACCATCCAGATCAGAGAGAGACCGCTCACCAACAGGTAGGAAACACAAACACCAAGTTTCCACAAGTCAACAAGTCTCGACAACATTCATACAGTCTCAGCAGAAGGTTTTAAAAAGAAACCTAACAAAGTCCCAGGAGTCCCTGAGAAGGCACCATGATTTTACAGCTCCTGAAGAGGGTTGTAGAGAACTGGAGTCCCCAAGGGCATGATTAGATCTGCAGGGAGGTATTACAGGGCAACACAATGGTTTTGTTATCCTTCAAGGGGTACAAGAGGTGATACCAGAGGTCACTTAGTGAAGGTTGTGGAGGTCAGAAGTGATTAAGGAAGTTCTAAGTCTGGGAGGTTTCATAGGTTCTTGAGAAAGTTAGGTCTGTTATATTTGATATATTATTTATGTCATGTTTCAGGAGGTCTACAGCTCATGCTTTGGCAAAGGCCTTCAGGAAGATGTGGCTTTGGGGAGGATCTAGAGGTTCTTGTGAAGGATGTACAGGCCTTAGAGGTCCTGAGGTCCATTGATGCGGCTTTAGGTGATCTTTAGATGTTTTCAAACATCATTGAGGCAGTTGTAGATGTTACAAGAGGTTGTTGAAGGTGTTCTTGAGTATGTATGGAAGTATCATAAGTCCTCTTCTAATTTGAGTTCTTGAAAATGTTGCTGGCACACTGAAGAAGATCCAGAGGTACCTGAGATGGTGCTACAGGTCCCAGAGGAAGTGTGCTGTTAGATGCTGTAGAGGAGGTCCTGACCTCCTTCAAGAGGTTCCAGGAGACCCTGGGGAGGTATCAAGGGTCCTTGAGGACTTTCCAGGGGTTTATGAGTAATTAGGTGGTATGGCAGTGTGAAACACTAGTACTGTTTCTATGGTTACCTGAAGTCTGATGTAGTTCCAGCTCTCATTTAGAAAGACGGTTAAACTGTTGATTAACACCTGACAGCCAATCAGAGCGCAGGATACAGGCCACACAGGCTGTGGTGTAAAGATGTGACATCATGAGGAGACTTTCTGCTTTAACACGACATCACTTACAAACTGCAGTAATAAACACTGACAGCATGAGACACACACACACACACACACACACACACACACACACACACACGCAGACACACACACACACACACACACACACACACACACACACACACACACACAGACACACACACACACACACACACACACACACACACACACACACAGTGTATAAACACGCACTCCAGGGATCATGTGACAGTGTGTTCCCATGTAGAGTCACTGAGCAGGAATCCAGAATATGTCCAGCTGTGGGAGGTCTGGGAACTTTCTCCTAAACATGGACAGCTGGGAACCCGACCCGTCTCTGTTACAGCCTCCTCCTCCTGTTTCTGTCCTCAGTACCACTGATGAAGGTCTGCTCCTCCTCATCATCATCTCACACAGGATCAAACAGTTCTGATTGGCTCTGAGTAAATGAGGTGTTGATCATGTGTCTGCTGATCAGTGAGCCTTCATTAGCCTGGCGGTCACTGTTACAGAGGGGCGGCTGGAGCTCGGGGGGTAGAGCGGGTCGTCTAGTGATCGCAAGATCGCTGGTTTGAATCCTGGCTCCCCCTGGCTGTGGTGAGGTGCATGTCGAAGTGTCCTTGAGCAAGATACTGAGCCCCAAATTGCTCCTGATTAGCAGTTGGCACCTTCCATGCCGGCCTCTGCCATCAGTGTACGAGTGTGTGAAGTGTTGAGCGGTCAGTCGACTGTGACGGCGCTGTAGAAGTCCATTTGTTATTAATAATACGTTCTGTTATATTGACTCCATGCTGATCTTTATATGCACGTCTCTTCTGTCTCTTTTTTTCTCTGCAGTCGTTCTAGTCGATCAAGTCTGAACGCCAAGTTTGAGGAGACGGTTCCTCTGAACTGTGAGGAGCGTTACACCACCGCCGCCGTCATCAGCATGCCCACACCGCCCGGCACCACGCCCGATGGCGACGATTCAACCAGCTCCACCAACTACTCCCAGGCCAACATCGTCCGGGTGTCCGCACTCTAGATGACAACATCCCCCTCGGGGGCGGCGGGGGGTCAGGGATCAGGGGTTGGGGGTTGATGGCCCCACACCACAACAGACGGTGGGGTCTGGATCACGAGTCCACGATTGGATGTGACCGGTTAGCTTGAATAGCTCAAACCTCTGCTGAAGGAAAAAGTAATCATGTTCGCACTCAAACTCAGCTAAACCGCCTTGGATCGCAACTTCTTCTTTCGACTTGGAGGAAAGATTTCTATTCCAGCAGTCAAACATCTGAGAAGAGAAAATGGTAGCACTCTGACTGATGACTGATCTCTACCTGAGATACATTTTAATCGTCACCATTGCTATCTTTCAAATCCTGTATGTCTTTAAATTTGATGTCTTAAAACTCAAAGAAAGCTAAGATAGATTTCTTGAATTTAAATGCAGTTTAAAGGAAGCTCGACATCGTGAGAAGCACACTGTTAACCATCGGATCACCGTTAGATCAGAAGAGAGAAATCTGTCTTCAATGTAGCTTAGCACAAACAATGGAATTGAGGGGAAGCTGCTAGCCTAGCTTAATCAACCTTCCAACAACTCTTGTGTCTTGTTAGCTAACGAGCTAGTTACCAATCCACTCAGGAGTGTTGAGACCTTAAAGCTAACGTGATCGCAGCTTTGTCTTAAACTTAACAAACTGACATTACTGAGGACGTAATCTTGTAGTTACTGTAACGACTGAGATCTGCTGAGTCATAGCAAGAAAAAAACTACACTGATGTCAACACATAAAGGAGCACTGACATGTTAAAGTAGTTTAGCTGACGTCTTCCAGAGCTAACTGCTCCTAAAAACATCTCATTTCCTGTTTCCTCTTGTTTCAAATAAGATAAAATGTGAAGTAAATAGTTTAAAGGTTGTTTTCTCTATTAACATAAGATTTCTCTCAGCTAAGCTAGCAGGTTCCCAAGCTATCTTGTCATCTGCCTCCGTGCGCGTTAGCCCTGATTCAGAACTTTACATCACAGTCCTGGACCGCTTTCTCCCGTCAAACTTAACTGGATCAGACGGCCATACAAACATTAACAACTGAGACTAGCGTTGAAAATATGAGCTCACCGAGTGGTTGGAGAAGTAAAATACAAAGAAACAAATAGGCTGGAAGCAATATTTCAGCCCTTCATCCAAGTCGTAGTCTTGTTTCAACACGTTCACACCTGAACAACCGAACAAGTCGACTCCACTGACTCACAAACAACATGGCTGTTGAAGAGTTCCGGACGTCTTCATCTGCTCACAGTTTACTTTGGTTCAGGCAACAAAACGACTTGGTTCTATTGAGGAAAACATCACAGTTTGGGTTTAAATCACTACGTTGCTTCTTCAGTTCGTACATGGCCTAACTTCACTATGTTTGTAAGTTGTTTCACGTGACTGGCGGCCTCTTGGGTAAAACCTGGCTATGGTTTTACCGACCCCTCCACCCTGGCCTCCTCCCGATGTGGACTTGATGCTACTTTACCTGACTTCTTCTTCTGCTGCTGTATTAATATCTGCAGCCACCAGAGGTCGCAACAAGAAACAGAAATGTGGGTCATTCAGTTGCAATATCTGTGGCGCAGCCGAGCTGATGGTGTATTTTCTCCACCCTTAAAGTTACCAAACAAAACCACAACCATCTGGCGAGTTCATATTTTCAACATACATCCCATAATGAATTCTACAGACCTGTGGGTCAACCAAACGTCTGTGACCACAGCGCTCCTCACACCGCTGTCACAGTGTTTACTATGCAAACATCAGGAGAACGTCATCACGAGCTGCGACAGCGTCCAGTGGAAACGCTGAGCTCCATGTCGAGATAACCCTCCATAATTTAACCAGTTAGTGATTTTCTAAGTGTGTTTCTGAAGAAAACTAGACCCGCTTTCAGTTTCACAGAATAAAATAGTTTAATTTGAGTTTATTCATTCATTTAGTCGATAACAGCAGACAGAAGTGGTGCCGGACTGCCAGCCTGGCTTCATCATGTCTGAACAGGCAGAATATCAAAGTGACGGTGAGGTTACAGAGTTCAGGCTGAAGGCAGACGGTGTCTTTATTCTATATCCTTTACCTTTATTATTCTTACGTTGACGTCACAGTGATGCATTAAAGCAAAAAACTGGATAAAAGCCAAAATGTGATGAAGACTTTTAATTAAAAAATACAACTGAGCAGAAAAGTTAAATAAACTTAAATAAATAAATTATGCAAGTTTTAAAAAATGTCTTACGATGTATTGTGCTGCAACAGGGGACTGTTTTTTATTTTTATTTGATTTTCATCTAATTTTGTTTTTATTTCAACTTTAATTTCATTCATTATTTGTACTTATTGAAATGTTGCTACTTATTTTTATTTATAATCAGTTATTCATGTGTATTTATTTGTATTTACAGACCGAATCACAGAGCAACAGACGGAGTGTTGAGGTCGTCACGTCCTCCAACATTAACCATTTAATAGGACGATTTTCAGCGTCTCACAAAACAAAATGGCCGCTGCAGCGTACCGGACTTCCATCACACCTTCTGGTCAAATGAAGTAACTTAACTACGTCAGTAAATTAAAATAACTCACCGTTGACTTCCTGTTCCACATCGGACACGTAACGGTCTTCTTCACCTGACCCGTAATAATCGCTGAGAAGAAATCTGGGTCCTGCTCTTCTCTGAGACGAGGCCGAGCTGGTCCACAAACAGGACGACCCACGTGATGTTACGTAGCTGAGTTGTGGATCAGGGCTAACGTATCGGTAAAAATGGCTAACAAGTGTTCTTCTCTAAACGAGGATCTTTTCCTTTAAGTAGCTGATTTAGTGGAGGAGGTTTTGTACTTGCAGCTCAGACGTAGAACCTTTGAGCATGTTCAGTATCTGTGTGTGTGTTTGAGTGCATGGATCGGTGTGTCGGGACGTTCGTCTGCATGCAGATCTGACTGAATGTGTGCGTGACCCGACTGCTGGTCCTGACTCTGTAGATACCAGTTTTGTACCTGACTGCCTTCCTCTCTGCTGTACAGACACATGAACCCATCTGAACCGCCATCACGAAAATCCTTGATGTCAGTTTGTGATAAGAAAGTGTTTCTGTCTTTTATCTCTGTTGTCTTGCTTGCAGATTTATTTAACACACGTGTTGCCTCATGGGCAGATTTGACTTTTGAACATCACCACGAGCTAACATGATTTACGTTAGCGACACGCTACTGTTCTGACAGCTGTCGTCACAATTTGAATATGTAGCCAATAACTTTAAAACTAAACCCCTTTAAAAAATAAAATGTCAACCTTGATACGACCGACTGTTTGGTAAAATCCAGCAGGATGGACACCTGTGTGCATTTATAAATATAACGTTAGCCAAACTACCAAACCAACAGCTGGCTGTTTGAATGACTTTGTATTGTTTTAATACGTTAAAAGTTAACAAACGCAGCATCTGTCTGACATTCAATGTGTGTTGGTTGATAAATTATATTTAATATAGTGTTCGCTGCCTGTGCACGTTATTTTCTAGCCCTGTACGTTAGCTAAATAGCGATGGAGTACTGACTGTATTGAGCGAGCAGATGGAACTTAACAGTCTGATGTCCTCAGTAACAGTTTTAAGCTCATTACGTCCACATTTTTTAAACATTTTTGTTTAGAATCAGAGCTGAGCGGCAGCTTGCTCTGTCAGTCTGTGAATTTATAGCATTAGCTAATCTTAGCTAACGTAGCATTAGCTCAGCAGCTAACGGAGAGACTGGGAGCCACAGCAGGATCAATACAGATGATACCTGATGTCTTTATGTGACTTACCAGCAGTAAGTAGACAACTTCACAGCGGTCATCGCTAAATACTACCTGCTTTTAAAGGTTATAATTATAATAATGGAAGTCTTAAAGTTTTATCTCACTGATTCTGACCATTAAAAAAGCATGTTGTTAGCTGAGCATAACTCTTGTTCATCAACAATTAGCGTAGCTCCAGCATGTAGCCTTACTTCCTCTAAAACCAAAAACTGTTGTTTTTACACATGTTTGATGTCCAGATTTTACAAATTAGAATAAATACTGAACTTTATATGTGTACGTCGGAGTTTTGAACTTAGCACAGAGCTAAGCTAGGCTAGCATAAACATCTGACTCTCTGAATGAATAAGTGTATTTAACCATTTCTTTATCTGTCAGAATCAGTAAGTTAATACTCCTCCTGTCCTTTACGTAACGGAACTCCAAAGTCTGTTGCTATTTCAGTGAATGAATATTCACAGTAGCTAAAAATGTAAATCCATCTTGTGTCCACAAGTTATTATTGAGTCAGAGCAATTTGTAAGATATGTCCATATTTCAATTTTAAAAACATTTAAAATAAGTCGTCTGTGTTCTTTGTTTCAGAGATGTCCACTGAAAAATAGCATGCTAACCAGCTAGCCTCCCGACAGCCCTCTGTAGCTCAGAGGTGACAGTCTGACAGCCAGTTCACTACTGAGTCTAATAAGTCAATAAAGTAAACTCATAAATGTGAAGAAAGGAAATATTTTGACTCCTATTTTCATTATAAACAGAAAAATCCAACCGTCCACCGTCTGAAATCAAGTTTCTGTCTCCGACTGACCTCAGACCAGTTTAATCTCCTTGTTAACTCATCGTCAAACACACTTCATTCAAACTGAATCAGAGTCACCAGAACAGTTCTGGTTTGTCTCCACAGTCACCTCTGGTTCGGTCCAAATCAATCCTCAGCTCACAGTACCGTGAAGACATTCTGTCTCTACACGCTGATGATGTCCGACTCTCTCTCTCTGTCCTCTCCTGCCGTGTCTTCTCGTCCCCGGAGTCACAGTCCTGGTCAGAGCCGCTGTAAATCACCTCTGTAGTGAGTCCTCTGTCTTCACACTGACCTCCGTCTCTCTCAGAGGCTGAGTTCAGTCCCAGTCTGTCTATACATCTTCACTTCTACGACTTGCTAACAGCAGCTACAGACACTACAGCCAAGATAGCTACAGCAATACTAAGCAGCAGTTAGCAGTTATGCTGCCCCCTGTAGTTCTGGTTCTAACTTATAATTCTGGCCATTTCTTACAAATGACACCTTCAGGGTGCTATATCTAAACTAAAACTACATCTGATGACTAGGACGTTGAGCTTAAACGTTACTTACATTATTAGTTGACTGTATTTAAATAGAGTGCAGAAGGAACCCAGAAATCTGTTAGCATGTTAGCATGTTAGCACATCCTGTTCCCTGGTCTCAAAGTCTGTGAGTGTGTTGAATGTGTTTTCAGTTAAATGTGTGAAATAAGGTGTGTGGTCACCACAGGCTGAACATATTCACACGTTTTGTTCTCCAACATAAAATCCATCATTAAATGTCCCACAGTTTAATTATGAAGCTCTTCATGTGTTAAAAACAGTTAGCGGTTGCTAACAAGTGTCTGAATGAGACTACAGAGGTTGTCGGGGACATTAAACGTCCTCACAGCGAACACGGAGACTCGTCTCCTCACTAGTCCATCTTTCATAACGTAACTTCTTGAGATTGCAGATCTTCGCCTGTGAAGATTATCTCGATGAACAAAACGTGTCAGTATCATAAATTTGTGTTTGTCACAGAGAGTATTTTCTGTAATAATCCAAAATCCAACTCAATAATCTCACAGAGGGAACCAGAGCGATGCTAACTTCAGGGTTATCCTGCAGCTCTCTGTTGTCTCACACCGACAGACAATATTCATCAGTTTGGGTTCCAGTGGACACGTTTGTCAGAGGAACTACAACAACTTGTAGAAGATGTAAAGATGTTGTGTCAGTATCTGTCTGCTGAGTCAAACCTCGGTCTAAACAGCCGCTCAGACACACTATTTCCTTCATTTCCTTAATAACGAGTTAAATAATATTTGTTTTATGGAGATCACGAGTGAACTGTTGTTTTCTCTCATGAATCTTATGAAGTCGTGATGATAAATGATCTTGTTATCTTCAGTTATTTTGTGATAATGACATAAATAACTTGTGATCTAGGTCACCACAAAGTTACCTCGTTATCACAGAAAACAACAGCTGTAATCTCGTGCTGATGACATAAATAACTCGTTATCACAGGAATCGGAGGAAGTGGTAGGTCTGACCCGCGGCTGTTTACGGCTTCTGGATCCGTCTGAACTTGTTTGAATCCATTTTGATACGAAGCCTTTTCTTACAGTCACGTGCTGTGACTCTCTCACACCTGTACATTCATTACCTGGATGGATTTTATGGATTTTTCTGGACTCGCCTCGTGGACGCTTCTGCTCACAGTTGGATCACAGTGTGTTGAGGTACGTCGGGGTGATCTGGAGCTCTCTCAAACATTTGTGGACGTCTGATGCGAATATACTGAAAAAGGTTGTAAGGACTGACGTCTCATCTGTTGGCGCTGGAACTTAATGTGGAACTTGATTAACAGCAGATTGATTTCTTTGTTTTCTTTTTAAGAGGATTTGTGAGTGAAGATGGAGACGGCCAGAAGAACCCGCTCGTCCGTCGCTGCTCACTACGATGTGACATATGCAACCACTTCTCTGAGTTTAACTCCGTCTTTGTTTTGTACATTTTGGGATGAAGGGAGAATATAGAAACATATTTTTGAGGATCATATTCTTGATTTTTGGTTATAAAAGAAAGAAATAAGGATTATTATTGTTATTATTATTATTATTATTGCTGTTGCTCGTGCATACGTGCTGTAATTGTTCTTTATGGTGAAGTAAATCATCCTATTTTTCAGTGATTTCCATATGAAGCTGTGGTGTCTTCTGTTCACATGATATTTTTCTAAGAGATGAAACATGCATGCGTTTGTCATGTCGGGCGGAGGCAGTGAGAGTCTACATGATGTTGTGTTAACTGAAGAAACTTTGAGGATGATTATGATAATTAATACTTTTGTTTACAGCTTGTGTTTTATTGATAACATATGAATTAAAAAAGAGAAGCTTCCATGGTTTTAGTCCGGTGCAGTGTCTCAGTAAATAGAATAAAACATTGTCCTATTAAAACACTGGAACCGGTCTGTGTGTCTCTTCATTCAGCACTGATGGTCCAGATCAAGAAGATTCATGGTGGTTCTTTTGTTCTGTCATGAGAACTCTGATCATCAGTCAGAACACAAGGTGCAAACAGTTTGTCCTGGAGCTGCAAAACGATTCATACGTTTCTGAACGGGTCCAGTCGATCTCCTCCTCCTAAACTGCAACGTGACAGTTGTGTCCACTAGAAGTGTTTTGTTTCTGACAGTCACACAACTGCACAGAAACCATTCGAGAGCAGAGCTGTGCATCGTCAGCACAGCAGTGGTGTCGGTTTCAGTAAGCTGGCCGATACGTCGCAGGTGCAAGGAGAAAAGAATGGGACTTAAGAGGAGCCTTTAATATATATACGTAAATGATCTTAAAGCGGATGATGCTGACTGTCAACGTGTTTCCCCTCAGCAGATCTGGGTCTGTTTGCTGTGTTTGTGAAGATCAGCTGTGATTGAAAATATAAAAATAGTCGAGTGTGTAAAACATGAACAGGTTGTCTGTCAGTCACATGATCTATTAATACTGTGTGCAGCGGTTGTAGAGGTAGAATTTCATACATGCTGGATGTGAAGAGCTTTACACACTGAACAGCTGACAGCCTCAGTGTGTGTGTGTGTGTGTGTGTGTGTGAGTGTGTGTGAGTGTGTGAGTGTGTGTGAGTGACAGCTGCAGTGTGACTGAAGGAATGTGTTTTAGATGAAGTTTGGTGTTTTCATGTCTCAGCAGTTTGGATGGAGCCACAGTGAGCTCCTCCACTGTACATACATGTTCTACACACCACATGTTCTACACACCACATGTTCTACACACTACATGTTCTACACACCACATGTTCTACACACCACACGTTCTACACATTACATGTTCTACACACCACATGTTCTACACACCACATGTTCTACACACTACATGTTCTACACACCACTGTATATAACATGTATGCAGTTTATACTGACACTATATGAACATTTACTTTATGCACTGATGGAATGTAACTTGCACATTTACTCAAGTACTGTTCTAATGACCTTAAAAACCGTCTCAAACCTAATTTCCTATAACTCCTTCACAATAAAAGCCCCCCATTATTTAGTCATTTATAGCTTTTATTATGAAGTAGCATCACAGGAAACGTGTTTTCAGTAGCAGTAACTAAACAGACTCCTGAACCAGTGAACACGTGAACCAGTGAACACGTGAGCCAGTGAACACGTGAGTCAGTGAACACGTAAACCAATGAACACGTAAACCAGTGAACACGTAAGCCAGTGAACACGTGAGCCAGTGAACACGTAAACCAGTGAACACGTAAACAGTGAACACGTGAGCCAGTGAACACGTAAACAGTGAACACGTAAACCAGTGAACACGTAAACCGTGAACACGTGAGCCAGTGAACACGTAAACCGTGAACACGTGAGCCAGTGAACATGTAAACCAATGAACACGTGAGCCAGTGAACACGTAAACAGTGAACATGTGAGCCAGTGAACACGTAAACCGTGAACACGTGAGCCAGTGAACACGTAAACAGTGAACACGTGAGCCAGTGAACACGTAAACCAGTGAACACGTGAGCCAGTGAACACGTAAACCAGTGAACATGTGAGCCAGTGAACACGTAAACCAGTGAACACGTGAGCCAGTGAACACGTAAACCAGTGAACATGTGAGCCAGTGAACACGTAAACCAGTGAACACGTGAGCCAGTGAACACGTAAACCAATGAACATGTGAGCCAGTGAACAAGTAAACAGTGAACACGTAAACAGTGAACATGTGAGCCAGTGAACACGTGAACCAGTGAACACGTGAGCCAGTGAACACGTAAACCAGTGAACACGTAAACAGTGAACACGTGAGCCAGTGAACACGTAAACAGTGAACACGTGAACCAGTGAACACGTAAACCAGTGAACACGTGAGCCAGTGAACACGTAAACCAGTGAACACGTGAGCCAGTGAACACGTAAACCAGTGAACACGTGAGCCAGTGAACACGTAAACCAGTGAACACGTGAGCCAGTGAACACGTAAACCAGTGAACACGTGAGCCAATGAACACGTAAACCAGTGAACACGTGACCCAGTGAACACGTAAACCAATGAACACGTGAGCCAGTGAACACTTAAACAGTGAACATGTGAGCCAGTGAACACGTAAACCGTGAACACGTGAGCCAGTGAACACGTAAACCAGTGAACACGTGAGCCAGTGAACACGTAAACCAATGAACATGTGAGCCAGTGAACACGTAAACCAATGAACATGTGAGCCAGTGAACAAGTAAACAGTGAACACGTAAACAGTGAACATGTGAGCCAGTGAACACGTAAACAGTGAACACGTGAGCCAGTGAACACGTGAACCAGTGAACACGTGAGCCAGTGAACATATGAACCAGTGAACATGTGAACACGTGAACACGTGAACCAGTGAACACGTAAACCAGTGAACACGTGAACCAGTGAACACGTAAACCGTGAACACGTAAACCGTGAACACGTGAGCCAGTGAACACGTGAGCCAGTGAACACGTGAGCCAATGAACATGTGAGCCAGTGAACACGTGAGCCAATGAACATGTGAGCCAGTGAACACGTGAGCCAGTGAAAACATGAGCCAGTGAACACGTGACCCAGTGAACACGTAAACAGTGAACACGTGAGCCAGTGAACACGTAAACAGTGAACACGTGAGCCAGTGAACACATGAGCCAGTGAACACGTGACCCAGTGAACACGTGAACCAGTGAACATGTAAACCAGTGAACCAGTGAACACATGAACCAGTGAACACATGAACCAGTGAACACGTGAATCAGTGAACACGTGAACCAGTGAACATGTAAACCAGTGAACCAGTGAACACATGAACCAGTGAACACATGAACCAGTGAACACATGAGCCAGTGAACACGTGAACCAGTGAACACGTGAACCAGTGAACACGTGAACCAGTGAGAACACCATGAACCAGTGAAAGCACGTGAACCAGTGAACACGTGAACCAGTGAACACGTGAACCAGTGAAACACAGCAGATGTTTAAAGAACAAACAGGATGAGAGAAACTGAAGAGATCCAACCAGTGAACACATGAGGCAGTGAACACATGAGGCAGTGAATGCGTGAGCCAGTGAACATGTGAAAACGTGAGCCAGTGAACACATGAGCCAGTGAACCAGTGAACACATGAACCAGTGAACACGTGAGCCATTGAACACATGAACCAGTGAACACATGAGGCAGTGAACACGTGAACAAGTGAACACATGAGCCAGTGAACACGTGACCCAGTGAACACGTGACCCAGTGAACACGTGAGCCAGTGAACACGTGAGCCAGTGAACACATGAGCCAGTGAACACGTAAACCGTGAACACGTGAGCCAGTGAACACGTAAACCAATGAACACGTGAGCCAGTGAACACGTAAACAGTGAACACGTGAGCCAGTGAACACGTAAACCAATGAACACGTGACCCAGTGAACACGTAAACCAGTGAACACGTGAGCCAGTGAACACGTAAACCAATGAACATGTGAGCCAGTGAACACGTAAACAGTGAACATGTGAGCCAGTGAACACGTAAACCGTGAACACGTGAGCCAGTGAACACGTAAACCAGTGAACACGTGAGCCAGTGAACACGTAAACCAGTGAACATGTGAGCCAGTGAACACGTAAACCAATGAACATGTGAGCCAGTGAACAAGTAAACAGTGAACACGTAAACAGTGAACATGTGAGCCAGTGAACACGTAAACAGTGAACACGTGAGCCAGTGAACACGTGAACCAGTGAACACGTGAGCCAGTGAACATATGAACCAGTGAACATGTGAACACGTGAACACGTGAACCAGTGAACACGTAAACCAGTGAACACGTGAACCAGTGAACACGTAAACCGTGAACACGTAAACCGTGAACACGTGAGCCAGTGAACACGTGAGCCAGTGAACACGTGAGCCAATGAACATGTGAGCCAGTGAACACGTGAGCCAATGAACATGTGAGCCAGTGAACACGTGAGCCAGTGAAAACATGAGCCAGTGAACACGTGACCCAGTGAACACGTAAACAGTGAACACGTGAGCCAGTGAACACGTAAACAGTGAACACGTGAGCCAGTGAACACATGAGCCAGTGAACACGTGACCCAGTGAACACGTGAACCAGTGAACATGTAAACCAGTGAACCAGTGAACACATGAACCAGTGAACACATGAACCAGTGAACACGTGAATCAGTGAACACGTGAACCAGTGAACATGTAAACCAGTGAACCAGTGAACACATGAACCAGTGAACACATGAACCAGTGAACACATGAGCCAGTGAACACGTGAACCAGTGAACACGTGAACCAGTGAACACGTGAACCAGTGAGAACACCATGAACCAGTGAAAGCACGTGAACCAGTGAACACGTGAACCAGTGAACACGTGAACCAGTGAAACACAGCAGATGTTTAAAGAACAAACAGGATGAGAGAAACTGAAGAGATCCAACCAGTGAACACATGAGGCAGTGAACACATGAGGCAGTGAACGCGTGAGCCAGTGAACATGTGAAAACGTGAGCCAGTGAACACATGAGCCAGTGAACCAGTGAACACATGAACCAGTGAACACGTGAGCCATTGAACACATGAACCAGTGAACACATGAGGCAGTGAACACGTGAACAAGTGAACACATGAGCCAGTGAACACGTGAACCAGTGAACACATGAACCAGTGAACACATGAGGCAGTGAACACGTGAGCCAGTGAACACATGAGCCAGTGAACCTGTGAACACATGAACCAGCGAAACACATGAACCAGTGAACACATGAACCAGTGAAACACATGAACCAGTGAACACATGAACCAGTGAACACATGAACCAGTGAAACACGTGAACCAGTGAACACATGAACCAGTGAAACACATGAACCAGTGAACACATGAACCAGTGAAACACGTGAACCAGTGAACACTTGAACCAGTGAACCAGTGAACACATGAACCAGTGAAACACATGAACCAGTGAACACGTGAACCAGTGAACACATGAACCAGTGAAACACATGAACCAGTGAAACACATGAACCAGTGAACACATGAACCAGCGAAACACGTGAACCAGTGAACACATGAACCAGTGAAACACGTGAACCAGTGAACACGTGAACCAGTGAACACATGAACCAGTGAAACACGTGAACCAGTGAAACACGTGAACCAGTGAACACGTGAACCAGTGAAACACATGAACCAGTGAAACATGTGAACCAGTGAAACACGTGAACCAGTGAACACATTAACCAGTGAAACACGTGAACCAGTGAAACACATGAACCAGTGAACACATGAACCAGTGAAACACGTGAGCCAGTGAACACGTGAAA
>CM077805.1:347027-349527 GCA_039737535.1 Lagodon rhomboides | reverse complement strand
TCATGTTGAAGACACAGAGGTTATCTTGTTCAGCAGCAGCATCGCAGACTGCAGCGTTCTGATCCGACTGTTTAAAGACTTTCAGAGAACAAACAACAGAACCAGACCTGAGAGAGTCACCAGAACAACACTGGACCAAACCACATCAGACTGAGACCGTCTGGACTTCTGAATGCTTTGATCACCTTGTTCTCAGATCTGAACTTGTCTGTTCAGGTGTTTTGGATCAAACTGAAAGCAGACTTGGTTTGAGCCGATCAGCTGCTACGACAGCCGCTCCATCTCAAACTGCAGTCCGCTCTGTGAGGCTTCAGCTGAGGCTCCATGAGTCACTCTGAGAGGGGCGGAGTCATCCTGCGGCGGCAGCGATGAGTCCAGCTCTGGAGACTTCCTCCCGTAATAAAGCGCCCAGAGCAGCGTGAGGGTGAGCGCCATGGCGAGGATCTGGGCCACGCCGATGGACACGCCCAGGAACCGCAGCGCCTGCAGCTGCTTCGTCCCTCTGATGAAGCTGTAGATCTTCGGACCGCAGCCCTGAAACACGAACACACAGAACAAACAACGACTGAACCGTCTGGTCTCAGTTTCTTCACTCAGCTTCCTCTTTCTCGTCCAATCAGAGTCGGCAGCGTCTCACCTCTTGGTGGAGGTCGCTGAGGTCGTGGTAGTGGGCGTGGCGAGCACATCCTGGATACTGATTGGAGCAGCAGGAGTCAGGAGGCCACTCCATCTCTGTCATCTCCAGCCAATCAGTGAAGTAGATCACCCCGCAGCACTGAAACTGTCCACAGGTGAACACACACGCACACCTGTCAGCACGCAGGTCACATGACCACACAGTGTTAGTGTGTGTGTGTGTGTGTGTGTGTGTGTGTGTGTGACCTCTGACCTCTGTCTGGAAGCTGTTCCAGGTGTGTGTGAGCCACTGGTAACGCTGCAGGCCGTAGTTCGGCATCCTCGACTTCAGACTGATCATATCAGAGCGCTGCACCGAGGGCTGCACACACACACACACACACACACACACACACACACACACACACACACACGCACACACACACGCACACACACACGCACACACACACACACACACACACACACACACGCACACAGATAAAGATCCTGTCAGCAGGTGTGTGTGTGTGTGTGTGTGTGTGCAGCCCTCTACTGATAAGAAACCCCCACAGTAACTACAGTACCCACAATCCCCTGCAGGCAGACAGGTGTGATAGTGACATCAGCCTGCAGGTAAAAACACACACAGCTGCTCTGAGCGAACACACTGTGACCTCACTGTGACCTCCTCCTCCTCCTCCTCCTCCTCCTCCTCCTCTTCTTCTTCTTCTTCTTCTTCTTCTTCTTCTTGTGATGTATTGTGTTTGTGTAGCAGTGAGCAGGCTGTTTGTTGTGTATCTGCTGTGAATAGTAGTGTGTATTTCTGTGTGTGTGTGTGTGACACAGTATCTGGTGTGTGTGTGTGTGTGTGTGTGTGTGTGTGTGTGTGTGTGTGTGTGTGTGAGACACAGTATCTGGTGTGTGTGTGTGTGTGTGTGTGTGTGTGTGTGTGTGACACAGTATCTGGTGTGTGTGTGTGTGTGTGTGTGTGTGTGACACAGTATCTGGTGTGTGTGTGTGACACAGTATCTGGTGTGTGTGTGTGTGTGTGTGTGTGTGTGTGTGTGTGTGACACAGTATCTGGTGTGTGTGTGTGTGTGTGTGTGTGTGTGTGTGTGTGTGTGTGTGAGCAGCAGCGAGCCGCTCGTCTCACATTTCTGTTTATTCTTAGAAGTCAGTCGTGTCGGTAACCTCAGCTGCTGCTCACATCCTGCTCTCTGATTGGTCCGTTTGAGTCGTCCACAGGTGGATCAGAACTTCTCTGAATGTTCATGTTTTTACTTTATCAAAGTTAAATTATTACAGCAATTCATCTGACATGAAGTCATAATGTTGAGGAAAGAGTGAATCATATTATTATTACTGTTATGATCTTACATGAAGGAACACTGAGAAGAAGAAGTAGAAGAAGAAGAAGCAGAAGAAGAAGAAGAAGAAGAAGAAGAAGCAGAAGAAGAAGAAGAAGAAGAGAAGGAAACATAACGATCATCATCATCTAATAACAATAAAGTTTTATATTACAAACAAATGTGAGCAGTTTATGTCAAAATGTGTAAAACTATGCGAAAAAAGTTCAAACATTCTGAGAATTATTTAAAAAATATAATTAAAATCTTGTGTGGTGAAACATTTGGACCCGGCCCGGATAGAAATGTGTCAGAACAACAAGAGAAACATGTTTCTGACCTCGTCATAGGTCCACACGGCGCTCGCCAGCTCCACACAGAAGATCACCAACAGACTGCAGAAGTACTGAAACACACAAACACACAGTGAGCCCGGCCCGGCTGACACACACACACACACACAGTGAGCCCGGCCCGGCTGACACACACACACACACACACAGTGAGCCCGGCCCGGCTGACACACACACACACACACA
>CM077805.1:312548-346927 GCA_039737535.1 Lagodon rhomboides | reverse complement strand
TGTGGGCTGTGTTCTCTCAGGTGTGTGGGCTGTGATCTCTCAGGTGTGTGGGCTGTGTTCTCTCAGGTGTGTGGGCTGTGATCTCTCAGGTGTGTGGGCTGTGATCTCTCAGGTGTGTGGGCTGTGATCTCTCAGGTGTGTGGGCTGTGATCTCTCAGGTGTGTGGGCTGTGTTCTCTCAGGTGTGTGGGCTGTGATCTCTCAGGTGTGTGGGCTGTGTTCTCTCAGGTGTGTGGGCTGTGTTCTCTCAGGTGTGTGGGCTGTGATCTCTCAGGTGTGTGGGCTGTGTTCTCTCAGGTGTGTGGGCTGTGATCTCTCAGGTGTGTGGGCTGTGATCTCTCAGGTGTGTGGGCTGTGATCTCTCAGGTGTGTGGGCTGTGTTCTCTCAGGTGTGTGGGCTGTGTTCTCTCAGGTGTGTGGGCTGTGTTCTCTCAGGTGTGTGGGCTGTGATCTCTCAGGTGTGTGGGCTGTGTTCTCTCAGGTGTGTGGGCTGTGATCTCTCAGGTGTGTGGGCTGTGATCTCTCAGGTGTGTGGGCTGTGTTCTCTCAGGTGTGTGGGCTGTGATCTCTCAGGTGTGTGGGCTGTGATCTGTCAGGTGTGTGGGCTGTGTTCTCTCAGGTGTGTGGGCTGTGTTCTCTCAGGTGTGTGGGCTGTGATCTCTCAGGTGTGTGGGCTGTGATCTCTCAGGTGTGTGGGCTGTGTTCTCTCAGGTGTGTGGGCTGTGTTCTCTCAGGTGTGTGGGCTGTGATCTCTCAGGTGTGTGGGCTGTGATCTCTCAGGTGTGTGGGCTGTGTTCTCTCAGGTGTGTGGGCTGTGTTCTCTCAGGTGTGTGGGCTGTGTTCTCTCAGGTGTGTGGGCTGTGATCTCTCAGGTGTGTGGGCTGTGTTCTCTCAGGTGTGTGGGCTGTGATCTCTCAGGTGTGTGGGCTGTGATCTGTCAGGTGTGTGGGCTGTGTTCTCTCAGGTGTGTGGGCTGTGATCTCTCAGGTGTGTGGGCTGTGATCTGTCAGGTGTGTGGGCTGTGTTCTCTCAGGTGTGTGGGCTGTGATCTCTCAGGTGTGTGGGCTGTGTTCTCTCAGGTGTGTGGGCTGTGATCTGTCAGGTGTGTGGGCTGTGATCTGTCAGGTGTGTGGGCTGTGATCTCTCAGGTGTGTGGGCTGTGTTCTCTCAGGTGTGTGGGCTGTGTTCTCTCAGGTGTGTGGGCTGTGTTCTCTCAGGTGTGTGGGCTGTGTTCTCTCAGGTGTGTGGGCTGTGATCTCTCAGGTGTGTGGGCTGTGATCTGTCAGGTGTGTGGGCTGTGATCTCTCAGGTGTGTGGGCTGTGATCTCTCAGGTGTGTGGGCTGTGATCTCTCAGGTGTGTGGGCTGTGTTCTCTCAGGTGTGTGGGCTGTGTTCTCTCAGGTGTGTGGGCTGTGATCTCTCAGGTGTGTGGGCTGTGTTCTCTCAGGTGTGTGGGCTGTGATCTCTCAGGTGTGTGGGCTGTGTTCTCTCAGGTGTGTGGGCTGTGTTCTCTCAGGTGTGTGGGCTGTGTTCTCTCAGGTGTGTGGGCTGTGATCTCTCAGGTGTGTGGGCTGTGATCTCTCAGGTGTGTGGGCTGTGATCTCTCAGGTGTGTGGGCTGTGTTCTCTCAGGTGTGTGGGCTGTGATCTCTCAGGTGTGTGGGCTGTGATCTCTCAGGTGTGTGGGCTGTGATCTCTCAGGTGTGTGGGCTGTGTTCTCTCAGGTGTGTGGGCTGTGATCTGTCAGGTGTGTGGGCTGTGTTCTCTCAGGTGTGTGGGCTGTGATCTCTCAGGTGTGTGGGCTGTGTTCTCTCAGGTGTGTGGGCTGTGTTCTCTCAGGTGTGTGGGCTGTGATCTCTCAGGTGTGTGGGCTGTGTTCTCTCAGGTGTGTGGGCTGTGTTCTCTCAGGTGTGTGGGCTGTGTTCTCTCAGGTGTGTGGGCTGTGATCTCTCAGGTGTGTGGGCTGTGTTCTCTCAGGTGTGTGGGCTGTGATCTCTCAGGTGTGTGGGCTGTGATCTCTCAGGTGTGTGGGCTGTGTTCTCTCAGGTGTGTGGGCTGTGTTCTCTCAGGTGTGTGGGCTGTGATCTCTCAGGTGTGTGGGCTGTGTTCTCTCAGGTGTGTGGGCTGTGATCTGTCAGGTGTGTGGGCTGTGATCTGTCAGGTGTGTGGGCTGTGATCTGTCAGGTGTGTGGGCTGTGATCTGTCAGGTGTGTGGGCTGTGATCTCTCAGGTGTGTGGGCTGTGTTCTCTCAGGTGTGTGGGCTGTGATCTCTCAGGTGTGTGGGCTGTGTTCTCTCAGGTGTGTGGGCTGTGTTCTCTCAGGTGTGTGGGCTGTGATCTCTCAGGTGTGTGGGCTGTGATCTCTCAGGTGTGTGGGCTGTGTTCTCTCAGGTGTGTGGGCTGTGATCTCTCAGGTGTGTGGGCTGTGTTCTCTCAGGTGTGTGGGCTGTGATCTCTCAGGTGTGTGGGCTGTGATCTCTCAGGTGTGTGGGCTGTGATCTCTCAGGTGTGTGGGCTGTGTTCTCTCAGGTGTGTGGGCTGTGATCTCTCAGGTGTGTGGGCTGTGATCTCTCAGGTGTGTGGGCTGTGATCTCTCAGGTGTGTGGGCTGTGATCTCTCAGGTGTGTGGGCTGTGTTCTCTCAGGTGTGTGGGCTGTGATCTGTCAGGTGTGTGGGCTGTGTTCTCTCAGGTGTGTGGGCTGTGATCTCTCAGGTGTGTGGGCTGTGTTCTTTCAGGTGTGTGGGCTGTGTTCTCTCAGGTGTGTGGGCTGTGTTCTCTCAGGTGTGTGGGCTGTGATCTCTCAGGTGTGTGGGCTGTGTTCTCTCAGGTGTGTGGGCTGTGTTCTCTCAGGTGTGTGGGCTGTGATCTCTCAGGTGTGTGGGCTGTGATCTCTCAGGTGTGTGGGCTGTGATCTCTCAGGTGTGTGGGCTGTGTTCTCTCAGGTGTGTGGGCTGTGATCTCTCAGGTGTGTGGGCTGTGATCTGTCAGGTGTGTGGGCTGTGATCTGTCAGGTGTGTGGGCTGTGTTCTCTCAGGTGTGTGGGCTGTGATCTCTCAGGTGTGTGGGCTGTGATCTCTCAGGTGTGTGGGCTGTGATCTCTCAGGTGTGTGGGCTGTGATCTCTCAGGTGTGTGGGCTGTGTTCTCTCAGGTGTGTGGGCTGTGATCTGTCAGGTGTGTGGGCTGTGTTCTCTCAGGTGTGTGGGCTGTGATCTCTCAGGTGTGTGGGCTGTGTTCTCTCAGGTGTGTGGGCTGTGTTCTCTCAGGTGTGTGGGCTGTGTTCTCTCAGGTGTGTGGGCTGTGATCTCTCAGGTGTGTGGGCTGTGTTCTCTCAGGTGTGTGGGCTGTGATCTCTCAGGTGTGTGGGCTGTGATCTCTCAGGTGTGTGGGCTGTGATCTCTCAGGTGTGTGGGCTGTGTTCTCTCAGGTGTGTGGGCTGTGTTCTCTCAGGTGTGTGGGCTGTGATCTGTCAGGTGTGTGGGCTGTGATCTCTCAGGTGTGTGGGCTGTGTTCTCTCAGGTGTGTGGGCTGTGATCTCTCAGGTGTGTGGGCTGTGATCTCTCAGGTGTGTGGGCTGTGATCTCTCAGGTGTGTGGGCTGTGATCTCTCAGGTGTGTGGGCTGTGTTCTCTCAGGTGTGTGGGCTGTGATCTCTCAGGTGTGTGGGCTGTGATCTCTCAGGTGTGTGGGCTGTGTTCTCTCAGGTGTGTGGGCTGTGATCTCTCAGGTGTGTGGGCTGTGATCTCTCAGGTGTGTGGGCTGTGATCTCTCAGGTGTGTGGGCTGTGATCTCTCAGGTGTGTGGGCTGTGTTCTCTCAGGTGTGTGGGCTGTGATCTCTCAGGTGTGTGGGCTGTGTTCTCTCAGGTTTGTGGGCTGTGATCTCTCAGGTGTGTGGGCTGTGTTCTCTCAGGTGTGTGGGCTGTGTTCTCTCAGGTGTGTGGGCTGTGTTCTCTCAGGTGTGTGGGCTGTGATCTCTCAGGTGTGTGGGCTGTGATCTGTCAGGTGTGTGGGCTGTGATCTCTCAGGTGTGTGGGCTGTGTTCTCTCAGGTGTGTGGGCTGTGTTCTCTCAGGTTTGTGGGCTGTGATCTCTCAGGTGTGTGGGCTGTGATCTCTCAGGTGTGTGGGCTGTGTTCTCTCAGGTGTGTGGGCTGTGATCTCTCAGGTGTGTGGGCTGTGATCTCTCAGGTGTGTGGGCTGTGATCTCTCAGGTGTGTGGGCTGTGTTCTCTCAGGTGTGTGGGCTGTGTTTCCCATCATGCCCTCTGGGTGTCCACTGAGCAGCCTGGATCTGCTCTCTGTGTCCCACTGTCTCTTCTTTCAGAGACAGACTGATAAGACAATCTTATCTCGTCTGAGGACAATAGAGACACCTGACACCTGGCCGCGCCCCCTCAGGTGACAGCAGACAGGTGATGTGGCTCACAGAGCGTGCAGACAGAGACAGAGTGACCACTGTTCACCTCTGACAGACTTCACCTGATGGATTCAGCAGGTGCTGTAACCTGTTCCATCACCATGGTAACTGTTGCTGCACACCTGTTCTCACCTGGAGGAGGTTCTGTTCAGGTTCTTCTCCTGAGCCACACAGACTCTCAGCTGAGGGAACATGTTATAAACCTGCTGACGAAGTGTGTGTGTGTGTGTGTGTGTGTGTGTGTGTGTGTGTGTGTGTGTGTGTGTGTGTGTGTGTGTGTGTGTGTGTGTCACAGGTGGAACGTACCCAGGACAGCAGCAGCAGGTTACACCTGAGCGTGCCGCAGTATCCCACCATGGCCACGATGATGAGGAAACAGCACACAGCGATGATGACGGGGTGAACAGCTGGAGAGTAGGTGAGGACGGCCGCCTCCTCCAGCCTCAACACACACACACACACACACACACACACACACACACACACACACACACCTTCATCATTATACTCACATACTTTTACTTGTAAACTACGTGGTACTTTTACCGTGTGAAGTATCTGATTACTTCTTCGTTCACTGCTGCCACAAACACAAGACACAATCAGACTGACTGTCTCTTTACAAGTCGACACTGTTTCTTCAGGAGACAAACACACAGAGACACAGAGACACAGAGACAAACACACAGAGACACAGAGACACAGAGACAAACACACAGAGACACAGAGACACAGAGACAAACACACAGAGACACAGAGACAAACACACAGAGACACAGAGACACAGAGACAAACACACAGAGACACAGAGACAAACACACAGAGACACAGAGACACAGAGACAAACACACAGAGACAGAGACACACAGACACACAGACACACAGAGACACAGAGACAAACACACAGAGACACACAGACACACACACAGAGACACAGAGACACAGAGACACACAGACAAACACACAGAGACACAGAGACAAACACACAGAGACACAGAGACACAGAGACAAACACACAGAGACACAGAGACACAGAGACACACACACAGAGACACAGAGACACAGAGACACACACACAGAGACACAGAGACACAGAGACAAACACACAGAGACACACAGACACACACACAGAGACACAGAGACAAACACACAGAGACACAGAGACACACACACAGAGACACAGAGACACACACACAGAGACACAGAGACACAGAGACAAACACACAGAGACACACAGACACACACACAGAGACACAGAGACAAACACACAGAGACACAGAGACAAACACACAGAGACACAGAGACACACACACAGAGACACAGAGACACAGAGACAAACACACAGAGACACAGAGACAAACACACAGAGACACAGAGACACAGAGACAAACACACAGAGACACAGAGACACAGAGACACACACACAGAGACACAGAGACACAGAGACAAACACACAGAGACACAGAGACACACACACAGACACACAGAGACACAGAGACACACAGACACACAGAGACACAGAGACACAGAGACAAACACACAGACACACAGAGACACACAGACAAACACACAGACACAGAGACACACAGACACACAGACACAGACACAGAGACACAGAGACAAACACACAGAGACACAGAGACACAGACACAGAGACACAGAGACACAGAGATGTTGATGAGAGACATCAGGGGGACAGTGATGGTTCATGTGAAGCAGACCTAGACTTTGGGACTCCTCACCAGGACCATCAGGACCATCAGGACCATCAGGACCATCAGGTCCATCAGGTCCTGGTCCTGGTCTCTCTGTGTTACCTGAGCTCTGTGTGTGTGAGACTCACCTGGTGTGGGCTGTCAGGGTCAGGACGGTGTTCAGGGAGTCTCGGATCCACGCTGCCACTCCCAG
Organism: Lagodon rhomboides; assembly: GCA_039737535.1. Taxonomy (NCBI): domain Eukaryota; kingdom Metazoa; phylum Chordata; class Actinopteri; order Spariformes; family Sparidae; genus Lagodon; species Lagodon rhomboides. The sequence goes on along the minus strand of CM077805.1, from coordinate 340,608 downwards.
CACACATGCTGACATCAGCTGGACACACACACACACACACACACACACACACACACACACACACACAGATCAGTTTCTGCTGCCTACAAATAACACCTCAGAATGTGAGACATGCTGTGAGACAGACAGACGGTGGCCTAGATTCACTGAGAACCTTCACTGTAAACATGATGAAGTAACTGATTACTGAGCGACTGATTACTGAGCGACTGGTAACTGATTACTGAGTGACTGATTACTGAGCGACTGATTACTGAGCGACTGGTAACTGATTACTGAGCGACTGGTAACTGATTACTGAGTGACTGATTACTGAGCGACTGGTAACTGATTACTGAGCGACTGGTAACTGATTACTGAGCGACTGATTACTGAGCGACTGGTAACTGATTACTGAGCGACTGGTAACTGATTACTGAGTGACTGATTACTGATTACTGAGCGACTGGTAACTGATTACTGAGCGACTGATTACTGAGCGACTGGTGACTGATTACTGAGCGACTGATTACTGAGCGACTGGTGACTGATTACTGAGCGACTGATTACTGAGCGACTGGTAACTGATTACTGAGGGACTGATTACTGAGTGACTGGTAACTGATTACTGAGGGACTGATTACTGAGTGACTGGTAACTGATTACTGAGGGACTGATTACTGAGTGACTGGTGACTGATTACTGAGCGACTGATTACTGAGCGACTGGTAACTGATTACTGAGCGACTGGTGACTGATTACTGAGCGACTGGTAACTGATTACTGAGTGACTGATTACTGAGTGACTGATTACTGAGCGACTGGTGACTGATTACTGAGCGACTGATTACTGAGCGACTGGTAACTGATTACTGAGCGACTGGTGACTGATTACTGAGTGACTGATTACTGAGCGACTGGTAACTGATTACTGAGCGACTGGTGACTGATTACTGAGCGACTGGTAACTGATTACTGAGTGACTGATTACTGAGTGACTGGTAACTGATTACTGAGCGACTGATTACTGAGCGACTGGTAACTGATTACTGAGCGACTGGTAACTGATTACTGAGCGACTGATTACTGAGCGACTGGTAACTGATTACTGAGCGACTGGTAACTGATTACTGAGCGACTGATTACTGAGTGACTGGTAACTGATTACTGAGCGACTGATTACTGAGCGACTGGTAACTGATTACTGAGCGACTGATTACTGAGCGACTGGTAACTGATTACTGAGTGACTGATTACTGAGCGACTGGTGACTGATTACTGAGCGACTGGTAACTGATTACTGAGTGACTGATTACTGAGTGACTGATTACTGAGCGACTGGTAACTGATTACTGAGCGACTGGTAACTGATTACTGAGCGACTGATTACTGAGCGACTGGTAACTGATTACTGAGCGACTGATTACTGAGCGACTGGTAACTGATTACTGAGCGACTGGTAACTGATTACTGAGCGACTGGTAACTGATTACTGAGCGACTGATTACTGAGCGACTGGTAACTGATTACTGAGCGACTGGTAACTGATTACTGAGCGACTGATTACTGAGCGACTGGTAACTGATTACTGAGCGACTGGTAACTGATTACTGAGTGACTGATTACTGAGCGACTGGTAACTGATTACTGAGTGACTGGTGACTGATTACTGAGTGACTGATTACTGAGCGACTGATTACTGAGTGACTGGTAACTGATTACTGAGCGACTGATTACTGAGTGACTGGTAACTGATTACTGAGCGACTGATTACTGAGCGACTGGTAACTGATTACTGAGCGACTGATTACTGATTACTGAGTGATAACTGATTACTGAGCGACTGATTACTGATTACTGAGTGACTGGTAACTGATTACTGAGCGACTGATTACTGAGCGACTGGTAACTGATTACTGAGCGACTGATTACTGAGTGACTGGTAACTGATTACTGAGCGACTGGTAACTGATTACTGAGCGACTGGTAACTGATTACTGAGCGATAACTGATTACTGAGCGACTGGTAACTGATTACATGTTGTTTACATGTTGTTTACATGTTGTTTACATGATGTTTACAGGTAAACTCATCAATATGAACTAACTCAAATCTAACTGTCACGTGAAATATCAGGTGACATTTGTACTTTTTCAGATTTTGATTTATTTTGTGAAATTCTATATTTCATGTGAAACACATGTGAAATACATCAATACATCACATGTACTCAGCACCACATGTGTCTGTCTGTCAATGTGAATTTATCACATGTGTTGAAATGTGATGTGAAATAAAAGTTAAACTTTTTGTCACAAAATAAATCACATGTGAACACGAGATGTGAAATGATCACATGGGAATTATGTGGAAAACATGTAACTGTTTGACACGTGGTTCCTCCTGAGAGACACAATGTGAAGTCATCACACGTGAAACTGCTTTTTACATGTGGTGTTAAAAATGTGTTTCACACTGAAATCTCCCAGAATCACATGTGAAATGTGGGACATCTGGTTTTCACATGTGTTCAGTGTGAAATCAGCACATACAACTTATTGTTTTTTTACATTTGCACATGTGAAATATCTGTAAATGCTAATTTATATGTGAAATTGTGATTTATTTAAAAGAAATAGAATTATGTGAAATCTATTGAAATACTATTTCACATTTTTTCTCACATGTGAAATGTCTGGAAACCACATGAACCTCAATATGACAGTTGTGCACATGTGTTCACAGATGTGTTCACATGTGATATTAAAAGTGAATAAATGGTTTCACATCTTTTATTTTACACAATCACTCAAAATCATATTTCATCACATGTGATAAATTCACATGTGAATACGAGATGTGAAATGATCACATGCAAACTGTTCAACATCTCACATGGGAATTACGTGTAAAACATGTGATCTGTGAAATTGTTCATGCTGATGTTGTTCACATGTGACTGGTCTAAAACTGGTGTTCCACATGTGATGATGCGTTCAGGGACAGGCTGTTACTTGATATCAGATTAACTGCGCCCTGTCGCTTCCTGTCCTGATGTGACTGATCGATAAACGGATCGGATGAAGTCTGTCTGTGTCTCACCCAGAAGAGCAGGTTGAGCGCGTACAGCAGGCAGCGCAGACACCTCACCGCGTCCTCCCGAGCCATCCCGACCGGAGCTCCGGCGTGCAGCTCATGTGAGGCCGGGGCACCATGGCACCATGCTCAGCGCGGGCAGACAGCGGGGCGGCCGGAGAGACGCTGCAGGAGCTTAGCGCTCATCAGAAGAGCCTCTTCTCAGAAACTGCGTCTGCTCCGTGCGTAAAAGCCGCATTCCGCTCCCCGCGCGCCCCTCTCCGTCACTCGGCTCTGTCCGCCGGCCTGTTTTAGCTGCTCGGGTGTATCCGTCACGAGCTCCAGGAAACTTCCACAACAGGTGGTTTGTTACTTCCCTCAGCCCCGCCGGGATGATGGAGTGTGCCGAGCTGTGCGCGGCGGCGGCGCTGACATTTCCACATCAATCATCACTCAGTTAGCGCCGAAAATACGCACAGCGGCGCGGATTCGTTCAAACCACGAGTCTGCGCACAGTTTGTTCACAGCAAGAGTGATATGATCCAGAAACTGGAGGAGAAGAAAAGTAAAAGCGTCCAGCAGCAGCTTTAAATCCGCTCCAACGATCCACGCTGACGAGCTGAGTCCGGACTGCTGGCTGCAGGCTGAGGGGGACGGCTCTCTGTCCGGCCGGCTCGTCCCGTCCGGTCCCGTCCTGCTGCTGCTGCTGCTGCTTCTTCTTTCTAACTAATTACATGCATACAGCAGCCGCCCTCCCTCCCTCCTCCCTCCCCCCTCCCCCCGGCAGGCAGGCAGAGTCCTGGGGGAGGACAGAGGAATGTGTCCGCCTCCAGCCGCAGAGCCGCGGGGTCAGAGGGCCGACAGGCTCCGACTGTTGTTGTGTTGAAGAGGAAGAGGAGGATGAAGGAAACACACACACACACACACACACACACACACACACACACACACACACACACGGAGAGAGAGAGGCTGAGGCTGATACATGGATTTTAATGAGACACACACATCTCGCTCTGTAGCCTGTGCATGTTTATTACAGTGTGTGTGTGACACTGACTGTATATAACTGAACTGTAACACTGACTGTATATAACTGAACTGTAACACTGACTGTATATAACTGAACTGTAACACTGACTTTATATAACTGAACTGTAACACTGACTGTATATAACTGAACTGTAACACTGACTGTGTATAACTGAACTGTAACACTGACTTTATATAACTGAACTGTAACACTGACTGTATATAACTGAACTGTAACACTGACTGTATATAACTGAACTGTAACACTGACTGTATATAACTGAACTGTAACACTGACTGTATATAACTGAACTGTAACACTGACTTTATATAACTGAACTGTAACACTGACTGTATATAACTGAACTGTAACACTGACTTTATATAACTGAACTGTAACACTGACTGTATATAACTGAACTGTAACACTGACTGTATATAACTGAACTGTAACACTGACTGTATATAACTGAACTGTAACACTGACTTTATATAACTGAACTGTAACACTGACTGTATATAACTGAACTGTAACACTGACTGTATATAACTGAACTGTAACACTGACTTTATATAACTGAACTGTAACACTGACTGTATATAACTGAACTGTAACACTGACTTTATATAACTGAACTGTAACACTGACTTTATATAACTGAACTGTAACACTGACTGTATATAACTGAACTGTAACACTGACTGTATATAACTGAACTGTAACACTGACTTTATATAACTGAACTGTAACACTGACTTTATATAACTGAACTGTAACACTGACTGTATATAACTGAACTGTAACACTGACTGTATATAACTGAACTGTAACACTGACTTTATATAACTGAACTGTAACACTGACTGTATATAACTGAACTGTAACACTGACTGTATATAACTGAACTGTAACACTGACTTTATATAACTGAACTGTAACACTGACTGTATATAACTGAACTGTAACACTGACTGTATATAACTGAACTGTAACACTGACTTTATATAACTGAACTGTAACACTGACTGTATATAACTGAACTGTAACACTGACTGTATATAACTGAACTGTAACACTGACTGTATATAACTGAACTGTAACACTGACTGTATATAACTGAACTGTAACACTGACTGTATATAACTGAACTGTAACACTGACTGTATATAACTGAACTGTAACACTGACTGTATATAACTGAACTGTAACACTGACTGTATATAACTGAACTGTAACACTGACTTTATATAACTGAACTGTAACACTGACTTTATATAACTGAACTGTAACACTGACTGTATATAACTGAACTGTAACACTGACTTTATATAACTGAACTGTAACACTGACTGTATATAACTGAACTGTAACACTGACTGTATATAACTGAACTGTAACACTGACTGTATATAACTGAACTGTAACACTGACTGTATATAACTGAACTGTAACACTGACTTTATATAACTGAACTGTAACACTGACTGTATATAACTGAACTGTAACACTGACTGTATATAACTGAACTGTAACACTGACTGTATATAACTGAACTGTAACACTGACTGTATATAACTGAACTGTAACACTGACTGTATATAACTGAACTGTAACACTGACTGTATATAACTGAACTGTAACACTGACTGTATATAACTGAACTGTAACACTGACTGTATATAACTGAACTGTAACACTGACTGTATATAACTGAACTGTAACACTGACTGTATATAACTGAACTGTAACACTGACTGTATATAACTGAACTGTAACACTGACTTTATATAACTGAACTGTAACACTGACTGTATATAACTGAACTGTAACACTGACTGTATATAACTGAACTGTAACACTGACTTTATATAACTGAACTGTAACACTGACTGTATATAACTGAACTGTAACACTGACTTTATATAACTGAACTGTAACACTGACTTTATATAACTGAACTGTAACACTGACTTTATATAACTGAACTGTAACACTGACTGTATATAACTGAACTGTAACACTGACTGTATATAACTGAACTGTAACACTGACTTTATATAACTGAACTGTAACACTGACTGTATATAACTGAACTGTAACACTGACTTTATATAACTGAACTGTAACACTGACTGTATATAACTGAACTGTAACACTGACTTTATATAACTGAACTGTAACACTGACTTTATATAACTGAACTGTAACACTGACTGTATATAACTGAACTGTAACACTGACTGTATATAACTGAACTGTAACACTGACTTTATATAACTGAACTGTAACACTGACTGTATATAACTGAACTGTAACACTGACTGTATATAACTGAACTGTAACACTGACTGTATATAACTGAACTGTAACACTGACTTTATATAACTGAACTGTAACACTGACTGTATATAACTGAACTGTAACACTGACTGTATATAACTGAACTGTAACACTGACTGTATATAACTGAACTGTAACACTGACTGTATATAACTGAACTGTAACACTGACTTTATATAACTGAACTGTAACACTGACTTTATATAACTGAACTGTAACACTGACTGTATATAACTGAACTGTAACACTGACTGTATATAACTGAACTGTAACACTGACTGTATATAACTGAACTGTAACACTGACTGTATATAACTGAACTGTAACACTGACTGTATATAACTGAACTGTAACACTGACTGTATATAACTGAACTGTAACACTGACTGTATATAACTGAACTGTAACACTGACTTTATATAACTGAACTGTAACACTGACTGTATATAACTGAACTGTAACACTGACTTTATATAACTGAACTGTAACACTGACTGTATATAACTGAACTGTAACACTGACTGTGTATAACTGAACTGTAACACTGACTTTATATAACTGAACTGTAACACTGACTGTATATAACTGAACTGTAACACTGACTGTGTATAACTGAACTGTAACACTGACTTTATATAACTGAACTGTAACACTGACTTTGTATAACTGAACTGTAACACTGACTGTGTATAACTGAACTGTAACACTGACTGTATATAACTGAACTGTAACACTGACTTTATATAACTGAACTGTAACACTGACTGTATATAACTGAACTGTAACACTGACTGTGTATAACTGAACTGTAACACTGACTGTATATAACTGAACTGTAACACTGACTGTGTATAACTGAACTGTAACACTGACTGTGTATAACTGAACTGTAACACTGACTTTATATAACTGAACTGTAACACTGACTGTATATAACTGAACTGTAACACTGACTGTATATAACTGAACTGTAACACTGACTTTGTATAACTGAACTGTAACACTGACTGTGTATAACTGAACTGTAACACTGACTGTATATAACTGAACTGTAACACTGACTGTATATAACTGAACTGTAACACTGACTTTATATAACTGAACTGTAACACTGACTGTATATAACTGAACTGTAACACTGACTGTATATAACTGAACTGTAACACTGACTTTATATAACTGAACTGTAACACTGACTGTATATAACTGAACTGTAACACTGACTTTATATAACTGAACTGTAACACTGACTTTATATAACTGAACTGTAACACTGACTTTATATAACTGAACTGTAACACTGACTGTATATAACTGAACTGTAACACTGACTGTATATAACTGAACTGTAACACTGACTGTATATAACTGAACTGTAACACTGACTTTATATAACTGAACTGTAACACTGACTTTATATAACTGAACTGTAACACTGACTGTATATAACTGAACTGTAACACTGACTGTATATAACTGAACTGTAACACTGACTTTATATAACTGAACTGTAACACTGACTGTATATAACTGAACTGTAACACTGACTGTATATAACTGAACTGTAACACTGACTGTATATAACTGAACTGTAACACTGACTGTATATAACTGAACTGTAACACTGACTTTATATAACTGAACTGTAACACTGACTGTATATAACTGAACTGTAACACTGACTGTATATAACTGAACTGTAACACTGACTGTATATAACTGAACTGTAACACTGACTGTATATAACTGAACTGTAACACTGACTTTATATAACTGAACTGTAACACTGACTGTATATAACTGAACTGTAACACTGACTGTATATAACTGAACTGTAACACTGACTGTATATAACTGAACTGTAACACTGACTGTATATAACTGAACTGTAACACTGACTGTATATAACTGAACTGTAACACTGACTGTATATAACTGAACTGTAACACTGACTGTATATAACTGAACTGTAACACTGACTGTATATAACTGAACTGTAACACTGACTGTATATAACTGAACTGTAACACTGACTGTATATAACTGAACTGTAACACTGACTTTATATAACTGAACTGTAACACTGACTGTATATAACTGAACTGTAACACTGACTGTATATAACTGAACTGTAACACTGACTGTATATAACTGAACTGTAACACTGACTGTATATAACTGAACTGTAACACTGACTGTATATAACTGAACTGTAACACTGACTGTATATAACTGAACTGTAACACTGACTGTATATAACTGAACTGTAACACTGACTGTATATAACTGAACTGTAACACTGACTGTATATAACTGAACTGTAACACTGACTGTGTATAACTGAACTGTAACACTGACTGTATATAACTGAACTGTAACACTGACTTTATATAACTGAACTGTAACACTGACTGTATATAACTGAACTGTAACACTGACTGTATATAACTGAACTGTAACACTGACTTTATATAACTGAACTGTAACACTGACTTTATATAACTGAACTGTAACACTGACTGTATATAACTGAACTGTAACACTGACTGTATATAACTGAACTGTAACACTGACTTTATATAACTGAACTGTAACACTGACTGTATATAACTGAACTGTAACACTGACTTTATATAACTGAACTGTAACACTGACTGTATATAACTGAACTGTAACACTGACTTTATATAACTGAACTGTAACACTGACTGTATATAACTGAACTGTAACACTGACTTTATATAACTGAACTGTAACACTGACTGTATATAACTGAACTGTAACACTGACTTTATATAACTGAACTGTAACACTGACTGTATATAACTGAACTGTAACACTGACTTTATATAACTGAACTGTAACACTGACTGTATATAACTGAACTGTAACACTGACTTTATATAACTGAACTGTAACACTGACTGTATATAACTGAACTGTAACACTGACTGTATATAACTGAACTGTAACACTGACTGTATATAACTGAACTGTAACACTGACTGTATATAACTGAACTGTAACACTGACTGTATATAACTGAACTGTAACACTGACTGTATATAACTGAACTGTAACACTGACTGTATATAACTGAACTGTAACACTGACTTTATATAACTGAACTGTAACACTGACTGTATATAACTGAACTGTAACACTGACTGTGTATAACTGAACTGTAACACTGACTGTATATAACTGAACTGTAACACTGACTGTATATAACTGAACTGTAACACTGACTGTATATAACTGAACTGTAACACTGACTGTATATAACTGAACTGTAACACTGACTTTATATAACTGAACTGTAACACTGACTGTATATAACTGAACTGTAACACTGACTTTATATAACTGAACTGTAACACTGACTGTATATAACTGAACTGTAACACTGATTGTATATAACTGAACTGACTAATGAAATATTTTAATTACATGTACATTTTCCATCTAATTCTAGTTTCAGGTTTCAGATATAATGCAAAGTTTTTCTGTCATGTTGCGTCGATGTGAATAAATTAAATAAGTAGATGTGTGATTTATTACAAGAGAGAGAATAACCTGTTTAAACACTACTAAACACTAAACACAAACATTACACTGTGACGACATATGATGGTTATGTTGAAGTCCTCTTTAACTTTAATGTGTGAATGAAACACCTGGTTACGGCAGAAACTAATATGATTCATGGCTCCATAAATAAACTCATAATGAATCACACTGAGTTGTTCCTTTAGTTTTAAATGTAATTATAATGTTTACTTAATTATGATTAATGTATTTGTCATTCCAGTCTGATAAAAGAGTCGTGTCAGAGTCTGACACTGTTTCCAAACAGCAGTTAGTGTCGTCACAGGAGCTGTAGGGTTTGTCACATCAGCTGTTTGATCAATACTCCGTGACTCTAACGTTACTGTTACTGCAGAAGTCTGGAACATCTGTGGAGTTTAAACTCTTTTATTCTTTAATAATCTTTACAAAACAAATCATTCAACAATGAAACAGTGCTTGTCAGTGCATATCACATTTTAGCACGTGAGAAAGTTTTTCGTGGGAAGAATAATCATTCTGTTTAAGTCCTGTATGTACAAAAATTAAACAAAACAGAAAAGAAACTAAAATGCTGATTTGACAGAAGTATATTTAAATATTTTATAATTTTTCTAATCTTGAAGGTGTAATCCTTTATTTGTTTTTCCTGGTAATTATTTGTATCTGGAGTCTTATAGCCATGTTGTAGTTCACCACACATGTGAGGAATGTGGAATTTACTGAACATCATCACTATAGAGTGTTAGCTGATGGAAATACACTCTTAAATTAATATATATTCAATTAAAATCATCTTGAGATAGATTTGAGGATGTTTCGCAGCATAAACAATGCAGGTCCGTATTGAACTACCACTCCCATGATGCATCTGACCGGAGAACACAAATCAACGCCCGCGTATGTCTCAACCAATCAGAGCCCAGGCAGCCGTGTGCGTCACATTGTGTGACCTCAGATTTTCGGGGTATTTTTGTGATCGAGACAGCGGCTGGCGGCGCCATATTGAAAGAAGACAATTGTTTCATAAAACGCTCAAACCGTGAAATTCAGCGCCATGTTGTACCTGGAGGATTATCTCGAGAGTGAGTATGGGACGCGAACTAAGCCACAGAGGCTTTTTTGGCGCGTATTGTCCGCTGTGTGTGTGTTATTTTCCGGCCTGTGTGGCTCCGGCCGTTAGCCTAGCCGTGCTAGCAGGGTAACCGCTTTTTCTTCTCTGGCAGTGATCGAGCAGCTTCCCATGGACCTCCGCGACAGGTTTACGGAAATGAGGGAGATGGACCTGCAGGTTCAGAGTACGTACACACCGCCGGGTAGCGACACGGTGCACCGGAGTGAAACACACACACACACACACACACACACACACACAATGAACAGATCCGTGACGGCTCATTCAAACAATACAGTAACATTAGCATCAGTCATTAGCATGAAGTTAGCAGAGCCGGCTAACAGCCGCTCTGATGAAACAGACTTTAAAGGAGCAGTCTGTAGTTCTGTGGAAGACATTTCATTGAGGAGAGAAAGATCTTCAAACAAATAAATAATCAAACTGTCTTTGTTTTCATGACTCAATCAGCAAACTGATCTTCAAGGACAAGACGATCTATACTGTTTTACTTTGTTTACATGCGGCGGACGCTGCCACCTTGTTCATTCACTTATATAAACAAGCTGTTTATAAGTATATAATGCTGTACTTTAATATTATAAATATTACACTAATTCTACAAAGTGCTCCTTCAAGGTTCAACAGTGCTGCTGATTAAAGTTTAAAAAAGAACACGTTTAATATAAGTTAAATATAAACACAGACTGAGCTACAAATAATAACAAATGAAACACAATGTTGTTTCTATGTGCAGCACACATAGAAATCAACAAATATTAACTAACACATATCTGTTAGCTCATCACAACATGATGTTTTTGACCATTTTATGCAGTCCTGTTGATTTCAATCTGTTGATTATTTTCTTAATTAATCTATAAAATGTCATTGATTATTACGACCCAGCGTATTCATGATAATATTAACACGATATCTGTAGACGGAAGAGAGGAAATACTCTGTTAGATGTTTCCTTAACTTAGTTTACTGCGTTTTCTCTTTTTTTTGGCACAAAGCACCAGAGTACAGAACTCTTGATGAATAGTGAAAAAACAACCAGATGAACTGATAGAAAAGACTCATGAGGCTGAACATCTACACGATATTATAATGTCCTTAATATCACAGTTATCGTCAGTGTTGGTTTATTGAAACACCAAACTTCACTAGTAAACCGAAAAACACAGACTCCTCCCTGCAGATGAATAATATCATAATAATAATAATAATATAAAAAGTTATTGCTTTATATCCTGTTGTCGAACATTAGTTATGATCACTGTTGGCTAAATGTGTAACCGCCTGATGTTCCACCAGTGTTTATATCTGCTACGTGTGTGTCTGAATATAAACGCTTCTCGTTGTGTTTTTAAACCACAGTTTGTGTATTTGTGTTGTCTGTATTTAAACGTCACTGACTGTCCACCTCTGTCCCGTCCAGACGCCACAGATCAGCTGGAGCAGAAGGTGATCGAGTTCTTCGTCAACGCCAAGAAGAACAAACCGGAGTGGAGAGAAGAGCAGATGGAGGTCATTAAAAAGGTCCGACAGCACTGACTGCAGAATGAATGTTCTCATTGATTATTGATCACACAGTCGAACTGAAACAGCTTCTCACTGTTGTTTTCTACCGTGACGTTAACAAACACTTCATGAGTCTTGACTGTGTTTCAGGATTATTACAAAGCTCTGGAAGATGCAGATGAGAAAGTGCAGCTGGCCAATCAGATTTACGATCTGGTGAGTAACACAAAGCCTGTTCGCTGAGGATAGTTACTGAAAGCAGCTATTAAACAGGCCACGGCTCTTTTATGGAGCGCAGTCGTGTAATAAGATATAAGACATTATCAGTACAGCTGTTCGACATCAACACGTAGAAAAACAATATTTTAATCTGTATCCAAGCGCACATGTTGCGTCTGTTGAGTCAGACGTCCACAGAGCAGAACACACGAGTCCGTGAGTTACATACCTGCTGGATCAGCACTGGAAAAGTTCTGGGAAACATTTGGAAGCCGGGGAATATTTATCCGACAGATACTTGTTCTGTGTCCACTGAGATATCAGTGAGTTTATAGTCAGTCTACTGTTGTTGTAGAAACGATATAATGATATTTACAACATTCAGTTCTATTCCTGTTCTTTTAAAAAAACAACTGTTGCTACATAATGCAAATAAAACTAAGCACTGAATAAGAACTGAACAGATGAGATATCAATGAGTTTAGTTTATTTGACATAGACTGGCGGTAACAATCATCTGTCCAGAGACGGCTTTCAGAAAATTACAGCTCAAAAGAAGAAAAGAAGAATACAAAGAAAACACAGTTACAAAGACAGTACAAGTAGAAAAATACAGATTGTTTCAGGCGATTGTGTGAGAACAGTGTTTGAATTACCAGCTTTATTAAAAACATTACAGTTGTTCCATTTCCAGACTGAAGACTGGAGGATCAGGAAGAGTAGTCGTATTAATAACATCCTAACGACACCATCTCCTGTTTATACATATTAATGTTTGATACATGATGAACTCAGAGGAGATAAAGATCAGCCTGCACTGATGTACAGGTGACAGGTAGAAACCTGCTGATGTCATCAGTCACAGAGAAAATACTTCCTCCATGTTTAATACGAACACATGTTTTCAATGAAGTGTTCAGAATGTATTAGTTTACATGTCAGACTGATCAATACATGATGTGAGTGCTATCAGAGAAGCTGCTGCTGCTGTTCAGGACCAATAACATGATCAATATTAACAAAGGGAACCTGTTCATTCACTGAACAGTGTGACATCATTTACAGGAGCAGTGTGACTGTAGTTCACTGCCACAGCCACTAGAGGGCAGTCAGAGACCACACAATGAGGAGAGACGCATGATCAATCAGTGCGTGATGTCACAGTATTGATCTGAGCTGATGATCAGGTGTCTGATCAGCAGCTCAGTGTCTTTAACTCTCCAACAGATCAATAGGAACAGCTTAAATGTCCTCTGCGAACATTTATCAGACAGAATGAGCCTTTAAAGATTGTTGTACGTCTCCGTCATCGTCCTGAGCTCAGAGCGGATCTGTCTCTTTCCGTCAGGTGGACCGGCACCTGCGTAAACTGGACCAGGAGCTGGCCAAGTTTAAGATGGAGCTGGAGGCCGACAACGCCGGCATCACCGAGATCCTGGAGAGACGTGAGTCCCTTCAGTGTTCTGATTAGTGATGTTCTGATGCTGACACCAGAACCTGAGCTGCCTCTGATACCACCTGACACGTTGGAACCAGAATCAGTTCCACGACACAGCGCTCTGATCTGATACCGTGTGATTTAGTTACTTGTGCAGGGCTGATTGCAGTCCGGCGCCGTGCCGGATCTCCGGCGTGACAGCAAAAAAAAAAAGAAATGGGGTTTGCCCAGAGATCTAACATACAGCTCTCTGGGTCTCACAGAGGCAACTTTCACTCAGTTACACTAACGATCTACTAGCCAATCAGAAACACGGTGGGGGCGGGCCTTGGCCAAACAGATTGATCCAGAGCGAGTCGCTCCACGTGCTGCTGACGCACCGTAGTGTCAGGATGGACCGCAGATTAACGAAGCCAGGGGAAGACACTAAAGATGTGGACACAGGCAGTAAGAACAAACGGCGCTGGGCTTGGAGAGAAGAGGTGGGCAGCGATGGAAAGCTCTTTGGGAGGCGGGGCCAAAAGCTCCGACAACCAGCTGCATGCTTCTGCACGCTGTGCGTCAGGAGGCTGATGTGTGGAACTAGCGGGAAAAAGTGCTGTCACGGCACGAATCATGAACACTGTCATAAAGCAGCTGTGGCAGCTTTGCCTGTAGATGAGCTCTGAGATCGACTGTAGGTGATACGTACGGGGGGTCATGGGAAAAAGCTCCGGCTCAGGATTGTTTTTTTGCAGTCACCCCTGCCTTGTGTGAAACATAACGTCCATACAGGGTCAGTGGTTTAAAGAGAACCAGGAAGATGAAACTGCTCCTGGAACATCTCTAGCTGTTTGGTTCTGATCCACAGACGTCCTGGCAGATGATTCATATCTAGTTTTGAGCTCGAGCACCTTCTGACACATCAGAGGAGCAGAGATACTTTTAATTTCCTGTCTTCTTCTTGTTTGTCTCTTCAGGATCTTTAGAGATGGACAGTCCGTCTCAGCCGGTCAACAACCATCACGTCCACTCTCACACCACAGCTGAGAGTAAGTACACTCTCCTCTGATACCATCTTCCACCAAAGAGAACCAAGCGCTGGTTCAGGGCTGGTTCAGGGCTGGTTCAGGGCTTTTCCACGAGCAGGAGAGTCACCAGCCCCTTTCAGATAGAAAAGGCTGCAATGTGCCTCCTTGTCTGTCTAAAAGGGAGGTGTAATATTCCTCCTTTTCCAAACAGCCTCCACTTTTCCTCCTCTGGTCGGCGTCAACATGTGACGTGACGTGAAGCAGGAAGTTGGGCGTGAAGAGAAGCAGGTCGAATTTGTCTTCAAAATAAGAGCTTTACATTGCACCTCATCGGAGTTTAGAACTGGGTTCTTAGCGGGGGGCTTTTAATTTGAAAGCAGCGACCGCTATTAGCTCGCCGCTACAACAACAAGCGGACAACCGAGACAGCTACAGAGAGCGAGGAGACGCTAGCATCTCCCGGATCTCAGCGGCTTTCCAGCTGCTCATCTTGGTGGATGAAGTGACGAACTGACTGCTGTGATCAGCTCTGCTTTAAAAAATTGGCAGTCAGAAGCAGTTTTAATTGGTTCTCTGTGGCGATGACTCCACCCGGCCCCTGATGTGAGCAGTTCTTTGTTCTAGACCAGCAGTGCCACTCTGGAACCAGTTTTTCTCACCGGGAGCAAAGAACTGGTTCCAGAGTCGCACCGTCTCCGAACCAGCACCTGAACCAGCTCGTTCACTAAAGGCTACGAGTCTCCAGTCTGCAGATGGACTAATGAAACTGATCAGGATCATTAAACATGAAACACTGATGATGATGATGATGATGATGATGATGATGATGATGATGATGTGTTGTCTCAGAGAGGAAGTACAGCGCTCCGACTCACCACACTACAGAACACGTTCCAGAGAAGAAGTTCAAGTCTGAAGCTCTGCTGTCCACGCTCACATCTGATGCCTCCAAGGAGAACACACCAGGTACCAACACACACCTGTTCACCTGCTGCTGTGTGTGTGTGTGTGTGTGTGTGTGTACCTCACTGCAACCTGTGTGTCCCCTGCAGGTTGCCGTACCAACAGCACGACCTCGTCCACCAACAACGTGTACAGCGTGAACTCGTCTCAGCCTCTGGCCTCCTACAACCTGAGCTCTCTGCCGGCGGGCCCCGGGGCCGGCGCCGGCGCCATCACCATGGCTGCTGCTCAGGCTGTCCAGGCCACAGCACAGGTCAGTCTCACACACACACTCTGAACAGTGTTAGGATTTCTTTCAGCTCTTCTGTTTTCTGTCCCTCTGAACCTCTTTGATGGTCGGTGAGACAACACGAGATGTTCTGACCATCAGCTCAACAGCACAGAAGTGAAGTGAACCTAAAGCTGTGATTGTTGTGTCCAGATGAAGGAGGGCCGCAGGACGTCCAGCCTGAAGGCCAGCTACGAGGCCATCAAGAACAACGACTTCCAGCTGGGCAGAGAGTTCGCCCTGTCTCGGGACAACACCGGGTACTCCTCCTCTGCCCTGGCCTCCACCCTCACCCAGACCCTCACCCCCACCACCGCCTCCGACTCCAGGGGGCGCAAGTCCAAGTAAGACACACGCTGAGCTGCTAATCGATATATTGCAAGACAATAACGTAACAATGTGTCACGATATCTACGTAGGTGAAGAAGAAGACATACGGTAACAAAAAGCAGTATTCAGTAGTTCCACCAGCGTGTCGATCATGCTTCGTCCTGTCCTGAGATAACTGCAGACACAGGAATGTTTTACACTGAATGTTCTCGTGTGACAACTGTAGAAACCCAAATAAACTACTCTGACAAACAAATCTGTCCATAAAGGACACGTGGAGACATCTAACTGATTTCCTTTGACCTCATGTTTTACAGAAGCAGCATCAAGTCTTCCAACCATCAGTCGTCCTCATCGTCCTCCTCCTCCTCCCTGTCGTCGTGCTCGTCCTCTTCAGCGCTGGCCCAGGAGCTTTCCCAGCAGGCGTCGGCGCTGCCGGAGGCCGAGGCCAACAGCCAGGTGGACTGGACCTACGACCCCAACGAGCCCCGATACTGCATCTGTAACCAGGTAACGGCCTCATCAGTCCTCCTCCAGAGCACCGGCTGCCCGCTGATGGAAGAGCACACACACCTGCTGACACACACCTGTAACACACACCTGTAACACACACCTGTAACACACACCTGCTGACACACACCTGCTGACACACACCTGCTGACACACACCTGCTAACACACACCTGTAACACACACCTGCTGACACACACCTGCTGACACACACCTGTAACACACACCTGCTAACACACACCTGCTGACACACACCTGTAACACACACCTGCTGACACACACCTGCTGACACACACCTGTAACACACACCTGTAACACACACCTGCTGACACACACCTGCTGACACACACCTGCTGACACACACCTGTAACACACACCTGCTGACACACACCTGTAACACACACCTGTAACACACACCTGTAACACACACCTGCTGACACACACCTGCTGACACACACCTGCTGACACACACCTGTAACACACACCTGCTGACACACACCTGCTGACACACACCTGTAACACACACCTGCTGACACACACCTGCTGACACACACCTGTAACACACACCTGTAACACACACCTGCTGACACACACCTGCTGACACACACCTGTAACACACACCTGCTGACACACACCTGCTGACACACACCTGTAACACACACCTGTAACACACACCTGCTGACACACACCTGTAACACACACCTGCTGACACACACCTGCTGACACACACCTGTAACACACACCTGTAACACACACCTGCTGACACACACCTGTAACACACACCTGCTGACACACACCTGCTGACACACACCTGTAACACACACCTGTAACACACACCTGCTGACACACACCTGCTGACACACACCTGTAACACACACCTGCTGACACACACCTGCTGACACACACCTGTAACACACACCTGTAACACACACCTGCTGACACACACCTGTAACACACACCTGCTGACACACACCTGCTGACACACACCTGTAACACACACCTGTAACACACACCTGCTGACACACACCTGTAACACACACCTGCTGACACACACCTGCTGACACACACCTGCTGACACACACCTGCTGACACACACCTGTAACACACACCTGCTGACACACACCTGCTGACACACACCTGCTGACACACACCTGTAACACACACCTGTAACACACACCTGCTGACACACACCTGTAACACACACCTGCTGACACACACCTGCTGACACACACCTGTAACACACACCTGCTGACACACACCTGCTGACACACACCTGTAACACACACCTGCTGACACACACCTGCTGACACACACCTGTAACACACACCTGTAACACACACCTGCTGACACACACCTGCTGACACACACCTGCTGACACACACCTGTAACACACACCTGCTGACACACACCTGCTGACACACACCTGAGCAGTCATTGTGTTTCAGCTGTTTCAGATTATTATGATTTGGAGTTTGTGTGTTAATAAAACTGTAGTTTGATGTTTTTCGCGGCTGGAAACTAAACGGAGATGTTTTGCAGGTGTCTTATGGAGAGATGGTCGGCTGTGACAACACAGACGTAAGTGTCATGTTTGAGAGTTTCTGTGTTATTGATCAGAGTTTAACTGAAGCAACAGAGACGTGTTTGTGTCGGAGCAGATTCACCTTCTCACATTTATTTCACTTTCATTCAAGAACAAAGTCCAGCTGTCGCTAATTAAGACACAATTTGATCAATTAAAGTCTGAATTCTGCTCATAATGACAAATAAAGTCAGGATTGTAACATTAATCCAGACTGAAGTCAGACTTAAGCATCTTTGAATCCCCAAAAAAGGAGAAAAATCCTGTCAAGTCAGATTTTTGAGAAGAACGACAGTTTCATTGGATTCCTAAAGTAAATTTTTAGGAGAAATCAACTGAATTCTGTTAATAAAAACTACATTTAATTAAAAAGTCAGAATTTAATATTTTTTACTTTTGTATTTAGAGATTCAAGTCAGAATTTTGAACATTAAAAGTTTGAATTCTGTTCATAAAAACAAAATTATTTTAAGTCAGTTTTTAAATTCAGGTCAGAATTCTTTCGAGTTTTGATGAGTTTAAATGCCATAAATCAACTATTCAGACTTTTTTAGAGGTTAATCTCAGTTTAAACTTTGTTACATGATGATAAAATAAAGTCAGGATTCTGACTTTGATCTCATAATCTTAAAAATAAATGTCCTATTTATTATTTAGTGAAAGAAACAAGTGTGATGTTGAGTCATGAAGTCGGGTTTCTCTTCTAGCTGCAGTCGACTGTAGTCAAGAAAGGATCAGATTTTAATGTTGTAACAGAAACGGCTCCATTAAATCATAAATCCTACTGATAATCTGTATTGATTGTTGTTCTCCAGTGTCCCATCGAGTGGTTCCACTACGGCTGCGTGGGTCTGACCGAGGCTCCGAAGGGGAAGTGGTACTGTCCTCAGTGTACGGCCGCCATGAAGAGGAGAGGCAGCCGCCACAAATAGACTCCGCATCGTCTGTCGGCCATGTTGGATTTTTAACCTTCACGTCGTCCTCGTAAAGTACAGCGAACCAACACGGTGCAGAGGTCAGAGGTCAACACGACGCTTCCACCACCCTGAAGACGAATCGAACACTTAGTGCCAACAGAAATTACAAACCTGGATTAGAACACAAGAAGATTGAAATAATTAATCTCTTAACTCCGAAAACTTCTTCATCGTCACCGTCGTCCTGCGAACACCAGAACACAACACTTCTGTTTGTTTTCTCTTCAGTTTCCTCTTTATACATAAAATTCAGACTTTATTAATCCTGACTTCGTGCCATCAAACTGAAGTCTGAGTTAATCTCCCACCTGAGCTGAGACGTGATCTCATGTTGTCTCGT
Source organism: Lagodon rhomboides (assembly GCA_039737535.1). Classification (NCBI taxonomy): domain Eukaryota; kingdom Metazoa; phylum Chordata; class Actinopteri; order Spariformes; family Sparidae; genus Lagodon; species Lagodon rhomboides. Next base: position 320,336 of record CM077805.1, on the reverse strand, counting down.
CATGACTCAGACTGTCCTGTGGTGGTGATCCGGATCAGGACAGACAGCCATCGTCACCTGCGGTCCAACTCTCACTGTGAAAATGTTTGGAAACGGAACGAAAGAAGAAACTCGGACACAAAATCGTCTCCGGCCTCACGGAGCTGATGTGGACAGTCGAGAGGTCAGAGGTCGACCTGTCGGGGTGCAAAGACAGGACGTCCACCGTTCAGTCTTCAGATCGACTTCTCAAAACATTCTAATCTGACTTTAAAAACTGAAAACTACATTTTGTTTTCAACAAGATTCAGACTTTTTATCCTCGAAATTCTGACTGAAACCTCAAAAATATACAGTTTTGACTCAGAAAAACATGTAAATCCTTATTGTGACATAAAAATGTAAAACTTTGTGACTTTTGTTTTAATAATTCTGACTTAAATATAGAAAGTCGGACTTAATTCTGGATTCAGACTTTTGATTGAATTGAATGTTTATTAGCAGAATTTGGATGTTTGTCTCTCAGGAGTCATTGATCAAAGTCTGACTTGTGTTCTGTTTCCTTCTGAGAGTCCAGACTTTCTAGTTTCAGATTTTGACATTTAGGTCTGGATTGTATCGATTCAGACTAATCGGACTCAGTTTGATCAAATTTTGTCTTGTTAATGTTCAGAATTAATTTTCTCTGTTGAAGTTTTGAGGAAACTTTATTTACAAATTGAGATTTTTTTACGCTCAGACTTTTTTCTCGAATCTCAAATCTGAGAATAAAAACTCTGACCCCGACACACAGTATGACATTAGTCTCAGAGCTGGCGTTTCCCATGAGGCCGTGCTCCTCTTCCTTGTTGGAACTTAAAGAACTACAAACAGGAGCTGTTGGACTACAACTACAGAAGCCTGGTGGACTCACTCCACATTGAACCAGACGGAGCAGATCTTCTCCCTCTGACCTCCTGAAAGTGAACCGAACAAAGTCAGAGATCCAACCTGACTCTGTGTGTGTGTGTGTGTGTGTGTGTGTGTGTGTGTGTGTGTGTGTGTGTGTGTGTGTGTGTGTGTGTGTTACTACGTGTGTGTCAGTGTGTGTGTGTGTGTGTGTGTGTTACTACAATTGTGTGTTTGTGTGTGTGTTCGTGTGTTAGTGTGTGTGTGTTAGTGTGTATGTGTGTTACTATGTGTGTGTGTGTGTTACTACGTGTGTGTGTGTGTGTTAGTGTGTTACTACATGTGTGTGTCTGTTCGTGTGTTAGTGTGTGTGTGTGTGTGTGTGTGTGTGTGTCCAGTCACTCTGCACTGACGCTGTGTGTGTTTGTTGGGATGTTTCAACAGAAAAAGTCAATAAAAAGATGTTTTTGTATTTTCTGAGCTTCAGTCTGACTTTTGTTCATTTTCACTGATTAAAACCACAGAAGAAGAAAATAATTAAAAACTGTGAAGGTGAAAACGATCAGCTGTCGTCTCCGATCAGCTGGTCGGAGACAGAAGACATCATGTCTCATCAGAGATCTTCTGTGAGGGAAGACGCTCCACTCTGTCACCACTGTGGTGCAGCAGAGTGAGACCTCCTCAGAGTGACACCTCCTCAGAGTGAGACCTTCTCAGAGTGACACCTTCTCAGAGTGACACCTCCTCAGAGTGAGACCTCCTCAGAGTGAGACCTCCTCAGAGTGAGACCTTCTCAGAGTGAGACCTTCTCAGAGTGAGACCTTCTCAGAGTGAGACCTCCTCAGAGTGAGACCTCCTCAGAGTGACACCTCAGAGTGAGACCTTCTTAGAGTGACACCTCAGAGTGAGACCTCCTCAGAGTGACACCTCAGAGTGAGACCTCCTCAGAGTGAGACCTCCTCAGAGTGACACCTTCTTAGAGTGACACCTCAGAGTGAGACCTCCTCAGAGTGAGACCTCCTCAGAGTGAGACCTCCTCAGAGTGACACCTCAGAGTGAGACCTCCTCAGAGTGAGACCTCCTCAGAGTGACACCTTCTTAGAGTGACACCTCAGAGTGAGACCTCCTCAGAGTGAGACCTCCTCAGAGTGAGACCTCCTCAGAGTGACACCTCAGAGTGAGACCTCCTCAGAGTGAGACCTTAGAGTGAGACCTCCTCAGAGTGAGACCTTCTTAGAGTGACACCTCAGAGTGAGACCTTCTTAGAGTGAGACCTTCTCAGAGTGACACCTCCTCAGAGTGAGACCTCCTCAGAGTGACACCTTCTTAGAGTGACACCTCAGAGTGAGACCTCCTCAGAGTGAGACCTCCTCAGAGTGACACCTCAGAGTGAGACCTCCTCAGAGTGAGACCTCCTCAGAGTGAGACCTTAGAGTGAGACCTCCTCAGAGTGACACCTCAGAGTGAGACCTCCTCAGAGTGAGACCTTCTCAGAGTGATACCTCAGAGTGAGACCTTCTTAGAGTGACACCTCAGAGTGACACCTCAGAGTGAGACCTCCTCAGAGTGAGACCTCCTCAGAGTGAGACCTTCTCAGAGTGAGACCTTAGAGTGAGACCTTCTCAGAGTGAGACCTCCTCAGAGTGAGACCTCCTCAGAGTGACACCTCAGAGTGAGACCTTCTTAGAGTGACACCTCAGAGTGAGACCTCCTCAGAGTGACACCTCAGAGTGAGACCTCCTCAGAGTGAGACCTCCTCAGAGTGACACCTTCTTAGAGTGACACCTCAGAGTGAGACCTCCTCAGAGTGAGACCTCCTCAGAGTGAGACCTCCTCAGAGTGACACCTCAGAGTGAGACCTCCTCAGAGTGAGACCTTCAGAGTGAGACCTCCTCAGAGTGAGACCTTCTTAGAGTGACACCTCAGAGTGAGACCTTCTTAGAGTGAGACCTTCTCAGAGTGACACCTCCTCAGAGTGACACCTCCTCAGAGTGAGACCTCCTCGGAGTGACACCTTCTTAGAGTGAGACCTTCTTAGAGTGAGACCTCCTCAGAGTGACACCTCCTCAGAGTGAGACCTTCTCAGAGTGAGACCTCCTCAGAGTGAGACCTTAGAGTGAGACCTCCTCAGAGTGACACCTCAGAGTGAGACCTCCTCAGAGTGAGACCTTCTCAGAGTGACACCTCAGAGTGAGACCTTCTTAGAGTGACACCTCAGAGTGAGACCTCCTCAGAGTGACACCTCAGAGTGAGACCTCCTCAGAGTGAGACCTCCTCAGAGTGACACCTTCTTAGAGTGACACCTCAGAGTGAGACCTCCTCAGAGTGAGACCTCCTCAGAGTGAGACCTCCTCAGAGTGACACCTCAGAGTGAGACCTCCTCAGAGTGACACCTCAGAGTGAGACCTTCTCAGAGTGAGACCTTCTCAGAGTGACACCTCCTCAGAGTGACACCTCCTCAGAGTGAGACCTCCTCAGAGTGACACCTTCTCAGAGTGACACCTCCTCAGAGTGAGACCTCCTCAGAGTGAGACCTCCTCAGAGTGACACCTCAGAGTGAGACCTCCTCAGAGTGAGACCTCCTCAGAGTGATACCTCAGAGTGAGACCTTCTCAGAGTGAGACCTTAGAGTGAGACTTCCTCAGAGTGACACCTCCTCAGAGTGAGACCTCCTCAGAGTGAGACCTTCTCAGAGTGACACCTTCTTAGAGTGACACCTCAGAGTGAGACCTCCTCAGAGTGAGACCTCCTCAGAGTGACACCTCAGAGACCTCCTCAGAGTGAGACCTCCTCAGAGTGAGACCTCCTCAGAGTGAGACCTTAGAGTGAGACCTCCTCAGAGTGAGACCTCCTCAGAGTGACACCTCAGAGTGAGACCTCCTCAGAGTGAGACCTCCTCAGAGTGAGACCTCAGAGTGAGACCTCCTCAGAGTGAGACCTCCTCAGAGTGACACCTCCTCAGAGTGAGACCTCCTCAGAGTGAGACCTTCTCAGAGTGACACCTCCTCAGAGTGAGACCTCCTCAGAGTGAGACCTTCTCAGAGTGACACCTCCTCAGAGTGACACCTCCTCAGAGTGACACCTCCTCAGAGAGACACCTTCTTAGAATGAGACCTTCTCAGAGTGAGACCTTAGAGTGAGACTTCCTCAGAGTGACACCTCCTCAGAGTGACACCTCCTCAGAGTGACACCTTCTTAGAATGAGACCTTCTCAGAGTGAGACCTCCTCAGAGTGACACCTTCTTAGAGTGACACCTTCTTAGAATGAGACCTTCTCAGAGTGAGACCTTAGAGTGAGACTTCCTCAGAGTGACACCTCCTCAGAGTGAGACCTTCTCAGAGTGAGACCTCCTCAGAGTGAGACCTTCTTAGAGTGACACCTCCGAGTGAGACCTCAGAGTGACACCTCCTCAGAGTGAGACCTCCTCAGAGTGAGACCTTCTCAGAGTGAGACCTTCTCAGAGTGACACCTCCTCAGAGTGAGACCTCCTCAGAGTGACACCTCCTCAGAGTGAGACCTTCTCAGAGTGAGACCTCCTCAGAGTGACACCTCCTCAGAGTGAGACCTTCTCAGAGTGAGACCTTCTCAGAGTGACACCTCCTCAGAGTGACACCTCCTCAGAGTGACACCTTCTTAGAATGAGACCTTCTCAGAGTGAGACCTTCTCAGAGTGAGACCTCCTCAGAGTGACACCTCCTCAGAGTGAGACCTCCTCAGAGTGAGACCTTCTCAGAGTGAGACCTCCTCAGAGTGACACCTCCTCAGAGTGACACCTCCTCAGAATGAGACCTTCTCAGAGTGAGACCTTCTCAGAGTGAGACCTTAGAGTGAGACTTCCTCAGAGTGACACCTCCTCAGAGTGAGACCTCCTCAGAGTGAGGCCTCCTCAGAGTGACACCTCCTCAGAGTGAGACCTTCTTAGAGTGAGACCTTCTTAGAGTGAGACCTTCTCAGAGTGAGACCTTCTTAGAGTGACACCTCAGAGTGACACCTTCTCAGAGTGACACCTCCTCAGAGTGAGACCTTCTTAGAGTGACACCTCCTCAGAGTGACACCTCCTCAGAGTGAGACCTTCTTAGAGTGACACCTCCTCAGAGTGACACCTTCTCAGAGTGAGACCTTCTCAGAGTGACACCTCCTCAGAGTGAGACCTTCTTAGAGTGACACCTCCTCAGAGTGAGACCTCCTCAGAGTGAGACCTCCTCAGAGTGACACCTCCTCAGAGTGACACCTCCTCAGAGTGAGACCTCCTCAGAGTGAGACCTCCTTAGAGTGAGACCTCCTCAGAGTGAGACCTCCTCAGAGTGAGACCTCCTCAGAGTGAGACCTCCTCAGAGTGACACCTCCTCAGAGGATCTCGGTGATGTCGTCTGAGGTTCTGGCAGCAGCTGATCCAACAGGTGAACTAACTAATAAAAGTCAGTCGACTCATCAATCAGCTGACAGCAGTTTAAAATGCCGCCCTCAGAGTTAATTGTTCCGTCATACGGCCGCGCTGTCGTCTCTTCATGTCGGTGGAGTCGGGCTTCAAGGTTCCGATCGGATGATGGTTCCACTGTCCAGTGTCTCAGCTGGTTCTGTCTGAGTTCTGAGTGCACACGCAGCTTTTACCAGATCCAAGCAGATGGTTGAACAGTTTTAGTTCAGTGTTTGGATCAGAAACCGTCTGTCAGGACGAAGCTCAGCTGTTTCTGACTGGACGTGCTGGTGAAGAAGCTCCGCTGGTGAAGAAGCTCCGCTGGTGTAGAAGCTCCGCTGGTGAAGAAGCTCCGCTGGTGTAGAAGCTCCGCTGGTGAAGAAGCTCCGCTGGTGAAGAAGCTCCGCTGGTGTAGAAGCTCCGCTGGTGAAGAAGCTCCGCTGGTGTAGAAGCTCCGCCGGTGAAGAAGCTCCGCTGGTGAAGAAGCTCCGCCTCCAGACGCCGCGAGAACGTTGAATTAGTCCTTTAAAAGTTGCTCCGCCTGTTTTCAGTCAGCAGGAAACTCGTCAAACGTTTCAACGCAAGTTTTGTCCGTGAGTGCAGCAGCACCACCCAACACCACCCAGAACCACCCAGCAGCTCCCAGCACCACCCAGAACCACCCAGCAGCTCCCAGCACCACCCAGAACCACCCAGCAGCTCCCAGCACCACCCAGCACCACCCAGCAGCTCCCAGCACCACCCAGAACCACCCAGCAGCTCCCAGCACCACCCAGAACCACCCAGCAGCTCCCAGCACCACCCAGCACCACCCAGAACCACCCAGCAGCTCCCAGCACCACCCAGAACCACCCAGCAGCTCCCAGCACCACCCAGCAGCTCCCAGCAGGGGGCTCCACACAGGAAGTCGTCGTGTTTCAGTTTAAAGCTGTTTGAAACATGTAAATGTTTTTTTTTTTAGATTACACGAGTCTTTAGTTTCTCGACACTTCGGTGAATTGTAACTGAGTACTTGTACTCAGATTACACGAGTCTTTAGTTTCTCGACACTTCGGTGAATTGTAACTGAGTACTTGTACTCAGATTACACGAGTCTTTAGTTTCTCGACACTTCGGTGAATTGTAACTGAGTACTTGTACTCAGATTACACGAGTCTTTAGTTTCTCGACACTTCGAACATGAAGAGTTTATAAAATGTTTTGTACACTGTAAAAAACATCTGATTGTTTTTAACAGATTACAAATGTCTCTGAACAACTTTCATATAAAATGTTTCAAATATTTGTTTTATTCAACAGATGAAAATGTTTGAATCAACTTTAATCACATTAATGAAACGAAGTATTGATCCTGCAGATGTTCGATCGGATGAGTTGACAGATATTTGGTGAAAGAATCAATGTTTTAAAAACAACATTCATGTTTTTATGACTTATTTACTTTTGTTTTACAGTGTACAGCTGAAACGATTAGTGGACTAATAAATGACTTGATGGATGAGTGACAGTATTGATAACAGTAGGGCCTATTGATAACAGTATTGATAACAGTAGTATTGATAACAGTATTGATAACAGTAGTATTGATAACAGTATTTCAGTCACTTTTCCTGTAAAAACATTTGACGGCTCAGATTTTCATTTTTTTCCTGTAAAAGTAATCAAGTTACTGCACTGAAGTACAGTAACTTGATTACTTTTACTTTAACTACATTGTCACACACACACACTGTACACTGTGTGTGTGTGTGTGTGTGTGTGTGTGTGTGTGTACGTGTGTGTTTTCCAGAAATAACTCAGCCTTCAGAGTGTTTCAGCAGCGGGGAGGAGGAGGAGGAGGAGGAGGAGGAGGAGGGGGGAGGTTGTGACCTACAGAGCAGCAGCAGCTCTACAGACCAGACTTCATTTAAAAAACAGCAGAAACAGTCTGAAGTGAGAAGTGAGAGCAGAGAAGAACCGGTGAGTGTCCCGGGTCAGAGGGACAGGACGGGGTCAGTGTCCCGGGTCAGAGGAGCAGGAGGACGGTGTGCGTGTCCCGGGTCAGAGGAGGAGGACGGACCGAGCCGTGACGCTGCCTCCTTTCTTCTCCTCTGCTGGTCTAACTCAAACCAGATGGTCTCCGCCAGGCTCCACCGCGGCTCCGCTTGTTTTTCACTTCCTGCAGCGCCGCCGAACTTCATGTTCTTCTCATCAGATTTAAAGCCTGAAGTTTAACCGGAAGATGTGCGCTTGTTTCTGAGTTTAACGGAGTTTAACGGAGTTAACGGTTCCGTTATGAGTCCAGTTTGACTTCCATCAGCTGACAGGACGTCGCTGTGAGCACGAAGTTAAAGCGCTGCGCACTTTGGATCAAACCCGAGCCGGAGCAGAAGTGGATCTTTTCGGGAGAAGTCTTAAATGTTAACTGTGTCTGAAGACACATGATCTCACCGAGGAGGACAGAAGATGCAGTTCGGCCGCTCTGAGGCGAAGTTCGGTTCTTCGCCGCGCGTCCCGGCTGCTC
>CM077805.1:297548-302548 GCA_039737535.1 Lagodon rhomboides | reverse complement strand
CTCTGCATGTGTCATTATCAGATGATCAGGTCTGATAGAGCTGATCAATAATGTCTGGATTTCCCTCGGGATCAGTAAAGTATCTTCCTGTGTATTTATCGTCAGTTCATGTCTGTAGTTTTACCTCAGTCGGTCCAGAGTGAGACATCCGGACAGTTTCACAGTCTTTGTTCCCGTAGTTTCGACGGACAGCTGTCGGCTGGAAAGTGACGAGAGTTTGAAGGACAGAGAGAATTGATTGGTGCTGATCGGACGAGGTCACTCTGACATTAAGATACGTTCTGAGAACTGATCAGTGACATGTGACCAAATAAATAAACTATTAGTCTGATTTAAACCTAAATGTCAGATTATCTCAGGAAATAAGACTTAAAATGAGTCTTTTCACGTTGAAGTGCAGTTTTACAGACGAGTCGTCCAATAAAGACCAGTGACTGTTTCTGTCATCATATTGATCCAGACTCAGTTTATACTTCATACTGTGTGATTGTTCCTGAGTTTTTACAGGTTACACTTCATCACAGCGCCTCTCTGTGGTGGAACAGACGAACTGCTGCTGTTTAAATCACAGAGTGTGTCAGTGTTTGTGAGGAGAGGATGTGCTGTCACATCAAACCTCCTGATGTGTTTAATAAAGGACGAGATGTCTGATGTTTGTCCTGCGACCTCTCAGAGGGTCACCGGCCTCAGATTGAACCTCCATCTCTTTAATGTAAACAGACACACAGAGCTCCTGTTCTCCTCCCACCACCTGGCTTTTATTTTGAAAACACTTCCCCCAGAGGTCTCTTTGTTGTCAGATGGAGATGATTAAGATGAAGACGAAGATGAAGATGATGAAGTAATTAGTGTAGTTAATTTGAAGCTGCTGTGATCAGTGAAGCAGCTCCAATCCGCAGAGTAATCTGATTACAAGTGGACAACTGTGAATACAGGACACATGTGAGACCAGTCAGCGAGACGTGGACGGGCTGCAGGTGACCATCACCAGACTCCCTTAACAAATGTGGTGATTTTAAGAGTTGTTGAGTTGAAACAAACTTTCTAACGTAGTGAAACTGTGTCTCTGACAGATTCTAACTGGTTGTGTCCTTGTTGTAAATTCAGCATTAAATCAGAAGCTGAAGTTGTTTGTCTCCTTGTACAAAGTGTCAGTTTGTGGCAGCATGTCTGTACCAGCCTGTCTGCTTCTGTGTCTAAAGTGCTAAAGTCTTACCTGCCAACACTGATCAGCTGTTTTGATTTTGAAGTCATGATTGTGGTGATAGAAATGTCTGACATGTTGCTGCACGTCTTTCATAAATAAATCCCCAGTGAACAAACTGTCCTCCGGTCCGCCTCAGGTGTACTGTCAGGAAACGTCCAGCAGAGGTCAGCGTGTCCTCAGCAGCTCTGTCTCTTCTTCCTCAGGTGGAAACAGACCTGACGTTTTCTGCTCTGACTGATGACACGTTTGACCGACAGATCACCAAAGACCTGATCCTGGAGGACACGCTGCACTTCCTGCTGTCCTCACACACACACCTGTCCTCACAGGCAGGCGGCAGACAGGTGAGACAACAGTGAACCAAACTGTTTTATTAGAACTGAAAATGAATCCAGTCAGTGTGTTGGAACAAATCAGTCAGAAAACGTCAGATTTTCTTAAAAATAAAGATGTAAAGCTTCAAACCTTTTGTGACTCCAAACATGAATATCATTCTTCTGTTTCATGTTTCTCTTCTCAGTATTTTCCTTCATCGTATGTTAAGAAGCTCCAGTTTAAAAAGTTCAATTCATTTTCTTTAAATCTGTAAATCCAGTTAAATGACCTTCATCTTTCTGTGTGTGTGTGTGTGTGTGTGTGGTCAGTACGGTGGCTGCAGAGGGACAAACTGTTTGTCAGAAGACGAGTTTCTTCTTCTGCTTCAGTTTCAGCGACAGATGAAGACGCCTTCAGCCTTTCAGCTGGTAAACAGGACGAGGGTTTCGTCAGTGGACTCGTCTTTAACTCCTCCTCTTCCATCATGTTTCTACTAACTGAAGTCTAATTTTAGACATATTCTCCATTTATTCTGTCAGGCTTTATGTATCTTCATGTTTGATTTATGAGTCTCAGTTTTGTCCTCTGAGGACATTCAGCCTCCAAAAGCTTCTTCAGTTCTTTTGGTTAAATATTTAGATTCAAAGTACAGAATGAAAAAAAGGAGGGTTTTAAAGACTCCAGTTGACATCGACTCAAGCTTAGAGTAGAGATGTGTCCCCTCGAGTTAAAGACTCACTGAGACTTTAAACTTGATTAATAAAATCCCTTTAAACTTTGTATAACCAGACTTAAAGATCAATCAGCTGAAGAAGTGGAGACGTTTCCGTGTTGTATCACAGAACAAACCCACAAGGCTGCCAAACAGCTGACCACAGTTTGAGTCACACCACTGGATATTTTTGGAGACATTTCCAGATGTGTTTGTATTTTCATCCAAACCCAGATGTTTTCTAACTCTAACCAAGTGGTGTTTGTGCCTAAACCTAACCAGAGCATAAACACAGCATTGTAACAGAAGAGAAATAGAAAATTCAACCTAAACAAACATAAAGTTCCAACATAACGAACCGTTCAGTTTGAACTTATCTCAGGTTTTACAGAAACCAGCTGAGCTACCATTTGTTCTGGTGGTTGGGTTTGTTTAGGCACAAAAACCACGTGGTTAGTTTTGGAAAACAAGTTTGGGATTAAAATACTGGGTTCAGTCTCCTGGACTCCACTGACATATGTTGGAACAAACCGTGGTCCCTAAAATCAGCTCATGAATATGTAATGTGAACCTGATCTGCTACATGTACAAACGTAACGTATCCTCGGTTTGTAGAAACGTATAATTCAAACATTCTGATCAGGTCACTGAGCTGATCAAGCTGAAACAGATCAATTATGATCAGAGCCGATTATTGCAGCTATGTGAATAAGACTGAAGGCAGTTTTCAAATCATTATATAGTCGTAATGTTGGACAAACTGGTGTTTGACTGAGACGTACAGCAGTGAATCATCTGCATAAAGGAGGATAGAAAGTCCTCCACCAGGAGGAAACTTCTGTATTTCACACACAGTTTACTTATTAATATCTGGTGGAAATTTGTCTTTAGTCTTTTCTGTTTGTCATGATAATATGTTCTGTCTGTCCAGCTGTCTCCCAGCTCCTCCTCCTCCTCCTCCTCCTCCTCCTCAGCTCCTCTAAGTGTCTCTGATCTTCTGATCAGGATTAGTCGTTACTACGAGCTCCAGACCAACCACAGCCACAGGTCAGTCCGCCATCATTCAGCTTTAACATCAGGTGTGGTTGTGTTGTTTGTTAGACTGATGGCTGTTTCCCCCCGCAGAACTGATGAGACAGAAGAACTGACCAATCAGGACTCTTCTTCACAGGATGGAGCTGAAGGTGAGACACAGGGGACGAGACAAATGAACAACATCAATATACGAAACAGTCGCCTGTAAATGTTGCTTCAGAACTGTTCACTGTTGATCCAATCTGTGAACTACACGGTGCATCACCACATTGAAATTATACTGCAGACAAAACAGGACCACCAGAACATCACCTTCAGTCCGGTCCATTAAGATGTATTAATATGTTAAAACACCGAAGCTACGACCCAAATCACTGATGATCGAGGCAGCTATAGATCAATAACAACGTGCTCTGTGAGGTAAAATCACTGTTTTTATGAATGTAGTCTCGTGGACTGAAGAGAGCTCAGCTGGATAGAACAGCTTCAGCATCCAGGTCGCTCATCACAACTCACCTGAGTCACATTGTTTTATGTTGTATAAAACAGGCTGATGACAGTCAGCAGGTTGGACATTCTCATAAGTTGTGATGTGACGTCTGTTTCAATCAATCAACCTTCATTTGTGCTCAAGAAATCCTCACTTACAGTGACATCATATCAACAACAGGCTTGTAAATCAAATGAAATCAATTTTATTCATACAGCCCAAAATCACATCACATCACCTCAGTGGTCTTTACAGTCTGTACGGTGAACGACCTCAGATCCTCAGAGCCTCGACTCCAGAGAGCAGAAACGTCACAGGTTGAGAACACAAAACCTTTGAACAGAGAAAAAGATGTAAGAAACCTGATGAGGAGCCACAGAGGAGGATCAGACAGACCGGAAGTGGATGTCACATGTACAGAACAGAACAACGGTTTACAAGTTACATCAACAGAATATCTGATACAAACGATAATATATGTGAAGTGAGTGGATCCAGGAGACGGCGAGCAGACGAGTCACCACCTCCTGCCACCGTGGACAAACAGAGGAGAGCAATGATCCAGCAGAGACCAGGGTCTGATCCAGGGCAGCAGGAGCCAGGAGAGGTAGATGGTCCCAGGGGCCCGAGGTCCATCAGGAGGAGGAGGAGGAGGAGGAGGAGGAGGAGGAGGAGGTTGCTTGGGACCAATGACCAACATCAGGTTTATCTCAGTTCAGGAGCAGGGAGTTTTCTGACATCCATTTCTTCACCTCAGACAAGCAGGTCTCTAATTTTGGGATTTGAGATTTATCATCAGATTTTATGGACACTCACATACAGCAGAGTGTCGTCTGCTTAGAGGTGAAATATATAGATAGAAAACATAGCAGAGGGCCCAGAACAGAGCCCTGGGGAACTCCGCACTTCACATCGGTAAATATTGATTTAGTGCTATTGTAAGAAACACATTGTGTTCTTTCAGACAGGTAAGACTTTAGACAAGCAAGAGCCAGGCCAGAGATGTCAAATTGCCTTTCAAGTCGGTCTGACATCAGCCATGATCTGTGGTGTCAAATGCAGCGCTGAGATCCAGTAACAGAAGCACTGAGTCTAAAGTCACTAAAAGGTCATTTACCACTTCAGTGAGGGCAGTTTCTGTGGAGTGAAGCTCTGAAAGCTGATTGAAAAGGTTCCAGATGATTATTATTTAGAAGGTAGTCTGGATGTTGCTGGGACACAACTCTTTCCAGGACTTTAGA
>CM077805.1:271277-295559 GCA_039737535.1 Lagodon rhomboides | reverse complement strand
TAACCACAGCAGACTTTAAACTAGCAGGGACAACAATTAACAATGTTTAGCATTGTAGGTCCCAGTACCTGCCATAGGTCCTGAAACAGTTTTGGCTGAAGGGGGTCCAGGACGCAGGTCGCTGGTTTTGAGACCTTTTTGTAAAAAAAAATAATGTAAAATAAAATTCAGTCACAAAACCCCAAAACTTTGCAGTTATTCCAGATAATTTAAAAATGACTGGAGGTAAAACAAGTGACAGTCATGTCAAATGTCCTGGTGCAAAACCTCCGACCAACCAACCTCCTTCCAGATAGGCAGGATGTTTCACTTCCTGTGTGACAGAATCATTGTCTGTAAAGACCTGGAGTCACACTGAATCACAGAAGTGTTCACTGCTCTTCTTGTCTTGTCTCAGGTGTGTGTCTGGACCCTCACCTCAGACAGATCTACACCGACCCCCCCCTCACTCTGACCCCGCCCTTCAGCCCCTGGGTGAAGGAGTACCATGCCGAGGTCGCCTTTGACATGGTGACGGTTCGTATCCGGCCTGAGCCCGTCAGACCGAACTGTCGGGTCCACCTAGACGAGCACCGAGGCCCCAGGTGAGCCCAGGACCTCTGACCTCTGACCTCTGGACTCGCAGCTCAGATTATTCAAGGTTTTTTATTCTTCAGGATGGCGAACTACCCCGTCGGCCTCGGCGACAGCAGGATCAGCATCCTGGTGACGGACGACGCTGAGCAGGAGCCCGTCGTCATGACGATCTACACCGTCCACATGTACCGCGAGAGCCGGCCCAGTCTGCCCATGTTCGGGGATCATGTGATGTGCAGCTTCGTGCAGGTACGTCAGCTGCTTTCCTATTGGCTTCGGGGCAGGAGGTGATGTCGTGTCTCAGATTCGTGACCTGGCGAGATTCTTTAATTTGATGTTTTTCTCATGGAGTTTGGTTGGAGGAACACATGGAAGTCGTTTCACACAGCAGGCTGCTCTGAGTTAAGAAACATTAAAGTTAGAGGACAACAGAGCAGCAAACATTAACTGGAGTAACTGAAACAGTAAAAGAAGTTCTGACAGTCGTAAATAAAACATCTGTGTCGTTTGGATCCAACATGTTTGGACCTCGTTTTCTTTAACAGCAAAACAACCTGAAGGAAACACTGAGAAACAGTCCGACACTGAAAATACACCGAGTCCAGCTCGTTAGATCCACTATGTCGATGTTGATTCTGTCCAAAGATCTAAACCTGGACTGGATCTCCGGGTCTTTGTGCTTCAGACATGCTGCTGTGGTTCAACATGTGTGTCCACCAGGAGGCAGCGTCCCGTTCATCAAAGCACACTGTGGAGAAAACAAGCAGAAATCAGGAAACAGCGATGGAACGTGTCCGACCGACACCGGGGGGGTCCAGGCTCCCAAGACACTTTTCTCAGTGGCCAAACGGTGTAACTCCATGGTCACGCGACGCCTGCAGCCCAACCACACTTTTCCCAGAAGTTAACATTGTGAAAGAAGTGACTGTAAAATAGTGGCTAATTTTTTTCAGAGCCACACCCGCCGAGACACGACTCGTCTCACTGTCAGAATATGATCGATTGGGTCCAATAACTTTTGGAAACTCTAGAGGAGCTGCAGGATTCCAACAGTGTGTCCAGGTTGAACATAATGTCCTCTGTCCACGGGGGGTTTGGATCTCAAACACTCCCTGGCTGCACCTCATTGGATGAACGCCGCTCGTGGGCCGCTGCTCCGGGATCTCAAACTGGACCAGCATGGCGGCTCGTTTGGAAACTAACAAAAATGTTTCAGTGTCTCTGAAGACATTTTAAGTGAGAAACAATACAACAGCTGCAGAATCTGTCTTCATTTTAACTCAACAACTGTTAGTTCTGATGGTTTTTGAGGAGTTTCCAGAGTCCACGAGTCCCACTGGACTCTCCTGATTTGCATTAAGTAACCAGAATTCAACTTTATGCAAATATATTGAAATGATTCAGAGGAAAAACAGCTGATGTGAGAGCAGCTGTGAAGCTGCAAACACACAACGCTTCAAGTCGACGAGCATGAAGAGCTTCGTCTGCAGCGCTGCTGATTAATGTGAGCCGGGCTGCTGGTTCGACCTCAGGTGTTCTAAACCTCGTCCATCAGGAAGTTATTAACTATAAAACAACATGGACAGCTCCACCAATCACAGCCCAGAGCTCTGTTCTGACTGTAATGAGAGCTGACTGTGTGTGTCTGCAGCTTTAATGTGAACCATGTCTCCATCTGGTTCAGATGAACTTAAAGTTTGGCTGTGAGGAAGTGAAACACATTCAGAACTGGGTTTGAAGTTTTCTACATTCTTGTTGGTCTTTAGAGACGAACGACGTTACACTTTGATTCGTTCCGTCTGTTGCTGCTCACAGTTTTTACTCTTTATGTCTCCGAGTTCTTCTTCTGGAGTTTCGTACGGTCCCGTCCGCTCCAGCCTCGCCTCACCTGTCCTCTGTGATCTACCTGTAGCAGGTAGATGAACAGAGTCGGTGTTCACCGATCGGGCCCCTGGAGGACAGAGAGGCCATTGATGCAGTGTGGCGTTGCCTCTTTGAAGTTCAGTC
The DNA here is from genome assembly GCA_039737535.1 of Lagodon rhomboides. NCBI lineage: Eukaryota > Metazoa > Chordata > Actinopteri > Spariformes > Sparidae > Lagodon > Lagodon rhomboides. The sequence goes on along the minus strand of CM077805.1, from coordinate 292,976 downwards.
ATGTGAAGATAGAATGAAAAGGCCGGGTCGGTCCGACAGGTGCTCCCCGGCTGCAGCTTCAGGTCACGACACACCTGATCACATGATCGATTCCACTGAACAACCGTCGGACTTCATTTACCCTCCTGCTCGTCTTCTACAGAGCTTCATGTCTCGTGTTACGGGTCCACTGATCAGGTCAGCAGGTGGGAACGTGACTGAAATGACTACAATAATCACCTGTAAGCTTCAGACGGGGACTCGGTCACATCCTTCTGCCCGTCTGCAGGAAACTTCCACCTAGTTTCTGTCAGCTCAGTAAACTGAAGTCCAGCTGTGATCCTTCATGTCCTCAGTCCTCTGAGGTCCAATGTCACAAAACAAACATCAGCAAATAAATGAATGACAGGAAAATGATTTGTGACTGCAGCTGACGTCACGCCAGAGGCCGGCTCCGAGGAGTCAGACGGGTGTCAAGTTTCCTGAAGGGAAGAACAGCAGAATGTTATTAAATCATGTGGTGGGTCAATAAGTTCTGGGCTCATTTCAGCGGCGCCGTTGTTTCACCTTCTTAGAGGGACATTTGTTGACAACTGTTTTGTTCTTTGGGTTGTTAATATTCCCCATGATGCCGCACTTTCACAGACCTTTGGGTTTATGCAGTTATAATGATGACGTTCTCACCTCCTATATGAACCACACTGAGAGAATACTGCACTCTGATTGGCTGGCGGCTGTCTCAAACATGTCTGTGACTGTCTGTCCTTCTTCCTCTCCTTCGATCATCTTCTGCTCGTCACTTTGATTCGACACAATAAAACCGTTGTTTGCTCTGCAAGAGTGGAAAATCGAATCAGTCTGTGGTTGCTGGTGTTTCCATGGCAGCCCTGAGTGTATCCAGCGCGGCGCTGAGAGGGTTACTGAGCCCTGGTTTCCATGGCAACAACACAAAGGCCACATGGAGGACGGTCCCTGACTGGACCGAACGCTGTGGGCAGCCAAACATGATGTTAGCTAATGCTACACAGCTGCTGGCTCATGTACTGTTGATTACCATAAAATAACATGCTTACAAATGCTTTTGATGCTAACGAGCTGACAATGCTATCTACCTCTCCCTGTAGTTTAATGGGCGGGGTTGGTATTAAAATGTTTTTGAGCAGTTCAAATATAATTTATTCAAAACAAGTGCAATAAAAACAACATTAGCTTGCCTAGCTTATATGCTAATGTTGTCTTGACTTGTGTTTTGTCTGGTTTTTGGTGAAGTGTGACGCCTGCCGGAGTTAATGTGGAGAACAGTAACATGTCGGTCTGAAACAAAGCTAACGCAAGAAAACACACGTTTCTACATTTCTCTGCTTCCTGAGATTACAGGCAGGCTAACAATTAGCAATTATTTTGTGGCTAATGTAAGCTAGCAGGTTACGTTTAAAGGTTCTGTCTCTGGTGCTTGTGTGGTATTAGCATCACTCTCTGTTATTAGCAGTCTTTCTCTCGGTGAGGGGATCAGACTTTAATGCTGGCCTTAATCTCTGAATCATGATCTAATCTGTGCTGATGATCCAGATGGACCAGATCCAGGATCTCAAGGATACTGCAGCTTTCATCGTTCACCTCAAATAACTCCTCAGACTTCAGCTCTCAGCTCTTTAAAGCTGCACGTTAGCACGGGACACTGAGAGATTTACTGGGCCGCAAACATGAACAACATTTCATCTTGACAAAGATTAAATAACAGATTTATTACACCCAACAACTGCAGCTGCTAACAAGCTAACTATCACGCTAGCTAAACTTAATAACAGAGTAACAGAAATGATGAAGTGAACACAGAGAAGATAGAAGGAAGCCACTAACACTAACGTTTGAGCCATTAGCTTGAGAGTTTAACAACTAGCACCAACATTTCTCTGCTAAATTAAAGGAAACTAAACTAGCTTAAAACTGAAGCCTCCTGTTCCTCAATGGGCAGGTGACGTTAGCCTGTTGGAAGAGCTAACACTGACGTTAGCTAACACTGACATTAGCCAACACTGGCTAACACCTATGTTATCTCTGTTTGGTGTCAGTGTGGTTTCAGTGAACGATGTCTGACCTCCGTCCGTCTTCCAAACTTCAGATGTAGAAACATAAACAGCGTTTTCGTCGCTGAGATAAGAAGCTGTGTGATGTTCTGACGACAGTCTGCTGTGATGCCGACATGTTTCTGACGTGTGATTTGTCGACTCACATTAAACCTTCACATAAAAATGTTTCTGGTTGAGCTGAAGTCTGATCTCATATTTCAAACTACAAGTCATTATCACACATGTTGGTTGTGCGGTGCAGCTGACAGCAGGGATCCTCCCGCAGTCAGAACATTAAATCTCCAGCAGGAGAGAGAACCCGTCCTCTCTCCAGTCCAACACGTGTTTGTCATCAGCAGCTTGAAGGAATAAATTCAAACAAACGACAGAGAGAATCTGTTCCACACTCAACATACTCCTCTGTTCGCTCCTTCTGTTTGAGTCAAACTGCTGCTGGATGAAAACATGTCGACGCTTTTATTTCTCCTCAAACCTCTTTGACGAACTTCACCACCGACATGTAGGTGAGAATCCTCGGTGCCGTCCGGAGATGAATCGGAGGAGCTGAACACTGATCGTGACCCAAAGACAACTGAAGAAGAAGACTGTGATCAGCTGTTCACGACAAACTTTACTTCTGAGAATCTAAAAGTTCACTCAGTTTCATCCAGTTTGTCTTCAGTAGAGACCAGACTGTCTCTCTCTCTCTGTCCGTCTGTCCTGAGGAGACTTCAGCAGTCTGCCTGACCCGATGTGTTGACCCGGATTATCAGCTGGTTTACTGAGAGAGTCGCATCAGATCAGACCTGAGACCAGTCCGGCTCTTTGATCACACCGAGGATTATTTCTGTTTCAGTTCGAGGGGACGGATTCATGTTGAGAGCAGATCAAACTCCCACTGAGACTCAACCTCACAGCCTTTAAAGTGACTTCATCCCGTCGGCGCTGATCCAGTCCGACTCTAAACAAGGAAGAGTGAACTGTGATCCGGACCATGGTTCTGTGACCCAAACTGTGATTCAGCATTCAACACAGATCCTGTCATGAAGCAGCAACATGAGAATGTTCTCACCACGCAGACACACCTGTGAGGACACATCTGTGAGGACACATCTGTGAGGACACATCTGTGAGGACACATCTGTGAAGACACATCTGTGAGGACACATCTGTGAGGACACATCTGTGAGGACACATCTGCGAGGACACATCTGTGAGGACACATCTGTGAGGACACATCTGTGAGGACACATCTGTGAGGACACATCAGTGAAGACACATCTGCGAGGACACATCTGTGAGGACACATCTGCGAGGACACATCAGTGAAGACACATCTGTGAGGACACATCTGTGAGGACACATCTGTGAAGACACATCTGTGAGGACACATCTGCGAGGACACATCAGTGAAGACACATCAGCGAGGACACATCTGTGAGGACACATCTGTGAGGACACATCTGCGAGGACACATCTGCGAGGACACATCTGTGAGGACACATCTGTGAGGACACATCAGCGAAGACACATCTGTGAGGACACATCTGTGAGGACACATCTGCGAGGACACATCTGTGAGGACACATCTGTGAGGACACATCTGTGAGGACACACCAGTGAAGACACATCTGTGAGGACACATCTGCGAGGACACATCTGCGAGGACACATCTGTGAGGACACATCTGTGAGGACACATCTGCGAAGACAAAGAGACAAAGAGACAAGTTAAAGCTCACCTGAAGAAGACACGATGATGTCGTGGACAGCAGAACCAGTTTTCAGTCACGAGGTCACAGAGACGAAGAAGACGAAGAACTTTGGTTTTTAAAGGTTCTAAAAGAGTGAAGTTTATTTTTATTAATAAATATTAATAATCAAGACTCAAGATGTCTGTCGTCACTGTGGATGTGAAACATTGATTATTGATTGATAATAAGTATCTGATTGACAGAATACGAATACTGAAGGTGTAAACGTGACGACTGTCCTCAGGCTCGTTTGAATATAATAAATCTAATATAATCAATAATATTGATGGATCAATAATCAGAGGGTCGGTGGAAGTAATGATGGACTCTTTATAATAAACATGATGATGTCATTGTGACATCACAACATTAATAAACACATGAATCTGAGCCTGAGCTCGTCTCATGTCGTCTTCATCCTCCTGTTGGATCAGAACAGACTGTTGTTCTGGTCCAGCAGGAGGAGTCATCTTCTTCATCTTCTTCATCTTCTTCATCTTCTTCATCTTCTGATGTCTGACTTCAGAAGACAAAAGGTTGAGGAGCGTCGACGTGGCAGCGAGCTCTCAGACGGCGGCGTGCTGCTGGATGAAAGGCGGCGGCGGTGTTTGTGGTGCTTGGTCGGTGTCGGCGGCTGTTCTCAGACCAGCGTCCCGTCTGTTTGAGCGTTTACACTGAGCTCAGGTACGAACAAGAAAATCCCTGTTAAGTTTTCTTCTCGCACTTTGTTGCGAGCTGCGACGCCGCCGTGCAGAATGTGACACCGCCGCGACGAAACCTGCAGCGGCAGCAGAAGAAGAGTGTGTGTCTGTGAAGACGTGTGTGTGCGCGGCGGCGGCGGCTCTGAAGTCGGGGCCAGACGTGGCGGCTCCCACGGGGCCCCTGAGCCCAGCGGGTCGGGTTTATTTGACCTCTGACCTCTGAGAGTGGCAGAGGATGATGGGACGACACTCGGCAGAGATCTGTGACACAAAGAGAAGAAGAAAAGGCTTTGATTTAAAAGAGCAGCAGAAGAAGAGGAAGCGGAGGGAAATGTTCAATGGCGAGGACAGAAGAAGAAGAAAAAAGTCACGCTGCTCCTGTTGCATTCTGGGAAATCTCTCAGTGACAGCAAATTCAAAGTATCAACATCCTGAGTAATCTGATTACAGTGTTCAGCTCTCAGTCCGTCACTTCACAGTGACCTCAGTGCTGTGATGTCACTTCCTGCTCTGTATGAAACAAACCCGTCCATCTCTGAGACAAACAGACTCCATGTTTCTACTCAAAGACAGAAAGAAGTTCATGTAGAACATCTGCTGAATTAACAAGAAGGTCCAAATAATGCAGAATGAGTCAGAGACAGAGTTTCACAGAGTTTATAAAGTGTCTCCAACTCAACAACTCACTAAACGGACACATTTGTTAAGGGAGTCTGGGGACTTTCTCCACGGGGACAAAGAAGGAGCCTATATTGTTCCTGTTTAGTGTCTTTGTAACATGTGACATGTTTAGATCAATAACATGTTTCTGCTTTCATAAATGGAGTGTAAATGGTGACATCAGTGTAAACAGTGTGTTCAAACAGCTGATCAGTGTTGGCAGGTAAGACTTTAGCACTTTAGACACAGAAGCAGACAGGCTGGTACAGACATGCTGCCACAAACTGACACTTTGTACAAGGAGACAAACAACTTCAGCTTCTGATTTAATGCTGAATTTACAACAAGGACACAACCAGTTAGAATCTGTCAGAGACACAGTTTCACTACGTTAGAAAGTTTGTTTTAACTCAACAACTCTTAAAATCATTTGTTTTGTAAGAAAATCATCTTTTATTTCAGTCAGTGATGTTTTAGAGGTTTGAAGGAATAAACCATCTTCATTATTCTGATTATTGCTTCTTTAGAGGCTTCTGCGGCGCGTCGTTGCCGACAGAACTGGTGAAAATGTCATATTATTAAAATGTCAGTGGGTGACTGATGAAATGAAAGTGGTCCTGTTCCTGTGCTGGTTCTGTTGCAGGACTGTGGTCTGCTGGTTCAGCCCGGTCTCTCCTGTGGTCTCCAGCCCTTCGAGTCTCACGCTTCACTTCACACCTGCAGTTCCGGACACCAACCAGGTGTGATGTCACTTCCTGTGTGTCACCCGTGGAGAGTAACAGTCGGTCTCAGAACAAACGTGTCACATATCAACATGATGATTCACATTTCAGAGTGTTGAATAATAACCAGCTGCAGCAGGAACTGAACACATTCTGTTTATCGTTTACTTGATATTTTCTATTATTTTCTATTTGATACTGTTTATATTTATTTAATTATTCGATTGTTCTGGTTCTCCTGTTTGACCTGATGGACATGAACAAACAGCTCTGTATTTCTGCTAAGCTACGCTAACAACCTCCTGACTCCAGTCCTGAAGTTAGGAGAAGCGATGAACTGCTCCTTTAAGACATTTACAAACTGTTTAGACTCACCTGTCTCCGTCTCACCTGTCTGTCTCACCCTTCTCCGTCTCACCTGTCTCAGGTCGGTGGGTTGTTCCGTGTCTCAGCTGTTCTGACAACAGGACATGTGATTGGAGGGAGGTTGCCTGGCAACCAGATGGCTGTTATCACCCGCTCGTGGACCGTCCTCTGCTGCAGGACTGTATGAGGGACAGGAAGGTGAGGTCATGTGATCACAGGTCAGCTGAAGGCTCAGTTATACCCACCTGTCTTCCTGTCTGTCTCTGTTTGATATCAAATAAATCAAAAGTATCAAAATAAATCCTAAAAATTAAGATTTATTGAAACTTGTCTCTTCAGTCTCAAACAGCACGTTGGACACCTGTTGAGGTGTCTCACCTGTTGACCACATGAAGATGATTCGTCCCATCTGTCTTCAGGTGTTGTTCATCGGTGACTCGACCAATCGTGGGATGATGTACTTCCTGATGGAGCGGGTGAATGTCAGTCTGGAGAACTGGGGGAAGGCTCACGACACGCTGGTCTACAGGAACCTGAACGGCGACCGGACGCAGGTCAGCTACTCGTACTACCCTCAGTTCTGGTTGGAGAAGAAGAAGAGGCCGACGTTCAGACAGGCTCTGCTGCAGCTCATCGACAGGTGACAGGAAGTACTCTGAGGTTAAAGGTGTTTCTTGATGTAAGGTCATGTGGCGTTTCTGTGCTTATCAGTTTCCTCCGTAAAGGTCACGACCTCTGGTGAACTCTAACCTGACAGTCCTGGTGGTGGGCGGAGTCCAGTGGCTCAACACGGATCACCTGAGGACCATCAGAGAGGTGCTCAACAGGTGAGCAGATCCACGGACACATCCAGCAACACCAAAATGTTCTGATTCACATTTTAAACAACAGCATTTGAATATAGTTTTATTTCTACCGTCCTGCTCAGGTGTGAACCGAACACCTGTATCAAACCAGCTCTACTGTTTTTAAACACAACAGTGTCATCAGCATACAGCTTTACATCCAGAGGATCAACAAAAGGAGACCAGATGTTGGTCCCTGTGGAACACCAGCTCTTATTTAAACCTAAGAGGACAGTGTTGGATTCACATTAAGACTCCTGATAGTGTGACGGGACATATGGACGTCTACACAAGGGGATCGCACTGAAACTGTAGAGTGCAGGTGTTCGGTTCAGGGCACTGGTCCTTAGTTGTTGACCTCAGTCTAGAGTAGAGTTTTCTAAATAACAATTAAAGGGGAACTTCAGTATTTTTAAAGCTGGTTCTGTATCTACATGTTCCGCCGTGTGGATGGTTGGTACTAATCTGTCCAGTCGATCTCGCTTCAGTGGAATCCTTCAGGGCAACTGCAACCGGACCTGTTCCTCAGTGTTTCAGTCTCTGAGGTCGTCACTGTACAGAAACCATTCCTACAGACTTTCAGTTCAATAATAATCCCTTTGCCACAAGAAACACACGGTTTGCTCTGAAATCTCTGAGAGTTGAGTTGTTGCAGGAAGACGATGGTGGAAATGTGAGTCAGACTCAGAGAGGAGTCTAAAGTCACGACTGAATCAAGTGATTCTGACAATCAGCTGTCACAGCTCGTCTCCACAGAGACGTAGAGATCAGAAATGTTTCTGAGATGTTGTCAAACTCTCAGAATAACAACCTCACTTCTAGTGGACCGGACTGTGACGGTCGCAGTAGCTCTTCAAAGTGTTGCTGTCAGGTAACACAGGCATCACAGTCAGGATTGTGGTTACTATGACAACATGTTGTCTCTCCCTCCTCTTCCTCCTCAGAGAGGCTCTCAGTGATGTGGTGGTGGTGGTGAAATCTCTGGGGATGGGTTTCCATCTTCCTGTGGACGGGATCCGATCGCTCAGCCTGGTACGATTCTGTCTGATGACACACGAGTCTGTGATGATGCTGATCAGCAGCCTCACCTGGATCTGTCGTTTGTTTCAGAGAGAGATCCAGGATCTGCACACGGAGAATCAAAACATCATCGCCACAGCAAAGCATCATGGGTACGAGGCGATCGACACATTCAGCATCACGATGGGTCGATACAAAGAGTTCCTGCAGGGCCGATGTGCCTGCCACTTCCACCAGGTAACACGGCTTCACAGCCTGGAGACAGTTTGATATCAGGTTGAATCATGAAGAAGACTGGAGCTGATGGTTTCTGACCTGGAGACGGACCACTTCCTGTCACAAACCTGCTTCTGTTTGTATTCTCACATCAGACCTGAGCCCGTGTTAAAGTGTAGCAGTGACCCAACACTGGAGATAATGATGTGAGATATAAGACGTCCAATGAAAACTCAGCTTTCATGATTCAAGTCTGAAAACCACCCAATGAGAATCATCTGATCAGAAATCTCCTGGACAACCAGGAAGGTGGACTTGTAGACACCTCGTTAACAAACATTAAAGCAGCTGTTGGCTTCTCCTCTTCACAGGTGGACAAGTTTTGGTCCAACAGGCTTCCAGACAACACGACGTCCACAACCAACAGAACCAGAACCGGACCAGGACTCGGCAGCCAATCAGCCATGCAGGACATGGACCAGGAGGCGTGGCCCAAACCCTTGTCCTATCACGTGAGAGGACCAGTGAACCAGGTGTACTCTGAGATCCTGCTGAGCCGCCTGTGTCCCAGAACCACCTGAGAAAGTGTGTGTGTGTGTGTGTGTGTGTGTGTGTGTGTGTGTGTGTGTGTGTGTATCAATGCTGACCATATTCCTGTCGGTTCTGTTCGTCTGAACAACTGAACATTATTATTTTAAACATGAGATAAGCTCTTTACGTCACAATGAAAAACTCGCTAGATTCACTTCACACCGACTACGTCCTGATGTGTACTCGCTGCTCACCAGCTGTTTTTAATGTTTGCCAGCTAGTTGTTTTGTGTGGGTAATAGCTGTAATGCTAACCTGCTAGCTGTCTAATGGACATTGACTTGTATCTAATGTAGAGACTCATTTCTGACACACGATAGCTGCTCTTTAATGCGCTCCAGGGTTTTTTCTTTAAGTGCACCAGCTAGTTTGCTAATAAGTAGTGGTGAGTTAGCATGCTCGCTAATGAGTTCCTAGCTAGTTTCTCATGCGCGCTGACTCGTCTTAGCGCAGAGCGGCGGGTCTGCAGGTAGGTTGTAGTGTCTGTGTTGACAGAAGAAGTGTTGTTCGCCCTCTTCGCCTCACATCAGCCTCTTTGTTTCCTCGTCCACATTATATTTATATACCTCAGTCGATCACTTTATCGTGTATATCAGATCATATTCAGCACCAAAGACTTGATGATAACCGTGTTTATCATATGAAAAAATGTCTTATTTGACTCTCTGCTTATATTTTCTATATTTTTCTACAGATGTATATTGTGCCTTTGTCTCTGGACATGTTTACATGCTGGAAAATAGAATATATGAATATTTATATGAATGTTAGGATTCTCCTCTGCTCTTTAAAATATGAACATGTTTATCAGAAAGCAAACCAGCACAAACACAATTAATCAAAAACAAATCCGACTGTGAAGACATGAAATCAGTTTTATTTCAGCTAAACTTCTTCTGTTGCTCATGAATGTTTAAGATCTTCATCTTCTCACTTCAAAATCTGTTTTCTACTTAAAACTTTCACACATTTTTTTAAAAGCTATAAATTGTGTCTTTATATTTTGTCTTTGCAATAAAACTAATGTGTATCATAAATGTTTCATCAGCTGCTCTTTATATGTGAACTCTTTTTTCATCGGATTAACTGAAAATGTCTGAAAGTTTATTCTTGACTTTGTTCTGTAAAACAAAATGGGGGAGATGTGAAAAAAGCTAAAGCTGATTTATTTATTGCCCAAACGCATTCGATTTTTAAAAATATTTACTGTGTTTGTATTTGAAGTGCTTTAATTTGTTTTATTTTATTCGTAAAGTAAAACATTTTTTAACCTTCACGTTTAGACCAAACTCCATTCAAAAATCAACCAGTTACAAGTTTTACTTTGTAATCATTCTTTGCAGGAAATGACTGATGACTAGGCTATAGAAGAATTCACCAGTCGGCTCCTTCACTTTGTAAAATGTCTCTTATATATTTTATATATATATATATATATATATATATATATATATATATATATATATATATATATATATATATATATATATATAGTGTTAAACTGACAAACGTCTTATATGAGTTTGTTATGATTATGAAGTTTTGTTATTATCTTTGACACCAAACTCCATTCAAAAAAATCAAGCAAATGTTGAGTCTGACTTTGAACTGATTCCTTGTAGAAATGTACTGATATTGTTTGGGAATCATCTGGGATCAAATTGTAAATCGGCATATCGATAAATGATCAATCAGTGAATTACTGTAAGTCATGATCAATGTAAAACCAAACTCCATTCAAAATTCTATCAATTAAGAGTTTTCTAATCTTTGAATTATTTTCATTCTTTACGGATCTGATCTCAGATCATCGTCTGAATATCCACGAGACCGTCTGCTGTTTGTCTGCCTGATCTACCGTCCGTCCAATTAGAATGCAGCTGTGACGTCAGCTGCTGAATATGAATCCTCTGCTGGTCCAATGAGGATCCTCCGGGACGCAGACTGGTCTGCTGGTCCTGCCGCTTCTCCTGCAGAACACAAACTGGACCGTGAGCTGAGCAGAGTCCTCCAGGAGGGTCTTCATCACATCATCACCATCATCATCACCATCATCATCACTCCAGGATCATTACTGCGACCAGGATTAAGTGAGGCGCTCCGGGACCGGGTTTTAGTATGAGACCGAGACTCGTGCTGATGGACAGATGAAGAGGTCATGGAGAGACGGAGCTGTGCAGTCCGACACTTGTGCACTCTGACTCTGCTGCTGGTGTGTGTGTGTCCGCTGTGCTGCAGAGCCAGCTGGATGTAAGTATGAGCTGCTGCTGCTGCTGCTGCTGCTGCTGGAGACGCAACTCAACCAAAGTCCACTCAAGAAACCGTCAATTTAGGACCGAGCACGGAGGGCTGACTTTGGTTCACACCCGGCTTAAAGCTCATCGAGCCGAAACACAAGCGTGACGTCATCCATCCATTAAAACAAACAAACCGACCCAAGATTCAAATCTAAGATTTAAATTATTTATTAAAAAGACATTTTCCTCTGGAGCCGAACTGTGACTTCAGGTCTGCAGTGTGATCCGGACACTCGGGTCCGATCCGGACGCAATTAACTCAGGGAAATCCAATCGAACCGAACTCCGTTAGAAAACAGTCAGTTTAAGGATCAGTGGTACTCTCACATTAAATACAAAGTTATTATGTGGAGTCATATTTTATTTCTTTCGCCATTTTCTCCGCACGCACCTGAAGCGACCAATCAGAATGAAGCCTGGAGGTTTCGGTGCTCTGCAGAGCAGCTGCATGTTGAGATGAGCTGCTGGCTCAGGATCAACGCTGAAGATCAATGAACCAAAGTCCACTTCAAAAAGGGTCAATTTAAGACCTCACAGCGTCGCAGCGTGATTTGATATTCACCGCTTTTTTAGCCCTTCTGAGGAAGAAAGAGGCCGAACTCCGTTAAAAAAACTGTTAATTTAAGACTCTGTCTGTCTGTCTGACTGACTGTCTGTCTGTCTGACTGTCTGTCTGACTGACTGACTGCCTGTCTGTCTGTCTGTCTGTCTGTCTGTCTGTCTGTCTGTCTGACTGTCTGTCTGTCTGCTCGCTCAGGTCCTGCAGTGATGATCACACCGAGTTGAAATCTACTTAGCCGGACTTTTATTAAAACCTGTTCAGTTGTTAACGACACACCTGAATCACGATCACATCTGAAGGTTGCTCTGTGGAGCAGATGCCCCTCATTAATATTTAGATCAACCAAACCAAACTCCATTGAAGAAAAGGCTAATTTAAGCCCTTTCAGTGGAGGTCATGTGCTCTGATGTGCACACAAAACCTGCAGAATCAAACAAAGTGACTGAAGTTTAGAATCTGACACAGTTAACTTCAGAGCTGCATTAGAACAGAACCGTGTGTCTGTTAAATGGACCTGCTCTTACACCTGGCTGACACAAAGACTCCTCAACACTTCTTATTTTGATGCAATAACAAATCATTTGTAATATTCTGTCAATTTTGATCATTTTCTTCAAAAACACACCTGAACCGACTCAGCAGGTTAGTTTACAGGTGGATATTTGACAGAGCTGAGCGTCAGTCTGCGGACGGTCGGATCAGCTCTGACACACACGGGCTTCACTGACGGACTTGCTGCCCTCATTTCTTTTAAATTTGATTGCGCCTCATATATTAATAATAATATTTTTGTAGGAAGGTTCTCAGATTTAATGCCAGAATGTCTTCCTGTATTGGTTGTATGAGAGTCCTTGTCATGTGACCCTTTGACTCATCATTATTAAAGTATTCAAATTCTATGCATGCCTGATTTTGAAGTTGTGTCTACAGATTATAAAATGTTCCTGATGTCTTCAGCTTTCGATGTCAAGCTCACTGATGTGAACTTTAAAAAAATGTAGTATTTCCAAAGAAGCTTGTTGAAGCTGCAGCTGGATTCATTTCTCCTCAGGTGGTTGGGTGTGACCTCAGCAGGAGTCCCTGAGAAGCTGGGCTGTGCTAACCTGCCTCTGAGCCACAAACAGCGCGACCTGTGTCGGAAGAAGCCGTTCCTGCTGCCTGGCATCCAGGACGGAGCCCGGCTGGCCATCACCGAGTGTCAGAGTCAGTTCAGATACGAAAGGTGGAACTGCTCCACCAGCCAGGACACCACCGTGTTCGGATACGAGCTAACAAGCGGTGAGGACCAGTCAACTACAGTTGCTGGAACATTTAGATTTCTTCTTCTTTTTGTCCTCAAAATCTCTGCACAAGATTAAACTGTGGATTATTTAATACCTCCAGACACATTTATTCTGACTTGAAGGTGGCACCAGAGAAGAGATCAAAGGGTCTATGCTCTTGTTGATCTTGACTTGGAGCCTGTTGATCTTGACTTGGAACTTGTTGTTCTTGACTTGGAACGTGTTGTTCTTGACTTGGAACTTGTTGGACTTGACTTGGAACTTGTTCTTGACTTGGAACTTGTTGTTCTTGACTTGGAACTTGTTGTTGACTTGGAACTTGTTGTTCTTGACTTGGAACTTGTTGTTCTTGACTAGGCACTTATTGGACTTGACTTGGAACTTGTTGGACTCAGAACTTGCTGGGCTTGACTCGGGCCTCAGTGGTCTTCACTCAGGACTTGTCGGTCTTTGAACGTGCAGGACTTCAACTTGTACTGGAATATTTTTCCATTGTTAACTGATCTTGAATCTAGACCTATGATGTCACAATGACCTTCTATGATGTCATCTGACCATCTCTCTTGCTGCAGGAACCAAAGAAACAGCGTTTATCTACGCGGTGATGGCGGCGGGGCTGGTCCACGCCGTGACGCGCTCCTGCAGCCAGGGCAACATGACAGAGTGTGGCTGTGACGGCCGGCTGCAGGGCAGCGGCTCGGCGGCAGAAGGCTGGCACTGGGGAGGCTGCTCAGACCACATCCAGTACGGGACCTGGTTCAGCCGCAAGTTCATCGACAACGCCGTCAAAAACATGTCGACCACCAGAGGAGGGTACACGCTGAGCACCATGAACCAGCACAACAGTGAGGTCGGACGCCAGGTGAGAACCACACAGAGACATCATCAAGTCTTTGTTTTTACAAAATAACTACGTCACAGTTACTCAAAGTACACAGAAGTAACTAAGTATGCCTTCATGTTTTCACTCTGTCATTCAGGCGATCCACAGGACGATGTCCACACACTGTCGTTGTCATGGCGTCTCTGGCTCTTGTGCCGTGAAGACATGTTGGAGGACAATGGCGGCATTTGAGCATGTCGGCGCGTACCTGAAGGACAGGTACGAGCACAGCGTTCAGGTGTCGGACCGCTCGAGGAGGAAGATTAGGAAAAAAGATCAGCGTCGCCTCCCTGTTGACAAACAGCAACTCATCTTCTTCAATAAGTCTCCAAACTACTGCCTGGAGGACCAGCGGCGGGGCATCGCCGGGACCAGAGGACGCCGCTGCAACCGGACGTCCACCGGGCCGGACGGCTGCAACCTGCTGTGCTGCGGCCGAGGATACAACACACATGTGGTGAGAAACGTCCAGCGCTGCGAGTGCAAGTTTGTCTGGTGCTGCTACGTCCGCTGCAGGCGCTGCGAGAGCATGAACGACATGCACACCTGTAAATAACAACAACACACCTGTACATTCAGAAAACAACACACACAACTAATAAGCTCACGCTGCAGCTCACACGTGACTGATGCTGAGCATCAAATGCAAAGAGATTAAGAACAAAACAGAGCAGAACTGAAGAGAGATGGAAAAGGAACAACAAAGAGTCAACAAAGACTCGGAGTGTGTGCAGGATACTTCACCGGTACACTTTCAGAACCATCAGATCCACAGAGGATGTCAGATCCACTGCCCTCCACTCAGTCTGCTGGAGAATAACAGCCGCATCAGGATGACTTCAACTCAGGATTCAACAATCTCACCATGAAGCTGACTGGACATTAAACACTGTGGGCTTCAGAACCGGCTCTGAGGTTCGAACAGACATCAGCCACAGTCTGTTCACCCAGCTGACAACAGAGTATCTGCTGCCGTGTGGCAGGAGATCCAGACCATGAGACTACACAGCAGCTTCACTCCTCAGACTCTCATCATCCACTTTATAAAGCAGATGTGTTTCTCTGCTGATGAAACATGAAGCTGTTGTAAAGACAAAAGAAGCTTTAAGACGGACTGTGGATGTTTCCGGCTGTTGTGGCGTCTCTGACACTTGCTCATCGAACTGATCCTGGACCTTTTTTCTTCTTTGAATCTTTGTTCAGTTTGTCTCAAAGACTCAGAGACTGAAGGAGACGACAGAGTTTGATCAGTTTCTAACCCTGAAGTCCTGATTACAATAAAACAGAACATTTATTAATAATCTGTTGTTTCAGACTCTAAATCAGAAAACAAAAACAGAAAGAAGAAATTAAATGTTTTGTATCATATTTTGTCAATAAACATTTATTTATGTGTACATCTGACATGTTTGTATTGTAATTTTCTTTATTAACCAGCTGATCTGTCGTCTCAAGACAAACTGAGTGTTTCAAACAGAAAAGTTATATTTTACATAAAACTACAATCTGAAGGTTTTTATTGACACCACAGATCGTCTCTGAAAAGGTTTCAGAGCAGCAGTTTCACAGGTTACATGTCATCCATTACTGAGTGAAAACAATTAATAAAGTCATCATTTAATAGATGTATTGATTCACTTGGATCCCCATCAGCCCTCCCAGGGTCCACAGCCCAAATCATTTCATCTAACCAGCAAATCATCTGTTTGAAAACATAACTTATATTTAAGTTGAAACATTTAAATACAGTAAATATCTTACTTTTAATATCATAAATGTCGTCCTGATTTATAGTATCTCATAAATAATAACTTGAAGCTTGTTTCTCCTCTGAACTCCTCGTTGCTCACCACAAACAGATAAAAATACGAAGAAAAGTTAATATAACAAACACATCAATAAGTTGAACCAGTTAAAAAATGAAAATGTTGATTTTTTTCTTTGTTAAAAAGATTCAAGGTGTCTGATCATCGTGTGTCAAAGCTGCTGTTCAGAACTGAACTATAAAAACACTCATTGTAGGCAGAGAGACTTCCTGTTTGTCTTTAACCACTCTGCTGCCCCCTGGTGGACTGACGTCTCCGAGCCCGAGGAGAAGTGATTCATGTTTACACTCTGACGATCAATAACAACAATAACAGCGTGGAATGTTTACAAACAGCTTCACAGGACAAACAAATGTTTGTAAACATCAGCTGTGACTTTATGATGACGACCAGGATCATGTTTACTGATGAACAACACCGTTTTTATCAACAAACATCAGCTGTAACTTTACAACAAACAATCATTCAATCAATAGTTTATTAAACATCCTGCTGTTTACTAACAGTGACGTCAAGTTTAATGAACTCTTTCATGATGTCATCATAAAGAGTATAATTGAACTCTGAGCACATGAACCAACAAAACAAATAAAACTAACAAAACAAATAAAACGAACACAAAACTTTAAACTTTTCTACACTGAAACAAAGTTAATGTGAAATTTAAGACAGATTCTTCTTCTTGATTCTTCGTGTGATTTATGGAGATGACTGTCCTGTTAGTACTGCCACTCAGCACTAATGAGTGTGTGTGTGTGTGTGTGTGTGTGTGTGTGTGTGTGTGTGTTATCAGCAGTGATGACGGAGCAGAAAGTTTCAGGAAAGAAGGAACACAAAAAGAACGACAGAATCTTATTTACAGTCCAGGATTTCCTGCTATTCACACACACACACACACACACACACACACACACACACACACACACTCATTAGCTGATGGTCAGATAGCTTTGAGCTGCTCAGAGTTCAGGACATCAGGACGACTCAGTTAAATGCTTCAACATGAAAACACAGAGCAACAGTAAAATCATTCTGGTTATTGATCAGTTTGTTCTTCACGTCTTCTTCTGTGGAAGATGATTCGTGAAACATGTGAAACATTTCTTTGACTTCACATGTCATCAGCTGTCAGACTGCTAATAAAGTTGATTGAAACAACAAAGTGAATAAAAACAGATTTAAAATCTATAAATGTTGTTAACATGATGTTAAATACGTTCAGGAGAATAAATAATAGAATATAAAGTAATGACAACAGAAACAATATTGATCACAGTTGAATGTGATTTATGTCTTTTATAATCTGATCATTGATGTTTTACTGTTGATACTTTAATTCATTCATTTATAAACCATTTATTCTGTTTATCAGAATCTTACTTTTTATTGTTTTATTATATTTCTAATCAATAGTAGTGTTAATAAGTAGTGTTTTCTTGTTTTATTTTATGTCCTGTGTTACGATTTATTATCCATATTTAATATTGTTTTCTCTTTCAGTCGATCTCAAAGCTCCTTGAGTTGCATTTTGATTTGTTTGAAAGGTGCCATATCAATAAAGTTTGATTGATTGATTTTTCAGAATGAGAAGAAGAGGAGGAAGAGTTCACACCTCCGATCAGGTGTGTTCACCTGCTCCACACCTGGTTCTGATGAGTTCTGATCAACAGACAGCTGAAGAACATTTAATCAGGTTTAACTTCCTGTCTGAACTTTAAAGTCGAACTAAACTAAAATCTGCTCGACTGTGATTCTCTTCAGTTTATTTAACTGACAAACACAATCAGTGTGTCACTGACTGTTGAATCCTCTGAGTCAGCAGCTTCGGACGGTGTTCAGGAAACACATGGAGGACTGACGGAGGAGGAGCAGGAGCAGGAGCAGGAGGAGGAGCAGGAGGAGGAGGAGCAGGAGGACGAGGAGAGACGGTGAAAAGGAGGAGAGCCACTGACAGACTGAGCTCAGATCAGCTGAGAGGACAGAAGAACATGGAGGTCTGTCAGAGGACACAGCTGCTGTTTGTCTCTGTGAGGATGATGATGATGATGATGATGATGATGGAGAGCTCAGCTGCTGCAAATCAGGTACTTTTAAATATTGATTTATTGATGTATTGACTGATTTCTCATTGAACTCGCTCTGCACTTCATTACAGAACATCAAGGATCACACGTGATCTCAAACTGCTGAAGATCAAATGTTTGTTGATTGTTATTGTAATAACTGAGTATTTAATTTTATTATCATTATCATTTAACTGATTTATCTGCAGCTGAGAGTCAATAAGATCAATATTCACATTTATACAAAATATTATTTTAACATTATTAAAGCAGCAGTGATGTGAAACACTCGAGTAAAGATATGGTGTTAAAATTACTTTGGTGAGAAGTGAAAGTTACACATATTAAAAGCACTCGAGTAAAAGTCTTAAAGTATCTGATGTTTAATGTAGTTCAGTGTCAAAGTATCAGTGAAGTAACTGATCCATATATTAACACCTGACTATAAACTGATCATCACAATCTGTTTTTGTCTGATGGATGAGAAAATCCATTCATTTAAAATGTAATCTGTAAAGTAACTAGTAACTAAAGTCACCACATTAATGTGGTGGAGTGAAAGTATAAAGTCACAGAACATGAAAATACCCAAGTGCATCAAAACTGTACTTAAATACAATACTTGAGTAAATGTACTTAGTTACATTCAAGGCTGTTGAAGCTCCAGTCTGCTGCCACAGACAGGATCACGTCTCTGTCACTGAGACAGATCAATAAATCAATCAATACACTATAATGTCAACAGTCTTTATTCACAGATGGCTGAATATTAATGGATTAAATTAGTGTGTGTGTGTGTGTGTGTGTGTGTGTGTGTGTGTGTGTGTGTGTGTGTGTG
Organism: Lagodon rhomboides; assembly: GCA_039737535.1. Taxonomy (NCBI): domain Eukaryota; kingdom Metazoa; phylum Chordata; class Actinopteri; order Spariformes; family Sparidae; genus Lagodon; species Lagodon rhomboides. The sequence continues at coordinate 274,303 of CM077805.1, read as the reverse complement.
TGTGTGTTTCCTGGGTGGAGCTGATAACAGCAGCAGTCAAGTCGTTACGCTCACTTCCTGTTTACACTTGTGCATCAGTCTTGGCATCAGATCATGTGACCTGTTTCACACACACACACACACTTTATGAAAGAAACATGTGCTTTTATTTTGGTGAGCTGCAGTGATTCTGTTCTGACCGTGTTTCATGTTGAGAACAAGTTTTTATACTTGATTAAAATCCTGTGTGTCCAGTTGAATGTTGATCAGAGTCTGTCTGTCAGCAGCAGCTCAACTGATGAGGCGTTTGTTTGTTTGTTTGTTTGTTTGTTTGTGTCAGAACTTTTGCTCGAACACGACGGTGTTGAGGACTCGGACGGCGTGTCACTCCTGCAGCATCAGCATGTTGATGCCGTGTTTGTCAGGATACAAACAGACGCCCAGATCCACGGCTGCAGACTGCAAGTGAGGCGGAGCAACAACACAACAACACAACAACACAGCAACACAGCAACACAGCAACACAACAACACACCAACACAACAACACACCAACACAACAACACAGCAACACAGCAACACAGCAACACAGCAACACAGCAACACACCAACACACCAACACAGCAACACAGCAACACAGCAACACAGCAACACAACAACACAACAACACAACAACACAACAACACATCAACACATCAACACATCAACACATCAACACATCAACACAACAACACAACAACACAGCAACACAGCAACACAGCAACACAGCAACACACAACACACAACACACAACACACAACACAGCAACACAGCAACACATCAACACATCAACACAGCAACACAACAACACCACAACACACAACACACAACACACAACACAGCAACACAGCAACACAACAACACAACAACACAGCAACACAGCAACACGTCAACACGTCAACACGTCAACACGCCAACACGTCAACACGTCAACACGTCAACACGCCAACACGCCAACACGTCAACACACCAACACACCAACACAGCAACACACCAGCTGATGTCTTTATAAAATACTTTGATAATACTCAGGAGTTCTTCCTGAGAGTCGGAGCTCACTGGGTCTGTTTTTAGCTCTAACAGCAGCCTGATGTGAGCCGGACCAGGTGTGAACGTGTGGACAGGTGTGAACAGGTGTGGACAGGTGTGGACAGGTGTGGACAGGTGTGGACAGGTGTGGACAGGTGTGGACAGGTGTGAACGTGTGGACAGGTGTGGACAGGTGTGGACAGGTGTGAACCGGTGGACAGGTGTGGACAGGTGTGAACAGGTGTGGACAGGTGTGAACCTGTGGACAGGTGTGAACAGGTGTGAACGTGTGGACAGGTGTGGACAGGTGTGGACAGGTGTGAACAGGTGTGAACGTGTGGACAGGTGTGGACAGGTGTGAACGTGTGGACAGGTGTGAACGTGTGGACAGGTGTGGACAGGTGTGAACGTGTGGACAGGTGTGGACAGGTGTGGACAGGTGTGAACAGGTGTGAACGTGTGGACAGGTGTGGACAGGTGTGGACAGGTGTGAACCGGTGAACAGGCAGTGTCTCTGTCTCTCTCTGCAGGTACTACATCAGGACGTCCAGTCTGAAGCTTGCCATCAGCGGCTGCTCCTTCGAGTGCTACAAAGAGGAGGCGGTGAGGAGCTGCTGTCCTGGTTTCTGGGGTCCAGACTGTATCGGTGAGTTCACTGACATCTTCATGTCTTTATGGTCCCACTCACCTGGTGTGAAACTTTGAACCATTCAGAACCTTTAGTCGTATTAATGCCACGACTCTCCTCCACACCTGCACAACAAGTTCCCCAGAGACATTTTACAGGCCGGAGCACCGACATGATTGTTATCGGATAAAAGAAATACAAAAGTCCCAGAAAGGTTTGTTGTTCCGGTCGCAGAGTGATGGAGGAGATCTGGCAATGTGAGACGAATCCGATCAGATGTTCGGGGTTCGTCCTCTGAGGAGCAGGGATGTGATTAATACACCTGAAGATCAGGAGATCGGACACTTTGATGAAAGTCGTCCTCTTGGAGTCAGATCCTTTTTGTGTTCAAGTCTAACGGACCCGCGGTCCTGGGTTGTTACGGGTTTCTCAAATGCACACAAGAAAATCAAAATGGAGACCACATCCTGTCTCCTAGCAACAGTCAACTTTGGGTTGATTTTTGTTAAACTCCGCTGCAGACGTGTCGATCAGGTGAATCCTCTCAGTGTCATAGTTTCACGGTGTGGTTCTGCTTGTACGAGGCATCGGATCAGAAAACGCTTTGGATCATATTTAAATCATATTTTTTTAAGGTCAGCTCAACTCCGACTCCATGAACGAGACCAGACTGTTGGAACAGAACCACTGTCTCTCCTGAACCTGAACCGTGTCAAGACCAAGATAAAGCCACCCACAGGAGGCGGTGCACTGTCTTAAATCCCTCCAACACTGTGACGTAGAACAGACTTCATATTATCTGTGATTATTATAACAAACTTTCTTTACAGCAACCTTTAACACAACATATCAGAGTATTTTACCTGGAAAAACTAAAATACAACCATCCTGCAACACAATCAATCAAAGTCAAACAATTAAAGCACAAAGAACTCAATATTATGTAAAGAATGAAAATAAAACACAAGAAACAAAATGGAAAATAAAAGTGTGGCTGATGTCAGTAAAGGTCTTTTTTTAAAGGATGATTTAAAAAGTGATGCAGCTTCAGATCTTCAGGCTGATCTGAGACAAACGGACACAAAGACAGAAAGAAGTTCATGTAGAACATCTGCTGAATTTACAAGAAGGTCCAAATAATGCAGAATGAGTCAGAGACAGAGTTTCACAGAGTTTATAAAGTGTCTCCAACTCAACAACTCACTAAACTGACACATTTGTTAAGGGAGTCTGGGGACTTTCTCCACGGGGACAAAGAAGGAGCCTATATTGTTCCTGTTTAGTGTCTTTGTAACATGTGACATGTTTAGATCAATAACATGTTTCTTCTTTCATAAATGGAGTGTAAATGG
>CM077805.1:233777-268777 GCA_039737535.1 Lagodon rhomboides | reverse complement strand
TCACCTGTGTTGTTATCTGTGCTCTCACCTGTGTTGTTACCTGTGTTCTCACCTGTGTTGTTACCTGTGTTCTCACCTGTGTTGTTACCTGTGTTCTCATCTGTGTTGTTACCTGTGTTCTCATCTGTGTTCTCACCTGTGTTCTCACCTGTGTTGTTACCTGTGTTCTCATCTGTGTTCTCACCTGTGTTCTCACCGGTGTTCTCATCTGTGTTCTCACCTGGTTGTTACCAGTGTTCTCACCTGTGTTGTTACCTGTGCTCTCACCTGTGTTCTCACCTGTGTTGTTACCTGTGCTCTCACCTGTGTTGTTACCTGTGCTCTCACCTGTGTTGTTACCTGTGCTCTCACCTGTGTTGTTACCTGTGCTCTCACCTGTGTTCTCACCTGTGTTGTTACCTGTACTCTCACCTGTGTTCCCACCTGTGTTGTTACCTGTGCTCTCACCTGTGTTGTTACCTGTGCTCTCACCTGTGTTCTCACCTGTGCTCTCACCAGTGTTCTCACCTGTGCTCTCACCAGTGTTCTCACCTGTGTTCTCACCTGTGCTCTCACCTGGTAGTTACCTCTGCTCTCACCTGTGTTGTTACCTGTGCTCTCACCTGTGTTGTTACCTCTGCTCTCACCTGTGTTGTTACCTGTGCTCTCACCTGTGTTGTTACCTGTGCTCTCACCAGTGTTGTTACCAGTGCTCTCACCTGGTTGTTACCAGTGTTCTCACCTGTGTTCTCACCTGTGTTCTCATCTGTGTTCTCACCTGGTTGTTACCAGTGTTCTCACCTGGTTGTTACCAGTGTTCTCACCTGTGTTCTCACCTGTGTTGTTACCTGTGTTGTTACCTGTGCTCTCACCTGTGTTCTCACCTGTGTTCTCACCTGTGTTGTTACCTGTGTTCTCACCTGTGTTCTCACCTGTGTTCTCACCTGGTTGTTACCTGTGTTCTCACCTGTGTTCTCACCTGTGCTCTCACCTGTGTTGTTACCAGTGTTCTCACCTGTGTTCTCATCTGTGTTGTTACCTGTGTTCTTATTTGTGTTGATTGTTTATTATTTACTGCCTCTTAGTATTTGAAATATTTGTTTTTGTTATCTGTACTGTCTTTTCTTGAATTAAACTTTTCTCTTACTGTTACCATGCTCCTTTACCTGTTACCTGTACCCATTAGCTGGTAGCTCACCTATATGTTGGGAGTTACCGGTATCATTTACCTGTCATATCATTTACCTGTCATCAGTTACCATTACCTGTGCTGAAACTGTCTTCAGAGTTATGCTGTTTCTCACCTGTATGGTAACTGTAATCTTTCACCTGTTGGAACTGTCTTGTGTTTCAGAGTTACCTGCGTGTGTGGCTCTCAGGTGTGAGCAGAACTCACGCTGTATGGAAGAAGCTCTGACAGGACAGCTGGTGTGTCAGTGTCTCCCTGGTTACCAGAGATCAGAAGCTCAGTGTTTGTGTGAGTCATCAACATTCATCAATAATCATTGATCAATCAATCAGACGTCTTAAAGAGGACATTAAAAGACTTGTCTCCTCCCTCTCCTCAGCTATGAACCCGTGTCTCCAGCGTGTCTGTCACGTCCATGCCTCCTGTGTCCACACGGGTCCCAACGAGCACCTGTGTGCCTGTAACGAGGGATACACCGGCGACGGACGAGTCTGCATGGCCATCGATCCGTGTCAGACCAAACAGGGAGGCTGCTCTGCCGAGTCTGCACGCTGCGTCTACGATGGACCGGGGAAGGTGAGGATGTACTGAGGCCAGGGTCAAGGTCAAGAGCAGGACCTGGGTCAGCAATTGAATCAATACCAGCATCAGACAGCAAGATCAAGTTCAAGAACAAGTTTAGGATCAGGATAAAATCCCGGTCGGGAACAACATTCAGGAATAGAATCTGGATCCTGAAGGATAAAAAAAAGAGAATCAGAATCCTGATTAGAAACAAGATCAGAATAAAGATCAGGATCAGAGCAGAAGTGGGATCGGGATTGTAAACAAGAGCAGGATCAATATCAGGAACTGGACCCTGAAGTAGATCAGAATCAGATAATATGATTAAGATCAAGATTAGGATCATAATCAGGAGCAAATACAAGGTCAAGAATAGGATCAGGATCAGAACTTGGTTTGGGATTGAAAATAACAACAGGATCAACATATGGAACTAGCATTAGGAATTAGATCAAAATCAAGACCAGAAAACAGGATCGAGATCAAGAACGAGATCAGGATCATAAACAGGAGAAGGACCAGAATCTGAATCAAGACCAGAAAAGGGATATCCCTAAACCATGTGCAATATTCCAACACAAATGTATATATACCATATTTATTTCTGTAATCCCTCAAGACTGTGCACCTCACCTCTATGTCTATATGTTTATATTGTATGTGATTTTTCTTTCATTTTTTTTCCTACACTGTCTTTTGCACTGACATTGGTGACGGCATTTTTAATCTCATTGTACCTGCGTATAGTGACAATAAAGGCATTCTGATTCTGATTCTGATCAGGAACAACATCCGGATCAGGAACACTATCTGTAGGGGGCAGCAGTGGTTCAGACGACTGTGTACTGAGAGGACATTAACCCTCTGCTGTCTCTTCCAGTCTCACTGTGAGTGTCTTCCTGGTTTCAATAACCTGTTGAACGGCGGCTGCAGCCTGACGGACTCCTGTAGACCTGATTCCTGTGACAAGAACGCCAACTGTTCCACTGTGGGACCAGGAAGAGTCGAGTCAGTCCTTTACTTTCTTTTTGATCACTTTTGGATCTACTGAATGTTGTCAACACGTATTAATATGCAGATCACCTGTCTGTCCGTCCCTCAGGTGCACCTGTCTCCAGGGTTACCTTGGTAATGGTAAAGTGTGTTATGGGAACATCATCCAACGTCTGACGAGTCTGAACACTGAGCCTGGAGGACAGTGGAGCGGTCAGCTGAGCAACGCCATCACTCTGTTCGGTACGACCATCATTGGTTCAGTTTCAATGACTATACAAACATGTCTTTCATTTATCAGACGATTCTGTCCAAAACTAAACATCATCAGTGATTTAAACCTCTGTAGGAACAACATTTAAATGTCTGTCAAACTGTCCGTCCACAATCTGAGACCACAAACTGCCTTTATTTGTTTCTGTTTGATTAAATGTGACAGAACAGATTCATCTGTGAGCTTTACAGCTGCTCCTAGATGGATTATTAAATGTTAGACAGAGCCAGGATAGCTGTTCCAAGTCTTTATGCTAAGCTAAGCTAACCATGTCCTCTCTCCACATCACACTAATAGTCTATATGACATACATGTCTTATTCCTGACAATAACCATCAATGTGCAGAAGTGAGAATTTTAAAAACGTTGTTGTTGGAACATTAAACAAACGTTGCACCACAGATATTTTTTAAGTTGTCTGTTGAGAGGCAGAGCTGAAAATGTGATCAATGAGAATGAGATCAGTTTGGTTCAGACGTGATTTTGATTTATGTATTCAGCTCCAGGACCCTCTCATGATGTCACACATTATTGATTTGTCAGTCAATACAGACACTGATTAGTGGTGAACCTGGTGTCTCTTTTCAGTCTGTTCCTTCAAAATATAATTAATTTGAAAGTCTTCCATCATACTAAATAACGTTCGGTGTAATTCTGTGAGTTTTTGTGTTTTCAGATTCTCTCTCGTGGCCTCTGCAGAGTTTGGGTCCTTTCACTCTGTTTGTCCCGATCAATAAAGGCTTCAGGGGAACTTCAGTAAGAAAACAGATTCAATTGATGATCAACTTTCATCAGCAGCTGTGTTTAAACGTTATTTCTTTACAACCTGAGTCTGATTTTAAATATTTTATAGATCCAGACATTTCTACCAGAACTTTAACTGAGGAGATCGTGTGTGTGTTACTGAGTTGTGTGTTTGCTGTCCAGGTGAGGACTCTGACAGCTGACGTGTCCAAAGCTAAATACCTGTGTAAGATGCACCTGGTTGCCGGGGTGATGCCCTTTGACACTCTGAAAAAAACAGACGTCTTTTACACCCTGACTGGAAAATCAGCTGAGACAGACACGACAGAGGGGGTGAGTTACTGCTGCTAACTGCTGCTGCTAGCTGCTGCTGCTAACTGCTGCTGCTACTAACTGCTGCTGCTAGCTGCTGTTGCTACTAATTACAATAACAATAATAATCTGTAAGAGATCTTGATAAGAGAGAATAACAGTTGTTTGTTTAGATGAGGTTTCAATCACTTATCAATGTAAATGATCCAATTATTCTATAATCAGCCAGCTGCACTGCTGAATGATGCATGTTGGGTAATGTTGTGTGAGTACTATGGTGTGATTGATCTGGTGTGATTGTTCTGGTGTGATTGATCTGGTGTGATTGATCTGGTGTGATTGTTCTGGTGTGATTGATCTGGTGTGATTGATCTGGTGTGATTGTTAAGGTGTGATTGATCTGGTGTGATTGATCTGGTGTGATTGATCTGGTGTGATTGTTCAGGTGTGATTGTTCTGGTGTGATTGATCTGGTGTGATTGTTCAGGTGTGATTGTTCTTGTGTGATTGATCTGGTGTGATTGTTCTGGTGTGATTGATCTGGTGTGATTGTTCAGGTGTGATTGATCTGGTGTGATTGTTCAGGTGTGATTGATCTGGTGTGATTGTTCAGGTGTGATTGTTCTTGTGTGATTGATCTGGTGTGATTGTTCTTGTGTGATTGATCTGGTGTGATTGTTCTTGTGTGATTGATCTGGTGTGATTGATCTGGTGTGATTGTTCTTGTGTGATTGATCTGGTGTGATTGTTCTTGTGTGATTGATTTGGTGTGATTGTTCGGATGTGATTGATCTGGTGTGATTGATCTGGTGTGATTGATCTGGTGTGATTGTTCTTGTGTGATTGATCTGGTGTGATTGTTCTTGTGTGATTGATTTGGTGTGATTGTTCGGATGTGATTGATCTGGTGTGATTGTTCAGGTGTGATTGTTCGGATGTGATTGATCTGGTGTGATTGTTAAGGTGTGATTGATCTGGTGTTATTGTTCTGGTGTGATTGTTCTGGTGTGATTAATCTGGTGTGATTGTTAAGGTTGTTATTCGTTGTTTTTAATATTTGTATTTCCTTTTATTATTTACAGGGACTACGGATGCAAACTAGCAGCTCTGCTATAATCCGGCATATTTGCACAAATGTATTTGATGCTCATTAATGTGCATTGTCCCTACCCAAATAAACTGAAATTGAATTGAATTGAAGGTGTGATTGTTCTGGTGTGATTGTTCTGGTGTGATTGATCTGGTGTGATTGATCTGGTGATTGTTAAGGTGTGATTGATCTGGTGTGATTGTTCTCTTGTGACACGTCGTCCGTTTGCTCCTCCAGGACAGTCAGACTAAGATCCGTATCCATGGCAGCAGGAAGAAAGGTGTGATTGTGCAGCCTGACCTGGTGGCGTCTAACGGGATGATTCACATCATCAATAAGCTGATGGACAGTGTTTCCCCCACAGTGGAGAGTGACGCACAGGTGAACACACCAGATCAATACTGAACTGTTTGTGTCCACATTATTCTGATTAGTTTATTGATCAGACTCGTAACATGAACATGTTGTTTCCTCTCAGGAGAATCTGATGAAGATCATCTCTGACTATGGAAAGTTTGACAAGTTCAAGTCTTTATTAGAGGTGAGCAGGTCATAGTCACATTAAATCACCAACAGGTCGGTCGTCGGTGAGAATCTCTGCTGTCTGTACCGTTGGTCACATTAACTGAAGTGTTTGTGTCTGTGCAGAAAGCCGGCCTGGCATCAGTCCTGGACCGTCCTGGTCCAATCACCGTCTTCGCTCCAAGCAGTTCAGTCTTCGATGCGATGGCTGAAGGACACCTGCAGTACCTGAGCAGTGCTGAAGTGAGAACATCACAGACACAAGTCATCACAGCTCTAAAGACTGATTTAATTTAACCATTTCTGTATTTCACCACGATGATCCAATTAGAACCACTTTAATCCTTCAGGGTCACAACAAACTGGTGGAGCTGCTCAGGAACCACATCGTCCTGTCCACGGCGGTCAGTACAGCCGGCATGTTTTAATTCACTAACTACAGTTAAAGCCGTTCATATATTCTAATCACATATGTTCTTGTTTTAAAGCTGGAGGTCTATAATGCCGTGTCCAGTCCCAGAATCATGACGATGGCTAATCAGGTTCTGATGATAAACGTGACAGAAAACGTGAGTGTGGACCTTAAAAATGTCTTTGTGTTGTTCTCAGGTGTCCTGAAAAAGAGATCCTGAACTCATTGATACGTCTGTGCTTCGATAATATCACAGCTGCTCATCATCAACAGGATGGCTTCTAAAACTAAATGTAAAATAAAACATTGTCGTACCAACGGTTTGTTTCACTGTAAATTCAGCATCACAAAGTCTATTTCAGAGTGTTTGACCTTAAAGACGAGACCAGGATCAGGACTGTAATCAAAAGGGTTCGAGAACAGGAACAACTTTATTCTGATGTCATCTGAAGGCTCAGGCACCAAAACTGGCTGCTGGTTAACAAATCGATTCATTAAAATTGGAACAAGTTTTGATCACTTTACTGAAAGCAGAGAAACAAATGAGACAAGGAGAAAAAGTTGACTGAGGAGAATCAAGTTTCTACCTTCAGGGTTTGACTTCACGAATGATTCATCATTCAGTTTGTTGTCAGACTGCTTCAGAATAAACAATCTCAGTAAGTGAGTCAGAATTTAGTGGCTGCAGAAATCACCAAGAGATTTAGTTAAATTATAAGAAAATAAATATATTCTAATAATCAATAATAAATGTAATGATTGTTATTGTACAGATTTGTTTGACCCGTTTTGTTTCTATCAGGGTCAGATTATGGTGAACGGAGCGGCGGTGTTGGAGGCAGCAGTAGAAGCTAAAAACGGTCGTCTGTATGTCGTGGATGGAGTCTTGACTCCACCCTCCATCGAACCTGTGCTGCCCCACAGGTGTGACATCACCGACACCCAGATCATCAAGGTGAGCCCCAACAGCAGCCGTCTCCCTTTTCACTGCTCACTTTGGTTTAGTTTAAGTCTTGTCACAAAACATTGAATTTGTTTTGTTCAGGTAAATCACAATAAAATGAGGTAATTATTGTTGTAATTTGAGGGTGATTCCAATGAAATTTCAATTATGTTACTTGGAAATGACCTCATACTCACCTTGACAATTGTGGACCTGTGAAATGAGGTATATCCCAGTTTTTCCTCCAGATTTGAATGCTGTTGACTCATTTATCATCTCTGTAAAAATATAATATATAAAGTTCTAAGATGAATCGATGCATTTATCTGGTCTCCAACATTGTTTTCAGCATCTCAAATGTGGCGGTTTTCTTTTAGTCTTTGCTGCGAACGTGACTCGGGACTCCACCATCATATCTGGAAAGAAACTTGTTTGCGATGGTTTCAGTCCGTTGATTATCTGAGTAACATACGACGCTGTCTTTCTCTAAAATCTGAGTTTCCTGTAAAGTGTCTTTGAGATGTTTGATGACCTTTGTGATGTTTCAGGGCGAATGTGTCAGCTGCTCAACGGTCAAACTGTCTCAGTGCTCGTCTGGAGTTTTTACAGTAAGACGTATCACTACACCTTTTAGATCGTGTCTGACCCTCATGTGATGATAAGAAACATGACGATCCATCTCTTTATTGATCAGGGCCGCTCCATCTTCGGATGTGTTTATGCTCTGACCATAAGCAGATCAGCTCTGAGCATCCCGACAACAGGCTGCTCTCCGCTCTGCAACACGACGGTCACGGTAAACGAGCACTTCAACGTGATTCAGATTTAAAGATTTCACATGTTACAGATTCAACTTCACAAGAATTCCTCAGGTTCAGTCAGATGTGATTAAAGGCTGATGGAGTTATGCGATGTGTCTCTGTGATTGTTCAGACTCCAGCATGTTGTAAAGGTTTCTATGGTCCAGACTGCAGTCCCTGTCCAGGTGGATACCAGACCCCGTGCTCCGGACACGGTCAGGTCAGATTCAACTTCGACACACTCTTATCAAATCCAACACTTTCTGGTAACACCTTAATTAAGTGAAAGGTGAAAAGTCAGAGATGACTCCTTAAACATTTCCAAATAACATGGAATCTGTCCTTAAACTGAAATTTTAAAAAATGAAACTCAAATGAAAACATCTCTGATTTTGTTTGACAGGAACAAAACACCCTGAGCTTCACTCTTTTACCTTAAAGGTTAGAGGATGACGCTGATGTTGGAACACTAAAGGGTTAAAATCACTTGATGTTTTCTTGTCGCAGTGTTTCGAGGGGATCGGAGGAAACGGATCCTGTATCTGTGATTCAAACTTCAGTGGCTCTCGATGTCAGTACTGCTCGTCCTCTGACAAATACGGACCAAACTGTGACAGAAGTAAGTCTGAATAGTGACATCATACAGGTGGTCATGATGTCAGGACGATGAAAGCTCACCTGTGTCACACCTCACCTGTCTGTCCTCAGCCTGTCCCTGTATCCACGGACAGTGTGATAACCGTCCTGACTCCGACGGTCGGTGTAAACCCGACTCTTGTCTGATGGGTTTCACGGGTCGGTTCTGTGATCGCACGACGGTTGTGTGCGGCGTTCCGGGTCAGTTCTGTCACGCCCACGCCGATTGTCTCTTCAGCCAGGGAACCACCAGGTGAGTTTACCTGCATCCGTCGTACTCAGGTTTAACTCTACAGCCATGACTTACAGTCTTTACCACCTACACCGTCTGACCAGCAGGGGGCAGTAAAGGAAAGAATCCAGGGTCTAAGGACAGAGGATGTCGTTCACTGTACACATTGTAAAGCCCATTGAGACAATCTGATTGTGAATTTTGGCTGCAAAATAAAATGGATTTTGAAACAAATCTATTTGAACTGGAATGTCATTGAGTAGAGCACATACCTCCACCAAGGTATGCCATTCTCTTTCATTCAGTCCTGCCTAATCCATTATCAAACTCAATGGCCCCGTACAACTAAAATTTAAACCACGCATAACTGATTTACCAACAAACCAACCAACCAACCAAACAAACCACAAAACAAACCAACAATATCGATGACCTCAGACATTATTTAATGAATCTCCTGTGTGTGTTTAAGCTGCGTATGTAAACCCGGTTACCAAGGTGATGGTATCACCTGCGTGGAGTCGGACCCGTGTGCTCCACCTCACCGAGGTGGCTGCAGCATCAACGTGAGTCATTCATTAAACCAACATATCTAATCTCCGATGTCTGATATGTCCTGAGACCTCACTGCTGTGTCTGCACGCCCCCTGCAGGCCAAATGTATAAAGACCGGACCAGGTTCTCACTCATGTCAGTGTCTGACCGGGTGGAGGGAGGATGGAGGCGACTGTCAGTCAATCAACAACTGCGACGGTCCTGACCGAGGAGGCTGCCACCCCAATGCCACCTGCATCTACGTTGGACCTGGACAGGTAGCAACCATCACACACTGTAACGACCAAAACATGCAGTTAGCCCCTTTCTGTTTGGTTCTTATGTCTCTTTATTATCAAGCTTTTATCTTGTTGTAGTCAGAATAAGTTGGGTTACTGTTCCTTCACATTTTCTTCTTTTCCTCTGATTCTATTCTTCGTTAAACCGACAGAGCGACTGCACCTGTAAACCAGGTTACAAAGGAAACGGGCGAGACTGTGAAGCTGTGAATCAGTGTGTCACTGCCAACGGAGGCTGCCATTACTTTGTGAGTAGATTAATATTCTTCTTAACTGTCAAATGTGAAGCAGACAGACTGATAATCTACTCAGTCTAGTTGCTGTTCAGTCTATTTTTGTGATGATCAAATAAAGAAGAAGTCAAACGTTTTGTGTTCAGGCGAGCTGCCTCCTGCTGTCCTCTCAGTGGACATGTGTCTGTGGTAAAGGATACGTTGGAAACGGACAGATTTGTTACGGGACAGTCCTGCAGGTGACAATCTTAAAATGATCTGCATTTGTCAAACAATGTTTTTGTATTTTCTGAGTTTGTTTTCTTGATGCCTTCAGGAGCTGTTTAATTTACCAGACACCTCCGACTTCTTCTCATGGACAACTGTGAGTCTCTGAAAATCAACTCATTTCAATCATTTAGCAGCTGGACAAAACGGGGCATTTATTTGTGGAACTAATTGTAAAGAAATTGTGATTGTTTGATTTTTCTGCCTCTGTGTCCAAGGACTCTGGTGTGTCTCTGTCGGATCAGAACCTCACCGTCCTGGTTCCGTCTTCAGCTGCCGTTGCTCAGATGTCTCCAGAGGACAAAAATTTCTGGACCATGAAGGGAAACCTGCCGAGTCTCATCAGGTGACGGCTCAATGTGACTTTTTAACAAACTGAAAGTTAGTTTTGTCTCTAGCAGTTTTAACCGCTCCCGTCTGTCCTACGTCGCAGAAATCACATGATCCAGGGTTACTATCCATTATCTAGTCTGAGCAGCACTTTCTCTCTGACCTCGCTCCTCAAGACAACACTTCCTGTTTCAACGACCAATGAGGTGAGTCCACACCAGATCATTCACCTCCATTTATTATCATTTCTAGCCAAAGACTAGATTAAGGGTTTATTATAGATAAATACTTGAATTTAGACTGTTAGCAAACTTCCACTTTCTCTCATTGAGACTCTTATTTTTTTTGTTCTGAATCAAGAAACTTATCATCTGATCAACTTCAAACTTGGCAGGTTTGTTGATGAGGACCAGAGGAAGTGCAGTGTCAAATCTGGACAAATTACACTTTTGATATAATCAGCACTCACCACTAAAGCTGCAATGATGCCAGACGCTGAGCAGTTGAACAGGGACTTTTTGAAATGGAATAGAACTAATTGATATTAAAATAAAATCCTAGTACATGATTTCTTATTCTGTAACGCAGAGCTTTTCCATTAACTTCCTAACGATGATGTTCAGATTTAATTTGGTGTGTTTGTTCTGACAGAAAACAGCTGTTGGAGGAGCGACCATCACCACACCAAACGTAGCTGCGACCAACGGACTGATCCACATCATTGATAAGGTACACAGCTAACGATGTTCACGATGTTAATGATGCTCCGATGCTTCTGTCTCTGACTGTTTCTGATTGTTTGGTGTGTTTTCTGTCTTCAGGTTTTAGTTCCTGACAGGAAGCTGAGTGAAGGTCTGCTGGCGACTCTCGCTCTGAGACCCGAGTTCTCTCTGTTCAGATCCTATCTCATCGTACGAACATGTGAACACACGATACGCTCTCACCTTAAAGGACAGTCCACGCCAAGAAATATAACTATAACAATAACTAGAAATATATCATTTTAAAAATCAAAAAGGACAACAGCAGTGGTGAGCGATATCATTGGGATCACTTTAATAAGTAACTTAATCAACAATAGAAACACTGACAGCCAATCAGAATCCATCTGAATTTACAAGGACATCACATCATTATCGTTACAGTCATCGTTCTTGGTGTAGACGACCCTTAACTCTTGATAAATACTTGTCACATGTGCTAAACATTTGTTGGTATTTCTGGTGTGATCAGGATTACAACCTGACAGACGAGATCGAACAGGCGAACGAGTTCACCGTCTTCGCTCCCACAGACGCCGCCGTCACTGATTACCTCAAGAAAATGTCTGCAACTGCCCTGGTACAGTAAAATGAAACAAGTTGAATTTGTGTACTTAGTTGTGTACTTGTATTATCATTAACTGTTCAGGAGTTACTAGTAAAGGTCCTTTATCACCGTTGTTATTTGCATCAGCGATAAAACTGAAACTGAGCAGAAACACAAAGGAAAGATAAAAAGTCAGTTTCTTTGCAGATGATATGATTTTACATTTTAGTTTTATTGGTACAAATTAAAACTAAATAACTGCACAGCATGTTTTTATTTAGTGGGGAGTGTCTCATGCTTTTACATAAATAAAAATAACAACTGACATGTAGAATACTAGAATTTAAGCTAAATGAAAAACACATAAAAGGAGCAAACTCCATTTCCTGACTTAGACATAGAAAGTAAATCATTATTACAATTTAACATAATTAAATCTTTTTTTTGTATCTTCTTGTTAATGGAAGGAGTTATTGTTATAGTTATGGTTCTTGTTAATGTTGTTACCTTCAAAAAATTTGACAATTTTTTTCTTTATTTGTGTATTTGCGGAGTTACTAGTAAAAGTCCTTTATCATCTTTGTTACTTACATTAGCTAAGAAAAGATAAGAGTCTGTTTAAGTGGTAAGTGTCCCACTGTATATGCAGATCCATTACATTAAATAAAAAACAATAAACAGATAAAATGATCTGAATCTAAGAATAATGAATACATTTCTGACATAGTCATTATGCATTGATTTAACATAATAAAACAATCACATTTCTATTTTTTAAAAACAAAATGTATTTTCGCTTCATTTAAAAAATATATATATATATATATATATATATATATATATATATATATATATATATATATATATATATATATATATATATATATATATTGTATATTTGCAAGCTTAATTTTTCCTCTCTGTATTTCTTGTCATTCAATGCTCAGTATAAAAATTGGAATGATATCCTGTCTTTGTTTGTGTATAACTTCCCAAAATACATTTTACATTAGGCAAACAAAGTTGTTGCAAATTAAACTACAGTCATAAACATTCATATTTATATTTAAGAACAAGCAGTATTTAAAAACAGCTGTGCTATTATCAGTTTTTGATCCAGTGAAAAACATTTCTGTGCTTTTATTTTGTATCATAAACAGGATGTGAATACGACTCGTTACCATGTGGTGGCATCGGAGAGTCTGCTGAGGACCGACCTTCAACCTGGAGGATATAAACAGACGCTGCTCGGGTTCTCTTTCCAGCTCGGCATCTACCCCCGAGACGGAAAGGTCCGAACTAAGATCATGATCAGTTATCAATATCATTGTCAAGGGAGCAGATCTGTAATCCTCTCTGTCTGTTTGTCCTCCAGCTGTTTGTGAACGACGCTCAGATAAACTCATCCAACATCCTGAGTGGTGAAGGAGTGATCCACGGCCTGTCAGCTGTTCTGACCATCAACAGGAACCGCTGTGATGAGATCAAATACCAGAAAGTCATGGTACTGTACACCTGTGACCACAGTACCTGTACAGTGCTGTACCTGTAAATACTGTGCTGTACCTGTACAGAGTCATACTGACACAAACTGAACTAAACGAACTTTGTCTCTTCTCTCCAAAGGGAATCTGTGTCGACTGTTTGTTCCCACAGAATAAAATCTGCCCGAACAACACGATCCCAGACGTAAGATTTCACTCTGAACATTAATGAGACTTCACAACATTTACAAACTAGACTTGAATTAAAGATAGACAATGTGACAATTCTTCATCATAGTCTCTAAAAACAAGAGTTTCCTGAAGGTAACAGCGAGTTTCACCTGCTCACCTGTCGCTGTAACATCAGGAGAGAGTCGCACAGAGAGGAAGAAGTCGGAGAACGAGACCAAACATAACAAGAAGAAAACACCTCGTCTGAGTCACAGAGAGAGAGTTTGATCAGCTGTGATGGTTGTTTAATGTGTTCACCATCTCAGGTCGCTCCAAACAGACGCACGACTTTACTGCACATTAGCTGTAAAGCGTCTCTGTTTGACTTTATTATTATTATTATTATTATTATTATTATTATTATTATTATTATTATTATTATTATTATTATTATTATTATTATTATTCATCTTCAGCTAACACAGCTCACAACAAAGGCATTTTTAATCTATTCATAATAGGATTCATGGGACTACTGTCCAAGAATACAGTATTTAATGTAACATTTCATGATGTACACATTTGAACCCAAACAAAGTGCATGTGACATTAAAGTGCGTTGACTTCCTGTTGTCTGCAGAAGTCCGTGAAGAGGAGGAAGTGTATGTTCACTCGAATGTTTGAAGGAGAACGTCTGCTGACGATCGGCTGCAAAGCGATCTGCCTGCATGAGTCCATCGTACGTCACTCGTCACATCAGGAATCAAAGGGACGATGAAGGCGTTCAGTGTTAACGGTCTGCTTCGTCTCCAGGTGCGGAGGTGCTGTGGAGGGTTCTTTGGGCAGCACTGTGAGCCGTGTCCCGGGCCCAAAGGTCAGCCCTGCTTCGGTAACGGGCTGTGTGTGGACGGGACCAACGGGACCGGAGCATGTCAGTGTAACAAAGGTTTCGAAGGGACGGCCTGTGAGACGTGTCAGAGCGGGATGTATGGAGTCCACTGTGATCAGGGTGAGTTCACCTTTACGTTGACACAGAACTCTAAAGAAATCCGCTCCCTCCTTCATCACTCCGGTTCTTCTCTGCAGAGTGCGGCTGTAAAGCAGGACGCTGCAACGACGGCCTGAAGGGTGACGGGACGTGTGAGTGTGAGGTCGGCTGGAGAGGAGTCCTCTGTGATGAAAGTAGGAAATCAACCTGGGACCTGTTCACACTCACATCACTGACACTGATACACTGAACTCTTTTACTCTTTTACAAGTCTCTGCTGCAGACTCTCATCCAACAGGAAGTGCTCTGAACATCACAACCCAGAAGGCCTCCTGCTTTATAAGTTGTGAGTGTCTGAGTCTGTTCTGGCTCACGGCTGTAAAAAGCACAGTGGTGAAAACGAGGTCACATGGCGGGTGATGCTTCTGCCTGATCTCCATTCAGCTTCAGTAAATCTCATCCACGTCTCCTGAACCTTCAACTAGTTTTCAAGAATTCCTTCACAGTTCGGCTTCGCGAACAAGATCCCAAGAAAAACTGCAGTAACTGCAAAAGTAGTGTTACTTTGCATTGCCATGTCTGTGTTTGATGACCTAAAGGAACTGTGTATTTCCTTTATACTGGCCTGAGTCCGGTCAGAGTCCAGTGTCCGGGGACAGAACCAGACACCATGTTCACATCAAAGTTGATGAGTTTAAAGTAAGAAATCTAAAAAGTCTCCTGAACCTTCTTCTGTAACGAGTCGACCGCTTCACATCAACTGTTTCTCATCAAATTCTGACTTCATTCTCAGGAAGTTGTGACGTTTTTTGTCAGATTTTTTGATTGTGTTTTTAAATGTGATGACTTTGTTCTTGGAACATTTTCACTTTGTTGACGTCACCACATTCACTTCTGTCTCGTTGGCTCCCGCTGATCAGTCGCTCGCTCTGATTTGTGTGTTGCAGAAATCGAGTCCAAAGCTGATGAACTGTGCGGTTCAGCCAAATGTCACACGAGTGCAAAGTGAGTGGACACAGAGTGTTTTGTGCTGCAGCGCCCCCTGCAGGATCTTACTGTCGTTACATACATGCAGCATGTTTCAGGCTCGTCTCTTCTTCTCTCACAGCTGTGTGATCGCAGCAGGCGGCTTTCAGTGTCTCTGTGCTTTTGGGTTCAAGGGAAATGGAACCTTCTGTCAAGGTAACAAAGACGTGATGACGCTGCAGGTGAATCAGAACCACCTGAGATCTGCTCACCTCAGCTCAGACCAATGATCTGTTTACTTTATGATCTTTTGATGATGATGATGATGATGATGATGATGATGATGATGATTCCGTGTGTATACAGCTATAGACGCCTGTTCGGTGGCTAACGGCGGCTGCAGTGTGTATGCGGTGTGTAAGAGGACTCAACCGGGCATGAGAGAGTGTGTGTGTAGCAGCGGTTACCGTGGAGATGGACGTGTGTGTGTCGGTACGTTCACTCTTTTTATTCTTATTGAACTCTGATTGGTTCCTTATTGGTTTCTCTTCTCTTCACAACACCTTCAGCTCCGAGTTGTTTCCACACTGGCAGCTGGAGTGTAATATTAAAATGTATGACCTTTATTTATCCAGGAAGTCACAATGAAATTAAAATATTTTACAAGTGAGGCCTCACCACAAAGTAGAGAGGTGAAGCCCCGCCCCTTCCACCATTCATTTCATGAATCACACATATAATGTTTGTCAGTTTATCATCACACTGATGAAATATAGGCGTCATTATAAAGACGTCACAGCCGACAGTGTTGTTAGTGACATCATCTCGTCGAACGCTCACAAGACTTTACTTTAATTACAACAAACTGACACTTTACTGACTTGGCAAACATCGTGTGTGTTATTCATGAGACAGTTCAAACAGGATCAAACATTTATTTGTCTCTCACCGTTCACTTCTTCACAAGTAATAATTGAAATCAAATTTTAAATAGACCCTCAGATTATTTCACTATAGTACACAAAAGTACTGCGAAGCTCTGAAGTGGACACAAACATGGTGTTTTTTTGTCTTCTTTGAGCTAACAAAAATTATAATCAGGGAAAAGAAAAGAACCACTGAAAATACTGAAAAGAGTATTCAGAAGTATCACAGGACATCAACAAGCTTTGTGCAGGTAGTACTCTGAGTTCATACCAAAGTACTACAAAGTAAAAAGTACTACAAAGTAAAAAGTACTGCGAGTATTTGAACATCTTGTTTCAGTTTTAGACACACAGTCTGAATCCAGCCGTCAGTCTGTCCTGATGATGTCACATAAACACACGTGGTGTGATGTGTTCGAATGCTGCAGGATGTTTGTGTTTCTCCCACAGAGATAAATCCGTGTCTGGAGGGAAACGGAGGCTGCCACGCCAACGCCGACTGTGTTCATGTCGGACCGAACAAAGTAAAAACTGATTTTAATCTCTGGTGTAAACGACCGTCTGCTGACATGTTTGTCTTTTTTCATGATGTCACGTCCTTTAACTCTTTAACAGACTTCCTGTGCCTGCAGCGACGGTTACTCAGGCGACGGGCAGAACTGCAAGATGATCAACTTGTGTCAAAAAGTAAGTTTGTCAAACCGTCGATTCTCCGACAGTCTGGAGACTAAAATGAGAGTTATTGGATTATTTAAGTGACATGCAGTAACTTATACCTCCTGAATACGAATTAAAATCAAATATAAAGTGAAGTAAATGATATTTCAAAAGTTTTATTTGATATTGGGAAAGTACTTCAAGCTAAAGACAAAGTACTGTGTGGTCATGTCTTTTACAGCAACACAAAACATCCTGAAAGTCCTGAGTTTGGAGATGGAAGTTGAATATTTCCCTGTGATGTTGATTCGTACTCGTCTCGGTCTCTGTCATGTCTCCAGAAAAACGGCGGCTGTCACGATTACGCCAGGTGTGACATGACGGGTCCAGGTGTTCGTACCTGCACGTGTATCAGTAACTACATTGGAGACGGCGTCATCTGCAGAGGCACCGTGGCGAAGGTGAGCAACTGAAAGTCCACCCCCTCATTAACATGCATGTAACCAGAGGACTTCAGACTGACCTCTGACTGTCTGCAGGAGCTCCTGACCAGGAAGCTGAGAGACTTCTTCATCGCTTTGATGGTGAGTGATGACTTGTTCACTCTGTCACCTCCTGCTGGTCAAAACTGACTCACTGAAGTTAAATCTCTGGTTTCAGACGCTGGATATTCATCTGACAGGTCGCGGCCCGTTCACCGTCTTTGCTCCAAACGCTGAAGCCTTCACAGCCATGACAAGCAAGGTGATCGGATATCATCACACAGGACTCGATAATTATTTGATCTCTTTCCCACTTTGGTTCACATAACTTATTCTTGGTCAAACACTGAAAAAAAAGTTTTAAAAAAGAAATACAGATACAGAAATACAGTACAGATGTGTACAGATGTGTTGCTAACATGTGATTCACCTCTTAGATGAAACCTCTGAGAGCAGAGAAACACAGAGAACAAGTCGGCTCTTTCCTGCGCAGCCACATCGTCATGTGTCACATCCTGCTGCCTGCTGACCTGAGTCGACCCCGAAACCTGACGTCTCTGTCCGGACTCGTCCTGACCACCGGGTCCACCCAGGTGACCAATCAGAGAGCAGAACTGTAGCTAACATTAAGAACATCTGTGTTTGTTCTGTGGATTTGTGACCTCAAGCCACCTAAGAAAGTCTCGTACTTATAGTCCAAACCTTTTCTGAGGCTAAACAGTATTTTGGATGTAATCTGCACAAAATGGTGAATTTAAAGATAAAATTGTCATTTGGTTTGTATATTGATTGTTTGAATGTTTCAATATTTTAAGGGCCGCATCTTCATCAATGAGGCTAACGTGACGTACAGCGACGAAGTCAGTGTTAACGGGATCTTGCACGAGATCAACAGGTTTCTGTTTCCTCCTGGCGTGGACGAAAAACTCGAGCCAGACCTTAAAGTGAGTACACAACGCTGCTGCTGATCAATCTATTGATTAGTTTGTGATTAATCAGTTAAGCATGGAGTCTTCACACTGCTGTTTTAGTCTGATCAACAGTGTAAAAAAGTAGAACATTCGTTTGAGATCTTTTCTCGATACACTATTGTTATTGATTGATTGATCAAGTCTAATCAATAAGTTGCATAAGTCCTTCACAACGATGTGTTTCTGCTGGATTTACCACAGCTGAACCTGAGTGATGTGGCTGTACGTCACGGTTATAAAACCTTCTACAAGCTGCTGGAGGTAAGACTTTAGAATTGTTCATTAAAACAAAATCTGACGAGGTTCATGTTTTTGGTCGTTTGTTCCTTCAGATCATCAACTTCCTGTTCCCACTTCTCCCAGAGCACCTCTCTGGACTCTCATGCTGATGATCTGTGCTCTTATGTTTCAGGACTCAGGTGTGATGGACCTAGTGAATGATTTGATTTACCAGCCGGTGACGGTCTTCTTGCCCTCGGATGGCGTCATGGCGTCTCTGCCACAGGAGCAGAAGGACTTCCTGTTTCATAAAGACAACCGACCACAGCTGGTGGAGTATCTGAAGTACCACATCCTACAGTCGCAGAAGGTCAGGATGACTCAAATGATGACAAGAATAAACTTTATCTAAACAAAAGGCTTTACACTAACGACTGGGAACAAATTAGATCTGTGTACTGTCGACAGGACGGCACAAAGTAAAGCTGTCAGAACTACATACCGAGTTGTTTGCTTTGATTGGCAGGACAGGAAACATTTGGTTGGGGCATTTCCTCTTCAAACTTTCTGTCTCTGCTCTCAGATTTATGCTGAAGGTTTGATCCATCTGGACTCGGCTCGGACTCTGCAAGGTTCACCGCTGTCTTTCAGCTGTGGAGGGATGGATGACATCGTGAGTACAACAGATAAATAAACAGAGAAAGAAGCGAAGACAGTGGGCAAGTGTTGATTCAGTTGTTGCCTCTTTGAACAGGGAGAAATCTTTGTGAACGATGGAAAATGTCGGATCGTCCAGAGACACCTCGTCTTTAACGGCGGGATCGCCTACGGGATCGACTGCCTGCTGACTCCACCCAGCCTCGGAGGACGCTGTGATGAACAGACGACCTTTGACCTCCAGGTAAATCCGATCTTTGTTGATTGAAAACAACCAAAGACAAACTGAAACCAACAAAAACTGGACAAACCAAACATACTGCAACAACTGTTCCCACAAACATTTATTTTTACCTAACTTATGGAGAGAAATAACAGACACCACGTCTAGAAAACTGCAGAAGTAACCAAAATTTACAACCACATTCGTGATGTTTGTCCTGTCAAGCAGTCGCTGTTTCTACGCCTGTCATGCTTTCTGTGTCCAGTCCAACATTCATACAGTCTGCAGTGGTGACAGTGGCCCATTCACAGCAGGTTCTGGTCGTTGAGTTCAGACTGAACCATTTCTGGTTGACAACCATCAACTAAAGAGTTTCTCTGACGATACCGCTGTGATGTCACAGCGAGCTCTGTTGTTCCTTCTTCTTCTGTGGTAGATGGACTGTAGACGGTGTGGCCCTGCATCCAGCACAGCAAGTCGCTGTCCAAAAGGGTCCAAACTCAAGGTAAATCAAATCAAGTCTGCTAGAATCTCATCTGTCCCTGTCTCTGGTTCTGTCTCTGATTCTGTCTCTGATTCTGTCTCTGGTTCTGTCTCTGGTTCTGTCTCTGATTCTGTCTCTGATTCTGTCTCTGGTTCTGTCTCTGATTCTGTCTCTGATTCTGTCTCTGGTTCTGTCTCTGATTCTGTCTCTGATTCTGTCTCTGATTCTGTCTCTGATTCTGTCTCTGGTTCTGTCTCTGATTCTGTCTCTGATTCTGTCTCTGGTTCTGTCTCTGATTCTGTCTCTGGTTCTGTCTCTGATTCTGTCTCTGGTTCTGTCTCTGGTTCTGTCTCTGATTCTGTCTCTGGTTCTGTCTCTGGTTCTGTCTCTGGTTCTGTCTCTGATTCTGTCTCTGATTCTGCCTCTGATTCTGTCTCTGATTCTGTCTCTGATTCTGTCTCTGATTCTGTCTCTGGTTCTGTCTCTGATTCTGTATCTGATTCTGTCTCTGGTTCTGTCTCTGATTCTGTCTCTGATTCTGTCTCTGGTTCTGTCTCTGGTTCTGTATCTGATTCTGTCTCTGGTTCTGTCTCTGATTCTGTCTCTGGTTCTGTCTCTGGTTCTGTCTCTGATTCTGTCTCTGGTTCTGTCTCTGGTTCTGTCTCTGGTTCTGTCTCTGGTTCTGTCTCATTGTTTTTGTCTTCAGGAAGTTCAGAAGTGCGATCTCCCAACCATGTTCGTCACCAAGAACTCGGGCTGTCGCAGCGTCTGTGCTGTCAACTTCTGGCAGCCAAAGTGTTGTCATGGTTACTACGGACGAGACTGTCTGGGTGAGCCGACGCCATCAACAACATTTACAGAACCCAAACTACAAACACACACAACACATACCGTCAGTGTGTCAGTACAGTTCCAACATCAGAGACCCAAAAATAGAAGATTCACAATTTGATGAGGTTGTAACATGAAGAAAAATGTTCACAGATTTAAAAAACATGAATATAATCATGAATATATTGCTTATGTCAGTGACATCATGAATATGTTAATGAGCTTGTTACATCATCAATGACCATGTGATGATGTTTCTCTCTCTCAGTCTGCCCCGGTGGAGTCAGCTCGCCGTGCAGTAACCGAGGAAAATGTGATGACGGTCACCTTGGTAACGGTACCTGTACCTGTAGCACAGGTTTTGGGGGCGTGGCCTGTGAGCTGTGTAGTGATGGATTCCATGGAGCCACCTGTAAAGGTGAGCTGTGGTGACAGTTTCCTGTTTGATGTGTGCAGGTTTCATCATCCTGACACTTTTCTTCATCGTTTGTTCTCAGCCTGTAACTGCTCAGAACACGGGTCATGTGACGGCGGACGTAAAGGTTCAGGCTCGTGTTTCTGTGACGCCGGATGGACCGGAGAACGCTGCGAGAGCCAGCAAGGTGAGTTCAGGACCACTTTGTTTCCATTGTGTCGCTGTTATTATTAACGACACGTGCTGGGAAGCTTCTTCTTTGATGAACAGCAGACTGTCACTGACTGTGTGTGTGTGTGTGTGTGTGTGTGTGTGTGTGTGTGTGTGTGTGTGTGTGTGTCCCAGCTGAAGTCCTCCACTGTTCTCCATCCTGTTCTCCAAAAGCCGTCTGTCGGGAAAACAACACCTGTGTGTGTCGGCCGTTTTATGAAGGAGACGGACTCACCTGTACAGGTAGAAATACTTCACATACAATGCACGAACATGGAGTGAGAGATGTTCACCATCGTTAACATGTCTGTCCTTGTCTTTGTCTCACTACGACCCGTCCGTCTCTTCTGTTGTCTGTAGTGGCGGACATGTGTAATTTCTGGAACGGTGGTTGTGCTAAAGGAGCCAGGTGTTCTCAGAAAGGGGAACAGGTGAGCTGCACCTGTCCTAAAGGTCACTCTGGAGACGGCTTCACCTGTCAGCCCATCGACCCCTGTGTCTCCGGGGACAATGGCGGCTGCCACGAACATGCCACCTGCACCATGACGGCTCCGGTGAGGACGACGCGCTGATCATTAAACACTTCAGAGCATCAGGTGTGTGTGAGTGACCGTGACCTTTGTGTGTGTGTGTGTGTGTGTGTGTGTGTGAGCAGGGGAAGAAGAAGTGCACCTGTAAGGACAGCTACATCGGAGACGGACTCACCTGTGAGCTCAAGCAGCTGCCAATCAGCCGCTGTCTCCAAGACAACGGACAATGTCATCAAGACGCTACATGTACCGACCTCCACTTTGAGGGTAACGTTGATCAGTGATCGGACTCGTTCTGTCACTCAGAGGAAACATTCTGATCAGAAACATTGACGAGTGTGTTCTAACGTGTGTGTTTTGTGTTTGTGTGTAGATGCAAAGCTGGGTGTGTTTCACTACCGTTCAGAGAAGGGTCAGTACAAACTGAACTACACTGCAGCGCAACACAGCTGCACTTCACAGGGAGGCAGCCTGGCTACATACAATCAGCTGTCCTACGCTCAGCAGGTCCGTGAACACAACACAGACACAGCTGACGTCAGCTCAGAGGACAGATTCCTGTTTGTCTTGAAGTTTATCTGAAGACATTTCTGTGTTTCCTTTTCTGTTTTTAACACGTGAGGTGGTCTGAAAGGTTTACGTCTGAGGTATGACCCACTGAGCCCCAGACAGGAAGTCAGGCAGCGTTCAGAGACGGACCGACACGTTGTTAGTTTGAGTCCAGACATTGTTGTTAGGATGATGAAAAGATGTGATGTTGATATTATAATTGCTGTCTGCTAGTCCCCCTCATTTCTGAATAAAAGCTGGTGGTCTCTGTAGGGCGGCTTCAACATGTGTGCTGCTGGCTGGTTGGACCAGGCCCGGGTGGCGTACCCCACCACCTATTCCAATCCCCTCTGTGGCTTTGGACACGTGGGAATCGTGGACTACGGCATCCGCAAAAACCTGAGTGAGACCTGGGACACCTTCTGCTACCGGATGAAGGGTGAGAGAGGAAGAGGAGAACGAGTGGCCTGAAGGAAGCTGAATGAAAGTTCAGCCTGATGAAAATAATTCACACCTGAAGACTAAGAAGAAATAATCTTCACTCATTGTTCAACATATCTGAGCTTTATTGATCCTAACAGTTAAGAGTTATGTATCATGTGTCAGATGTGCTGATCACAAAGTGATTTTAACGATTACGAGGCAGATAAATCAGCAGATGCTCAGAATAGTCTCGGATGTGTTTATGTTGATTAGTTTTTTCAACCTTCATGTTTTCCTATCGTCCTTTTATCCAAAAGCACTTTATGTCCCCCTTTTATTAAAAAATCTTAAATTCTGATTATTTTATTATTCTCTGCCATGATCACATTTGTAAGATTTTTTTAGTTATATTTCCAATCATACAGATGAAGTATAAAGTCCTTCAGCTAACTTTACATAACCAACACGTTGTTCTTGTTGTCGGTTCCTCGGATCACTGGGTCCCGTATGATTCTGATGTATTGATCATCAATAATCAGCAGATCTGTTGTTTGTTTCAGAGGTGAAGTGTGACTGTAAACTCGGTTACGTTGGAGACGGTTTCAGCTGTACAGGAAACCTGCTGCAGGTCCTTCAGTCCACACCGACCTTCTCCAACTTCTTCACAGTGAGTCGTTTGTTTTCTGCTGAGTCACAAAAATCAAATGTTTTCTGAAATAATTGTGAGAATGTTCAGCTTCTGTCATCAGATGTTTCTGCTTTGAAACTTTCATCATTTATCTTCAGTTTTGAATTATATTTGCAGCAAATCCTGAACTACTCTCAGGTGTCGGAGTCAGGGAGACTTTTCGTGAAGCGCCTCAGTAACCTGACGGTCCAATCAACGCTGTTTGTCCCCGACAACAACGGCCTTCCTGACAACCAGGTGGGTCACACACACACATCCTTTGACAGCTGCTGTATCTGTGAACATGTCCTCACCTGTTCATCTCCATCCACGTGTCCCTGCAGACTCTGTCTCAGCGGGACATCGAGTTCCACCTGTCTGAGGGTCAGGCGCTTCCTGTCATCCAGATGAAGAACGGCAGCAGGATCAGGACTCGCGTCGGCAGTCTGACCGTCCTCGGAGTCGCCGATCTGCTCGACCCCTCGGCTCTGGTCAGATTTATGACTGAACACTCGAGGGCTGTTAATCTTGTGATTAACCTTTCCTGCAGTGTGGATGTGTTTTTAATGCAACAATGATTCTGGAGGAAAATAGTGGCAAAGTTATTAAAAATGGCAGATTTTTGAGTGGAGTTCTGTGGAGTTTTAACAGTTTTTTCATCGTTCTTCATCTCTTCAGTCGTCTCGTTACATCAACAACCGCTTCGTCACCACCTCTGACGTTCTCGCCTCAAACGGTATCATTCATGTTCTCCAGGGACCACTGCAAGCCCCGCCTCCTCGCCCAGAGGTGAGTGATGTCATAACAACAGAAATGAGTTTAACTGCTAATTATTCCAAATGTTTCCATCTGTGACCTCTGACCTGGGATTGGCTCTGTAGATGCATGTGGGTCACAAGGCGGGGATGGGCGTCGGCGTGTTGCTGCTGGTCATTCTGGTGGTGGGAGTCGTCTTCGTTGGATACCACTTCTACACCCACAACACCAAACCCTTCCAGTTCCACTACTTCAAGGTCAGACTGCAGCTTGCTTTGTTCTGTTGTGTCCTCCACACAGTTTCTCTCCAGTGTGGAGCTGATTCGCAGTCTACCACTCTTCTTTTGGAATTTTCTGTCGCTGTCAGTAGAAATTGTCCAGAGGGACATACAACGCTGAAAAACTAAGACTAAAACATACTTTTTCATAGTTGTTAGTTATTGTAATAATATATGTTACCTTCGGTGTGCAGAATCTTCCCTTTGGAAACTTATTTTTAAAGGGTTAGTTATTGATTATCTTGTGTGTATCGGCCATGAGAAGCAGGTAATTATCAGCAATCAGTATCCTTATTATCTGGTTATAACTGGTCGATCTTCTGCGTCTCCAAAACGTCATGGCTGTCGCAGCGTTACAGGCGTTCTGGACCTTCAACGAAGAGTCGCTGTTTCCTTACGTTTTGGCGAGACAGCCTCTTGGTTAGATTTAGAACAAAACAGGGTGGATGGGCTCAAATCACTACGTAACTTGGTAACTTCTGTAACATACGTTACCTAAGTCACTTAAGTTTTATACCTCATGTTACTTTACGTTGTTACAATAAAATCATCACATAAGGACTTTAAGGACTTTAAGGACACGCCCACAAAGAGTTTAAAAGCCTGCAACTCTCCTCCAGTTAGTTAGAACTGAAGAAGCCTCTTGAATGAGAAGTGAAAGTCCAGTTGCCTACGACAGCACTTGACTGAGAATCTTGGCTCTTGGTTTCACTCTGGACACCTGCAGCGGTTTCCTGGTTTAAGTCCAACCCCTTCCCTATATGGTAATTTTGCTTCCATGTGCTTCCTCTCCTAGAGTTGTAATAAGTAATACAGCCACTAGAGGGTGCCGTCAAACAACTCGCTCTGGTGGTTTGAAATTTTCTGACTATTTCTGACCAGTGATGGTCAGAAATCCTGCAGCAGCAGGATTAAGAAAGCAGTCCAGCACAGGGTCCATGTTTTATTTTATTTATTTTGTATTAGAATTATAACTTTATTGTCATCATTATGAAACATTAGATAACATCACGTGTTCAACATGTTTAATGATGACGTTTGGCCCTTTTAACAGGAGGATGAGGTGGAGGAAGAAGCTCCACCTACAGACAGCAATCGCAGCATCTGTAACCCGGTTTATGAAGCAGCTCCAGAACCTGCCGAGTCCAACACAAGCGATGTCACAGTGAGTCACAGTTTCAGTTGATACAGTGACTTAAAGAATCTACACAAACAGATTTAACTTAGTGGTTATCTTTGACATCTTTAGACGGATTGAACACTGTGTTAAACCGCTCCAGCTGTTGTTCAGTGTTGTGAGGACCGACTTACTGTGTGATTGCAGGCAAAGGACAAACACGAGGTGGTGAACGGAGGCTCGTACGACCTCCTGCAGGACAGCTGAGAGGGAAGCTTCTGCTCAGGGCTGAACCGGAAGCTCATTAACCGTTTTCATACCTCTGTGGACTGATGGTCCAGTTTATCACAGACTCGTACACTGAGTTTGATTTCCTCCAAAGACAGCAGCTGTATCCTGACTCACGTCTGTCTGACAACTGAACCGACAGGATTCACCATCATCATCATCGTCGTCATCATCATCCGCTCTCAGAAACCAACACAAACGATGCGTTCAGGAGCTCTGAGTCAACTTCAAGTATCTCTGTAATGGCGGACAAAGCGTTTAATCCAGTGAATTCACTAACTGATGTTTGTCCAGGACATGAATGGACAACTGGCAGAAACAAGAATAATTTCACCACAATTATGAAAGAAAACATTTACTTCACCTCCAGTGGGAGTCTTAAATCTGCCACTGACAAAGATTGAATCAGTTCTATATGTTTGTTATGTAAGAAATGTTAGAACAACTTTGTTTTTACCTGCACACATAAAGTGAAGACTTGTGTAAAACTGTGAAGTTAATGTTGATTAAAACCTCAAACTGTGTTCAAGATGATAACGCTGAAATATATTTTTGAAATGAGAAAGCTTGTAACTGTTCTTTGCAGAGCTCACGGTGTGACGTTTGCAAGCGGTCAACGCTTTAAACAGTTCTACATGTGTGCTGGTGCGTCTGTGCTGCTGGCAAGGTGGCGTTTGCTCCCTGGCTGCTCATGCAGAGGTCAGCCTGGCCTTCGGACATCCAGCCCATCCACTCCCTCCCGACACGCTCGGCAGCAGAGAGCAGCAGCCGGATGGTCAGGAGGGGCAGCAACAGCTGTAGAGTGCAGTGTGTTTACTGGGGAAACTACAGGTCACAATCCATGGACGTAGCACCATGGAGCAACAGAGGAGAAGCCAGAGACGTAATTCTACCAAGCAAAACCAATCACAGTCGTGGTCCGTGACAATGCGATGTGCAGTTACATTTCTCGGGAGGTGCCTGTCATGCTATAGCATAGGTACGACATGGGATTGTTTAGGGATTGTACGACATAGAGCTTGATTTATGCTTCTGTGTTGAATTTAAGACATCAACACCCACAATATTTGGACTTGAATCATCTGTAAACTCGATTATACTGACTTTTTTTTAGTTTAGTTAGCGTCTTAAACTTTGTCTAAAGGTCGTCTGATCAGGCATGGGACAAATTACCAGTTTAGTCAAAAACCATTAAAAAGTGGTCAAATTTTCCCCAAACTGTCTGAACTCAAGATTCACCTTAGTTTCTTCAATCAAACATCTCCATCCTCTGATGAAGGTTGTGAGATGAGGTTGAAAGCTCCAGAAAAGCTGGTAAGTTAACTTTGAATAAATTACACAGTTTAAAGAGTTTAGAGGACAAGCAGCTTCCAGTTTAATGAGTTTATTTCTTCACAGAAACATTCAGACGTCTTCAGTCACCTCAGTGATCCAAGAGTGATAATCTGAGATTCTGGAGAAGATGGCCGGTTTGTCTGCATCACAGTGCCTGCTGCCCCATGTGACCACACCAAACAGGAAGTAAGCGCCACTCTTTCGACACAACAGCGGAGCGCCAGAGTCTCCCTGCAGAGAAGAGAAGTTCTGAAGCTTAACAGGTAGTTTGTTTTTTTAGATTGTCAAGACATTATGAAATCTATCCTGTGATCGATTGATCTGAACTCTAAAGTCCACGTTTTTATGGTCACTGGAGCAGATTTTTGGATGTAACAGCCTTTAATTTGAAAAACACTCATCCAGTAACTGACAGCAGTGCGGATGTATGTCAGGGAGGAGTTACCATGCAGGAGGCGGAGCCTGCAGGATGTGAACAGATGTGGGAGTCGCCGAGGAGTCCTTCTCCCCACCTCTCCCTGCAGGTCGTCTGATTAACCAGAGTCAGTCCAAGATGGTGCAGCCGGTCCGGATCAATGTCACCTACACACAAATAAGGAAGACATTCAAACAACCACAGTTATGACTTCAACAGTGTGCTTTCATGAAGAAGACTTCCTTTGAGGACATCAGGGATGTGTCACTGCAGCTCAGTTTGATCCGTCTCTGTGTTGATGGTTCAGCTGTCTCCTGTGTTTGATGTGTTTCCTGCTCTCTGTGTGGACAGGTGGACTACCTGTTGCCTTTGTTGCTCCCCAGCCGGTTGTGATGCAGGACCAACTGTCGTCGAGATCCTCGTCTTCGTCAGGAACACAAACTGGAGACACATTCGAGTCTGGAGACCAGAAGGCCAGTTTCAGTATATCACTTGGTGAAGACCTGGGACATTATAACGCACCACATACAGGACATGATACTTGAGGTTTAAGTTCTCCTACTGAATCTGGCGGGCACGCTGAGGCGGAGCAGTGACACGTCAGATTTCGGAGGAAAGCTTCCGTCCTGTGGCAGATTGAAGACCTCATCCACCGGGACAGTTTGAGACGAGGAGAAGCGAAGGTCATGAACTCCCAGAACCACCACATCCTCTTTAGCTCTGCAGGGATGAAATGCAGTCAGCAAGAAGAGTTGAATCAGAAGTGGTAGTAGTACTATCAGTAGCAACCTGGCGTTGCAGTGTTTGGCGGTGACGACCCAGCGACGGTGGATCAGTGCTCCGCTGCAGTAATGGCGTCCATTGGCCTGCAGGCTGACCTGCCAGGGCCAGGAGAAGGGACAGGACTCTGAAACGTTCCCCACAGACACCTCACCATCCTGGGACACAGAGAGAGCAGCGAGGCCTGGAGCCTTGTCACAGCTGGAGCTCTGCTTCTTACCACACCTGTCCTCTGTCATCCAGGGGGGATGTGGACAGAATAACATGAACACCTGTACTGTGTAGTTTATGTAGTTTCTCTTCAGATCTTTTCAGTGTAGCAGGTCAGACAACAAAAAAAAGATTACAATACAGTATATCGTAACAACCTACCTTCTGCAGGGACATCGTCTGAATACATGATATTCTGATCATCTGTGAGAAAAACACAACAGAGCGTTAAACATCGTTTCCAGGTGAGCACTCAGGTGTCGGATCACCCGAAACCTACTCAAGATGTTGGAGATCCACTGGGTGTGTTGTTGGATTTTGGTGTAGACTCCAGGTCTTCTGGCTCGTCCACAACCAACTCCCCAACTCACCAAACCAGCCAGCTCATACCTACTGCCAGTGAAGCAGGACAGAGGACCTCCAGAGTCCCCCTGAGGACAGACAGGACAACGGTAATGACGGTGTGATGAAGACTCAGACAGGACAGTGGACAAGACATGACAGGACAACAAAGAGACAAACTGTTCCTGGATTTTGTCCATTTGGATCATCTTAAGTCTCAGACTGGTTTAAAATACTTCACAGTCCAGATTCTGGACTCTGAAGGTCCCTCTCGTATACATCCTCCTGATGTTCAGACTCTGTAGGCTTTCAGGCCGTACCTGGCAGGTGTTCAGGTCGTTCCTGGCAGGTGTTCAGGTCGTACCTGGCAGGTGTTCAGGTCGTACCTGGCAGGTGTTCAGGTCGTACCTGGCAGGCGTCAGCTCCTCCTCCGTCCTTCCCGGCACAGAACATGGAGGGTCGTATCCTCCCCAGGTAGTACTGGTTGCAGACGTCATAGGGCAGGATGGTCACATTCACCTCCTGCAGTCTGTTGACTCGAGGACCATCTGATGAAACAGAAAACAGGAAGAGGTCAGATTGAAGCTCTTTGTCTCCTGAGGTATGTAGAACAGAGTCCTGCTCACTCTCTCGGGTGGAGCCCCAGCCGGTGATGGTGCACTTCCTGAGGGGGGACAGAGGGTTCATCCAGATGTCGATGGGTCTGATGAACTGGTTGAAGACCAGCGGCTGCTGCAGCTTCAGCAGAGCCATGTCGCAGTCTTTGGTCCGAGTGTTGTAGCCCTGATGGCTGATGATCATGGAGACTCCGACCACCTGGACAGGAAGAGAGGAACCGAGACGCTTTGTCTTTATCAACGCTCAGGGATTAAAGTTTTTACGATCCGTTGTACTTTAATACTTTTGTCCTTTTTGACCATGGAGTCCGGATCGTTTAGGATCAGAGACCAGGTTCATATTCTCAGTCTACTCTGGTTGTGTTAAAGGAACTGTTCACTGATATGATTCCCTCGGACTGCAACCTCTTCCCCAACATGAAGAAGGAGCTCAGTAGTCGCCATTTTCTTTTGACATTATTGCTGCTTTAGTGACTTTGAGGTTCAACATGCCGACTTCGACAAAGAAGGATTCATATGCTTCACAACCACTGGTCTGAGAGGGTAAATGTAGGAGGGGACTACGCTACGTAGAAAAATGTAACGTGTGAGGTTTTCTGAGATGGACTCCTACCTTAAACTTATCAACCATTGTATGTTTCATGTTCAGTATATTTGCTCAAAGGATTTTACTCAAGGTAAAAAATGAAGCTTTCTTTAGACAAGGAAAAAACAATTGAAAAGCTAAAATAAGTCCCAAGGGAAGTAGCTGGTCGTAACGCACAACCAGAAAAACTTCAGATGTCTCCATACAGCTTGTCTGCTGTAATCCAAGTCTGCAGACGAGAAGAGATCACAAACTGATCTGAGGAGACGTTATTTAATCTTAAACTTTTAGTTAAACTCACCCATCATCACCAGGTGAAGATATGAATTTGCGTCTTCAGAGAAAATATCTTGTATTGTGTGTTTTTACATAAAATAAGACGTGTACATCAAGTTTTCTAAATGAAGAGCCAATTGTTTTACAGTTTTTGATTTATAGCTGAACACGCGACTAGATGCAGAAAAACCCATGAAATATTTATCAGGTAACATTTTCCTGATTCATTCAGACATCTGGTGGGTTTGCTAGAGCCTGAAGGTCCTGATGGGATCTTCTGACAGTGGAACAGAACTAGAATATAAAATGTATATAAACACAGAAAATGATGTTTGTGTCACTAACTTGCTGTCCAGGTTCATGAGGATTATCCAGGTCGTGTTTTCCAGCCAGAACTGTCCAGAAAGAAGCTTTTTTGTACCTGCAGACGGGTTCAGACATCACAGTACAAAGATGATACTGTTTGTTTTCTCAAACTGAACGAGTCTCTATATGAATTTAATCCTGTTGTGAGTTGGGTCCGTGAATCTAATCCTGATCTGACTCTGATTTTAACAGATGACCTCTTACTTTTTAAAGCAGTGTGCAGCAGAGATGACCCACAGCGGGCTGATGATGGCGCCTCCGCAGGCCGGCATTGTGGCGAACTGAAGAGAGACCTGCCAGGGCCACGAGTGAGCCCAGGCCTCCTGACCCCCAATGATCCGGACCTCCATCTCCTGCTCCAGGAGGAAGGACCGGACCCCCGACAGGTCTGCAATCATTTATTATTATTATTTCTATAATAACAGAAAAAACTAATTAACTCAAATAAATTCAATTAAAATAGGCCGTCTCTGCTCACCACTGAATCCAGAGAGAATTTCATGTTGCTGCACAGTTTGATTTGAAGTCACATTCAGCTGATTCTGGACCAACTTTAAATCTGGACAAAGAAACAAACTCAGCAGAGGTTCCTCCTCGTTTACCAAACTGACAGTAACATCTCATGTTGTCAGGGGTCACAATTAAACCTGGATCTGCTCTTCTTCAGTCGGGATGAATTTATTATATTGAACTGAACTTTAAACAGGTTTGAATCTATTTAGAAAATAAAACAAGCTTCATTCTGGTGATGCTGATCGTACCGTCGGCAGGAGCAGCTGTGGTGCTGTTGAGCTCCGACGTGTTCGATGGTTTCTGACTGACTTCACCTGCACAAACACACACAGTTTAACATGAACACACAGACACACATCACTATTACACACTGAGATAAATCCAGTTTGTCACCTGTGTGAAGAGCCGACAGACACACTGACAGCAGACTGACCACACACAGCAGCATTGTCTCACATCTGACACACACACACACACACACACACACCCTCTCTGATGACTCACCTGCTCCACTCTCACCTGCCTGATGAGAAACACCTGCAGCTCTGACTGAACTCAGCTCGTCATCATGTTTGAATCATAAAGAAAGCAGAAGTGTGATGAAGGTGAGAAGAGCTCAGCTCACAAACTGAAACTGATTCATGATGATTCCAAATAAAATCAGATGAAGTGAAGTTAGTGCAGCAGCACGCTGAGCCTGCAGCCTCCCACCACCAGGGGGCGCCGACACAGCTGAGAACAGCATCAAATAATGTTTACACACATTTCAAATGTATAAAAAATATCTGGAATGTAAACTTTATGTCAGTGTGTTTTATCTGTTTACGTATGTATTCACAGGAACGTGTGGAGGAAGTGTTCTGGCTGTTTCAGCACCGGGAGACAACCTTTTCTTTTCTAATGTCAGAATCTGAACTCATCGGTGGTTCTGTGGAAACATACTCAGGGATTCTGTTGGTTAAAGGAGAATTATTCGGTGACTCTGCAGCAGATTGAAGTTAAATCATGAATCACAACCATTAAGTCTGAATATGATCTTCTTTCACTGTGTGGACAGAATTAATACTGAAAGTGTTTGACCTCCAAACAGAACTCATGTTTGTCTCCCAGGTGATGTTCTGAATAAAGAACTCTGGAACTGGAACTCCTCTGCAGCCAGGTGAGTCCAACAGAACAGACGTATTTTTAAAGGAGCAGTACGTGATTCTGGAGAAAGCGGATCGGTTTCTGAGGATGGACTGAACTTATAAAGAGCTTTTCTTATAAAGTCTTAGAGAACACAAGTGCTTTACAACACAAGTCAGCTTTTCACACACACACACACACACAGGGATGTGACGTCATCACTCCATCATCTTTAATAACAAATAGCTGTTTGCTTCTATATTAATGTTTAAAATCTAATGTTTAACCTTTAATTTTTAAACAGATGTGACTGACATGAATCAGTCAGATGAGAAACGTCTCCTTCGTGAAGTAAAGTCCATTTTCCCTCCGGCTCCAGTCAGCAGTCAACATTACAGAACCTGGAGGTCAGCTCTGGATCACTGCTACAGTCAGGTTGATAAACAGGAGTGAAGAGAAATCCACTTTTTAATCCCAGAAGTTAATAAGTAATCTCTGAGCTCTGCTCTCGTCAGTAAACGGCTTCGGATCGGAGCAGAATCTGATGTGGTTCCAGGTGTTTACCCCTTCAGAGAGCCGGATCTACAGAGCAGCAGCTCTGCCCAGGTCTTTGTGTGTAGCCTCGACGTGCAGACTTCACTTTGCTGTCTTTGGGCAGACACAGTGATGGAGTTGATAACCACCTTCCTGTCACTGCTTACTTTGATTGTCAGGGTTAGTGAAGCCAGATCACACAAACACATGCTGAGTATGTTGAGCTCGGTTCAGGCCTTTGAACAGGTGATGCTGGGTGTTTTGTATGTTTTTCACTGTGTTCCCTGAAGTATAAAATGTTACATAAACTTTAACACTGTAAGCGAACTTCAAGTATCACAACCCTGCGGCTCGTCCTTGATGATGTTCAGAGTCAGAAATTCGTAGTATCGGAGGTCATAGTAGTAACAGCTTAGTAATCAGGCATCAGTAGCCGGGTCATTGAGCTCATTCAGTTTATGGAAAATACTTTCCTCCAGAAATGTAAACTCAAATGAACATTGGAGTTTATGAGGGAGGTGGTGGTGCCTTTTGTCACTTTAAAGCACATAGTTTCATGCTTGTGACCAGAACAAATGTCCGGTTAACCTGATGTATAAACTATGTGTGTGGGGTAAAATTGTGGGATTTTAATCAGGATGAAGAGAAATGTTTCGGATGGTTTTCTGGCTTCTCTCCACTCCAGTCATGATGTCACCCAGTGTGGAGCGCCAGACACTCTGCAGTACAGCCATGACACAATCTGAGACTGACAGAGAATATCCTGAAATGTAAACTGTGATAGCTCGTAAACCATTTAACCTAGCATTTAGGCCAGTCAAGTCCCAACTCTGGGGACTCATTTGAACCTTTAAACACTTCCCTACGTTGCGGTACGGCGAGGCAACAAGGCTCCAAAGAGCGGTGGGTCTGACCTCACTCACTTCAGATGAGTTCCCGTTATTAAGGGAAAAATGTTCATATCTTTTCTGAAAACAGTTTGTAAACTTGATACCAAAAGACGCAGCGCGATCGTCCTGATGATTCTGCACGTTTTGATGTATTGTGTGTATGTATGGGCGACGCTGCGGGAATAGTTACATGGCAAAAAATACTTAAGAATCCAAATAGTGTTCTGACACTTTATAGCACATCAGAATAATATGTTTCATAACATTCAAATGAAATGTTGGTGTTGTTCTCATGGTGGCTCTCTGTCCTCCTCGCCCTGGAGGACACATACTGTAATTCTAGTGTGTTAGCGTTATTAAAATATGTCTGTCAGGACATATTGTTATAATAAAGCCTTTATTAAAAATGAATCTATTTTCATTCCTTTAAGGGTCGTTCTGACTAATAATAACATCAAAAACATGTTTTCAGCCTTTGAATATTTTGTTCTGCTGTAACTGAAAATCAGTGTAAAATCTACGCAACAAGACTGACTGAATATAATAATCTGACTTTAATCTCTAATTTAAATAGTTTCAGTGTACATGATGATGATGATGATGACGATGATGATGTCACGCCCCATCTGTGATATTTCACCAATCAGGATGTCGGTTCATTGTCCATCAGACATAACGGCACTTGTGATTGGCTGTCCGTGTCAGACAGTACAGTGTGCTTTTATTGTGACGGTCTGGGGTGTTTCCTGCTCCTCCGCTCAGTGTGATCCGCTGCGATCAGCTGCGATCAGCTGCGATCAGCTGTCAGTGCTCGTCATGTCCTACAGCAGAGAGGTCCTGCTGGCCACCAGCCTGCTGTGCAGCAGCTTTGGAGCTATGCAGCTGCTGCAGCTGTACCGGAAGCTGCTGCAGTGCTGCGACATCACCGAAGAAGAGTTCCTCGACATCATCCAGCGGTGCCCCCGCTTCTTGCTGGTCCGCGGCCCTGCGGGGGCCGGCGCGGAGCGGCTGCAGGACTGCACGGTGGTCGCTCAGACGTCCCTGCGGCTGTGCAGCAG
>CM077805.1:112500-230212 GCA_039737535.1 Lagodon rhomboides | reverse complement strand
TGTGTGTTTGTCTCCTGCAGTCAGCTCCAAAGGTTCATCAGCAGGTTTTGGTCAAGTCAGAGATCTTCTGAAGAGAGAGTTCAACCGCTCAGTGGAGCTGCAGGTACAAACACCACCTCCTCGAAAACCACATCCTCAAACATGAGTCCTTTACTTGGTTTTCAAATCATCCTAATCAATGAAAAACATGATTCTTTGTTGTTTGCTCTCTCTAAGGTTTGAGTGTTAATATTGATTGTTCTCACATGTTATATTGAGCCTTTATTAAAATCAGATTGACGACACCTTGAACTCACCTTGAATTCATCTTGAACTCATCTTGAACTCACCTTAAACTCACCTTAAACTCACCTTGAATTCGCCTTGAACTCCCCTTGATCTCACCTTGATGATGTCAGATGATTGACAGCTGTCTGTCACATCTCTGCTTCTTCGTCAGTTCCTGAGAACTCCGTCCAGTTTTGCCTTCCGAGTCGTGTCAGGACCGTTGATCTACACCGCCATGTCAGTCATCAATGCCCTTCGCCAACCGCCACGTGGTTCTGGCCCCGTTCCCACTGTGTCACCGCTCTACACCATACCTGACCTCAGGTACCAGGTGCACTCGGTGCTGCAGTTTGTCCCCACCCACATTGACATCAGAGTATGCAACTTCAGTGAACGAGTCGAGAGAGGGCTGATGATGGCATACGCCGAGACACGGAGACGATCTAATGAAGCAGGAAACATCACTGTACAGGTGGGTCTGTTACCTGAACTACACCATCATATAGGTGGGCCTGTTATCTGTTTTACCCGTTTCCATATCATATTAATCAGAGAAAAGTACAAAACCCTCAGACTGGAGAAGCTTGAACCAGCAATTAATTGACTATTAAAACTTGGATATGAAGAGAAGTGTTGTGAATGAACTACCTGATCAATCACCGAATAGTTCCAGTGATCATCACTCACTCAAGTGTCACATGTTCTAAATTCTGATTCCGAGGCAATTACAGACAAGTTTGTTATGAAAATATATAATCTGTGTCTTCTCCAGCTGTTGAACATCACCATGGGCGTGGTCCGGCTGGGGGCAGAGCAAAAGGTTTCTGTTGACATCACATTTGCGGTGCGTGATGGGCGGGACTACCTGCCAGGGTCAGAGGTCAGCGAACACCTGAGGAAGCTCAGCCTAGTCGAGTTCAGCTTCTACGTCGGATTTCCTGCCCTGCAGATCGCAGAACGTACGACACAAATGCACAAATGCATGTTACCACAATTTTGCTGTCACCGTCTCACTGTGTCTCCACATGTCCTTAAAGAAACAAGACAAAAATGAATATGAAGTATAATATGTGATAAACGTTTGTTGCACATGTGTTAAATATTTAACATTTGTTTAGCACGTTTAGTGCAGGATTAACGCACAACATTAAAGGAAAACGCCACCGTTTTTCCATACTGAACTATGTTCTTCACTGATCTCGAGTTGACACATACCTCTCTCGCCTTCGTGCGTGCACTCAATCGCTCCGGCGCACAGCGCTCCTTTGCTAGCATGTAGCTTGGCCCAGTACATTCCTCAGGATCCAAATGGGGGTGAAGTTAGAAGCGACCGAGCACTTCCACGTTTTCCCAATTTAAATATGGTTACGTGAGTAGTTACACGACCCAAGTGTGGTTACACAAAATGAAACATGCCAACCTTCTAAGCGGATAAAAAGGATAACTATAATGTATGGCGGAATAACACCTGGTAGCACTTCGATGTCGGCGCAGTAATATCATCACTCCTACTCATAGGAGTGATGATATTACTGCCCCAACTAAAATTCTAACATACTGCACCTTTGAATGTGTTAAACATTAAATAAACATGTGTTAATGTGTGTTTAACTTGTGTAAAATGGTGTGAAACAGTTTGAAATATTATATATTTGTGTCTATGGGTATACAGCGTTCCACTACCCTGAGCTGAACACGTCTCACCACCTGCGGTCTACCTGGGTCCGTACAGGTGAGATCACATCTCAGCTTTGTTTCTGTTTTTGAACCAATCCACCTCCATCTTTTATACAAGACCATGCAGATAGTTGTAGTTTGTGTGAGGACACACTGCTGGTGGAAACAAGTTCTGTTACAGTCTGGATTATTTGACTCCGTTTCGCTGGGATGATGCAGAAACCTCTGACAGATATCTAAAGTATTTAAAAACACAGTACACTGGAGTCCTGTTTGTGTGTCTGTGTGTGTTGATGCGTGTGTGTTGTTTCAGTCCTGTTGGGGGTTCAGGAGCAGCTGGTGGCTGAAAGAAGTTTTAAAGCTCGACTGGAGAGACGTCTGGCTCTGCTGCTGGAGGAAGGACTGCAGGCGTCCAGCAGGAGGCGTCTGAGGAGAGCGACAGCTGTGGGCAACAACAGTCTGCAGGTAGATACAAACATCATACAGGTAGATACACACATACTGTACAGGTAGATACACACATCATACAGGTAGATACAAACATCATACAGGTAGATACACACATACTGTACAGGTAGATACACACATCATACAGGTAGATACAAACACCATACAGGTAGATACACACATACAGGTAGATACACTCATCATACAGGTAGATACACACATCATACAGGTAGATACACACATCATACAGGTAGATACACACATCATACAGGTAGATACACACATACAGGTAGATACACACATCATACAGGTAGATACACACATCATACAGGTAGATACACACATCATACAGGTAGATACACACATCATACAGGTAGATACACACATCATACAGGTAGATACACACATCATACAGGTAGATACACACATCACACTAGATACATGTTCTGACTCTTTTGCTCTGTCCGAGTGGTTTGTTTGATCCGTTTACTGATTTCATTCTAAAGTTTTACCTGTCGTGTCTCAGGTGGTACGAGTGGCAAAGTTGTCAGGGCCGGAGCGCCCCCTGGAGGTCTTTTATTTTGTGGAGGGTCCAGGTGGTGAGCGGATACCAGCCGAGGTGACAGCAGCCACCCTGAACCGTCTGGACCTTCAGCGAGCTGCCATCGTACTCGGACACCGAGTCCAGAGACCGCTTGCCCAACGTGCGTCCACACCTGAGTTCACTCAGAACACCTGATCACAAACTGATAACCTTGAACCAGAGCCCAAATGTCGCACCTCTCCCTCACCTGTCCTTCACCTGTATCTTACCTGTATTTCATCTGCCTCTCACCTGTCTCTCACCTGTATGTCACTGGCCTCTCATCTGTCTCTCCCGTTGTCTCACCTGTCTCCAGCTGTGGAAACTCTGTCCATCCCCCCAGCAGAGACTCAGAGCAGCAGTATCTGGCTGATCGTTGGGGTCGTTGTCCCCGTCCTGCTGGCCGTCTTCATCATCATCATCCTCTACTGGAAGCTGTGCGGTTCGGAGAAGCTGGAGTTCCAGCCAGATGCCATCAACACAATCCAGCAGAGACAGAAGGTCAGAGGTCAACAGGAAGTTTTTAACTCTTTCCTGTCCTATACGTAATCGTTAATAGCTGATCTGTGTGTTGTTTCTCAGCTTCAGGCTCCCAGTGTGAAAGGCTTCGACTTCGCCAAGCTCCACCTCGGTCAGCACAGTAAAGATGACATCATGGTGATCCAGGAGCCTGGCCCGCTGCCCGCCCCCATCAAAGAGGCCACACCTTCCGACGGCGGTGACCTCAACACCCCAAAATCTAAAGGATCGTCCACCAGGGCAGCTCGGTCCGGCCGTCGCAGGGGCAGGTCAGTCACACATTTTGACTTTATGCCCATCTGTTAACACTGTTGGTTGGTTGGTTGGTTGGTTGGTTGGTTGGTTGGTTGGTTGGTTGGCTAGTTCATTGGTTGGTTGGTTGGTTGGTTGGCTGGTTGGTTGGTTGGTTGGTTGGTTGGTTGGACTGACACACCTTGAAACAACGCTGAAGGTATATATTTCTTCACAAAATAAGACAAAGAGGAAAAATATGTTCTTGATTTCTTGGTGAAAATTGAAATATCAGAATAAAAATCAAGGTAGAATAGAAGACAGATGATATAAAGAGTAAAATCCCCAGACCTGAATACATGAGTAGAATTACTCCTCTGTCTCTCTTCCATCAGACTCAGCCCGTCAGACGGTGATTCGTTGGGCAGCGACCAATCGAGCGGCAGAGAATCAGCTGAAGAAAGCACTCGGCCTGTGGCCACGCCCAGCGAAGGGAAACAGCACAGGAAAACGGCCAAAAACGGTCAGAGATACTATGACATCATCACCTGAGCTTTTTGATGTGTGTTTGTTGAGATGTTGATTTACTGTTTGAGCAGCTGATTAAAGAAAAAGAGAAATGATTGAATGAAGAAGCCAAATCTGTTGTTGTGTTTTAACGAAAATCCTCCATCTTTTCTTCTTAATGCTGCTCGGCTGAAGGGAGGAGCAAGATGGGTATGTTTATACCTTCACATCATCTCCTGTCTGACACATTAAAGCTGTTCTGATCAATATTTTATATCAACAGTGGGTCAAATGCTTCTGTCAGCTGTAAACACTCAATAACCAGTGAAGAAATTGGAATGTTTGTCAGTGAAATGCATCGTGGGAGCTGAATTCTCTTCTTGTTGATCTTTTGTGCAATGAATTTCTTCTCCAACCTCTGACCTTTCTGTCTCCACTCACTCCATCAGGCAGCGGTCCTGAAGAGCTTCTCTCCTCGTCCTCCATCTTCGACCATGTCGACCGTCTGTCTCGCGGCTCGTCTGATGGCACACGTCGCCAGGCCAACAAGGTACAGCTGATCGCCATGCAGCCACGCCCAAGCCCACCACATGCCCCATCTCAGCCGAGCCCCACCCTCACCGAGAAGGTCAACACAGAGGTGAGATGCTGACCTTCATTGCTCACTGTGAGGTCATTTTAAACCTGTCTGACATCACTGACCTGTGCTCCTGCAGGTGGCCCTGCGACACAAGTCAGAGATCGAGCATCATAGAAACAAATTACGTCAGCGCGCTAAGAGGCGAGGTCAGTGTGAGTTTCCCTCTATGGACGACATCATGGACGCATTCGGTGATGGACCAGTGCAGGGTGACGTGGCACAGCGTCTCTATAGCTCTGCCCACGACCACATGGACTGCATCCTACAGGCCGACGCCCACTCACCTCCCACACCCACTGACTCCAGAAGGAGGTGAGACCTCACCTGAGAAAACTGAGCTGATTTGAGGGCAGACACATTGTTTACTGTTATTACTTTATTTAAAAACTCTGCTCCCATTTTGATAAAACATTAAAACATAAAACTGTATGAGTCTGAGTTTCTCATTGTGATGATTCATTTCTGAGTAGGCACGAAACATATTTTCAAAAATGTCTGTGTGTCTGTCAATCCAGAGGAAGGCGCTCTCCTCGGGGTCGGCGGGCTCAGCCAGGACCGGGAAGTCTTCCTGATACAGACAGAGACCGGCTGCTCACCGATCAGAGCGCCACCTACAGGAAATACCCTGGACTCAACAACGTGGCCTACATGGTGAGACAGTTACAGTGTTTGAACAGTTAAAAGAACAG
The DNA here is from genome assembly GCA_039737535.1 of Lagodon rhomboides. Taxonomy (NCBI): domain Eukaryota; kingdom Metazoa; phylum Chordata; class Actinopteri; order Spariformes; family Sparidae; genus Lagodon; species Lagodon rhomboides. The sequence goes on along the minus strand of CM077805.1, from coordinate 224,652 downwards.
CTCGATACTTCTGATTCTACAAATATTGAATTTGAAAAATTCCTCAGGGCAGCGTTTTGGTTCCATTTTGTTTTTATTGTGAAAATGTAAAGTCAGCCCGTTTTTATGATGTTTTGATTCCATATTTTCTTTTTCCTTTCTTTTATAGTCAGACCCTGACCTGCCCCCAGACCACGGCAGCCCCTCCCCTACAGATGAAGTGTTTGACCCTGCCCCGGCCCCACCGCCCTACATGCCTCCCCAGCCCTCCATCGAAGAGGCGCGACAGCAGATGCACTCACTCCTGGATGACGCCTTTGCCCTGGTGTCTCCGTCCTCACAGGGCAGCGCCGGGGTGAGCGGGGTAAGCCCTGCCCTGCCCAGCCCCTCCCCACAGGCCCGCCCCCCAGGCAGGCAGTGGGGCTCTTACCCAGCAGCCCCCTCTCACAGCCCCTTTTCTGCAGTGAGTGTGTTGTCCTGCAGCTGAGGTCCTTTTCCTTCTGTCACGAATCCTGGTCAGTATTCATGTTCTTTCTCTCTTTCTGCAGAGATACGCCGAGCTGGGAATGTCTCCCACATCAGTCCAGGGCCTGCTGCAGAGGTCAGTACACTTCAACCTTCAATTACTGTAATGTTGTTGATGCTGTTGTTATCTGTTTTTGTTAATTGTCTGTAATGTCTAGTATGTTTTATTGTGCTTTGAACTTCCTGCCCAGGGACCACAGGTGCAAATTAGCTGTTTAGCTAATCCTGGTATAGAACCTGTTCTACACATGGTCCCTGTTAACAAAAACCAATAAACTAAACTAAACTAAACTAAACTAAACCCAGGTCCAGGTCTGAAAGCTGGACCTCAAACAATACGGATGCTCTGTTTGTTTTATCTAGGCAGGGCCTGAACTCAGGAGGGTATGTTTCCACTGGAGACCAGCTGCAGGAGTCAGTTTACTCCAACAGGCAGTACGAGGACCCCCCCTCCTCGTCCAGACCACGACCTGTAGGGGGCAGCACAGGTACACTCATCTCAATATACTGATCACATGCTTTTCTGATTTTTAGTAAACACCATTTTGTGATATTATATTGTAGTTTTTGTTGTCATTAACGAGTTAGGAAATACTCTATTTCATCTGTCCAAATCTCCTATATGCACCTGAAACTAAATTGCACTCTTTCCTCCTGATGATTGTATCTGTTACATTTGTTGACCTCCAGGTGCACAGCTCCACCACTTGACCCAGGTGGGTTTGTCGAGTCAGATTGGTGCGTACCCTGGGGTGGGTCGCAGCATGTCAGGTCCCACTGGCTCCAGCTGGAACCAGCAGCACTCAGACCAGGACCTGTCCAGACCAGGAGCCAGCAGAGAGAGTGTGAGTTCACTGTGGGGAGATGCAAAATTAACCAAACTAGGCCAAACTGAGTGGTTCTGTTATTCTTTTACAAGTCATGACCAGTCCTTGCCCTGAGACCCTTGTTCACCATCAGGGTGCAAATCAGACAGTCTTTTTTTTTGTCTAAATCAAGGTTGCAAAGTTTACAAGGATTTTTCGTTTTCACTTCATGTAGTGTCTTTCACATAGTTTGGTTGCAAGTGCAACACGATTTGTCGTTGTTAAACATTGACAAATAACCACAGACATGAATGTCTTTACCGTTTCTTTTCACGTCTGATATCTGGATTTACTTTATTGTCTTACCCTCTTTATCCTCTTTCTCTTCTCCCCAAAGGTGCTGTCTTTTCCCGAGTTCTCCTCTTCCTCTGTTTTCCAGATGCCCAGCTCCTCATTGCGAGACCCGTCAGCTCCACCTCTCCTCCTGACTTCACCGACTCCAGAGTACCCACCAGAAGACGCCTCCCCCTCCGCTCACACATCTGCCTCCCTCATAAAGGCTATTAGGGAGGAGCTGCGGCGTCTCGCCCAGAAACAGGCTGCAGTGACAAGCTACCCTTAGACTGGTTTGTATCAGGACTCAACTGGTTTTAAACCACCCAGAGTCGTTAAGGACAGGATCAAAAACATAAAACTGACTAATCTATACTCTGGACTCTCTTGAGCTAATCTACGTCTGTGCCGCTAAATCCAAAACAACTCTGGACCACGATCCATATCTGGAAAAAAAGGACAGTGTCTCCCGACTGAAAGACCTCCGGTATTTTACAGGGTCCCGTCTGTCTGTCCGTCATCCATTCAGCTCAGTGTTCATTGGACAGGAGTTTGACCTTTCACCTTTCAACTGAAGTGCTTCCTGGGATCATTCAATGATCATCCTTTTGGAACTTCAGAAGCGACAATTAATTCCTGAATTTCTGGACTGGATCGTCTCTCTTTGACCTTCTGGAATTGATCCTCTGCCCAGAATATCTGGAGTCGAACATCCTTCCTGACTGAATGGAGTGGGATGGTACCTCTAGACATTCTTGAGCTGATGGTCCCTTTCAGATCTCTTGGACTGGATGGTCACTCCAGATCTTCTGGAGAAGATTGTCCTGCCAGATCTTCTGGACTGAATGGTTCCTTGAGGACCATCCACTCTGGTCCCTCCTGACTTTATGGGACAGAGTATTCATTTTTAATGTCTTGGCAAGATTGCCCCTCCTGGAGTTTTGACGCTATTCCAACCTTTTGAATTTCTGGATCTCATCGCACTGACCTTCTGGAATGGCAGTTTCCTGCTGAACTCTGGGAATGGATCATGTCCACTTACCCTCCAGAGTAGATGATCCGTCCTGGAATTCTGGAGTGAATGGTGCCTCTAAGAAGATCAGCACTCCTGACTCCTCGTCCTGGAGTAGATAGTACGTCTACTCCTCTGGGGCGTTTCAGACCTCCTGGAGTTGTGGAGGGACGGTCCCCCTTAAACTACTAGATTCATTATTTTAATTCCCTCTGACCCTCTGGGTGGATGGTACTTCCAGACCTTCTAAAGTCGATTGTCCTTCCTGAAGTTCTGAAGTGGATTTTCCTTCTGGATCTTCTGTGGTGCTAACCGTCAGCCTCATACCATCTCCTCATTGACCACTTATTGCCTTCCACACTCCCATCAGCCACAGGGATCAGGTCTCTGTTCATAAACCATATCAGTGAGGTCTAGCACTGTCGACAGCTGGAGATGGCAAACAGTTCCTATTGCAAAGGAACGCAAAACAGAAAAAAAGTATATATAAATATCTATAAGAATTAATTTAAATATCTGTAAAGAGATAGAATCCCAATGAGCACAATATTCATGTAAGAGTTATTATTGGAGTATTGAGATGTTACTTATTTTTTATTGCTTATATATGAAAGTATACTTTATTTTGATCAAAAAAAGACCAAACTACTGTTCTATGGTTGTATTCCTCTTGTGTTTGAGCTCGCTGTAGATTTTGAGCCGGCGCTTGTTTATCCGTGGAGACGTTGCTTATCGTAGCTGCTCGCTCGTGTGTTCAGTGGCAATGAGAAAAAAAAAAAAAACGCTAATGCATCGCTTTGATATAAAGGTTTCTCATCGCTGATTTGTTGCATCCATCAGTTTTTATGGGCACAACACACTAAAGATGAGTTTATCACGTGACGGGTGAATAAAAAGTGTTTCTGTGCAGGAGAAGAGATGGAAAGCAGTCATTCATCGCAACCAGAACAAGTACTTTAGCTCAGGCTAAAAGCAGACACCTCAGTGCCCCCTGGAGGATGTCATGTTCATAACACACAAGAAAAAAGATTCCTGCCACTAACTTACAAGGTTTTGGTAGTATAGCAAACAAAAGGACCAAGGACAGATCCACCACAAGTTGTATAGGTGGTCCAATTAAATTTTCTCAGTTTGTTGAAAGCTAATTCTGACAATTATATCAAACCCATTACATTATTATGATAAAACTGATATCAATGATAATTACTAGTAATTTTATTAGTAGTAGTCAGGTGCCAGAATAATTGTTGGCAGTGCGTTTCTGCAAACCACAGATATGTTTGAACTAAACATTTCTGACAAACGCAGCTGACGAATGTCCTGATGTCTGATTAAAATATCCAGTGGTCTCCTGGCTGTCTCGCCAACGCCATCCCCTCCATCTCTGACATGAAAGTCAGCTCATAGACATCTAATGTGAACGTGATTTGACACATATTCTAGCATTCGGTAATCATTTCATTAGCCTTTATCTTAATCTTCTGGTTGTACAGTTGAATGACTAGTTCCCCTCTCTGCTGATTGGCTGTTTTCTCTGTAGTGTTGTGAAGAAGTCGGTTTCTCATATAAATTGGTTCCAGGGGTACGAGAGGGTTTGTTCGTCTTTGCTCTTATTCAGCATGTTTGACTAAGTTTGGCTTTAGCTACTCGTGATGTTGCAGTTAATGTTTAGCATGCTGCCAAAAGATGTTAAAAACAAAGTTTAAATAACTAAAGAGTTGTTCTGCATCAAGTTAAGAGTGAGCAAAGAGTGCCATAAAAAAAACATCGCTCATCCAAACACAGTAGAAAAAAAACATCATATGAAACATGTTTTTTTGTTTTGCATTTCCAAAAGATATTTTTTAATCTAAATAAAGATGGTTACAGTAAACAGTGTATAAACGAAAGTGGATATGGTGTTTAATAGAAAACATAATATATACAAAATATTTTATCTGTGATTGCTGTGCTGAACGGACTCAAAGATCTGCCCGGCAACAGTGCCAACACATCTTTCATGGACCAGAAACCAACTGCAGAACTCTTCACCGGCTGGAGACTTTCTGACTGGACCTAGCACCTGTCAGTCAAGCTGTAGGACTCGGCCACACCTACAGGGTCACATGGTGCTAACTCAACGACTCAAGGTGTGTCTGAATGTCTCAGATCACACACTAAAAACAAAAACAATTGAAACCCAGCAGGTGTCGTGATTGAAAAGAGAAGTTCTTCTTCTTCTGAAGTTGCTGCGCTGCAGGTTTCACAACTTCTCCTGAATGTTTCCTTCAATGTTTTCTATACTTTCAGAGTTTCTGTGTTTTCTAGAGCTGTGATCCTCAGTGAGAATCCAGCAGACTACCAGTCGCACTGAGGACGTTTACTCATGACGAAACTACTGATTCACACTGACACTCACCTGGTACGAATGTGTTCAGAGCCCAAACAGTCCTGAAAGCTTGTAGCTCTTTAATCTTGTCCACACAAGTTATTAATGCGTAAGCGAAATACTGATTTGTTCTTACAACATATTAACTTGTAGAAACAGGATAAATTGTGTCACCATATCACTATTAGGCACAAGTGATATTAGCTTGAGTGAACAAGATATAAACTGTTAAACAAGATACCAACACATGCAGAATATGTTGACTAACAAGACAAAAGGTACTAAACAAAATACTTATTTGTGTGTCTGAAATATTAATTTGTGCAAACAAGATAAATTGATAATTAAATAGATAATTATATAACAAAGTATCACCTTCCACACATCAAACATTATGGGAACAGGATACCAATGTGTTTGACCTGATATTACAAACAAGATAAAACAATTGCGTGAACAGATATAAACCTTGAACAAGATACTGACTAATGACTTGTCAAACAAGATGCAAGATAATCAACAAAATACTAATTTGTGTGTGCGAGATATTAATTTCAGCAAACAAAATCTTAAATTCTGTGAACAAGATGTCAACTTCTGCTTGTCAAACAAAATATAATTAACTTGTGAGTTGTACTGGTGAGTGAGTGCAGGATTTACATCTGTAAAAACAACTTGTGGAAACAAAATCTTCATTTTTGCAAACATGAAAACTTAACAGCTGAAAACTCTCATGAACCATCTGTGTGTTTTCAGATCTATCAGACAGTTTCAGTCTTTAGTTTTGTCATGAGTGAATTTCCATACAGGTGTTGCTCTGGATCGAACCACATTCCTGTTGTTCCTCTGAGACTCTGTTCCATCACACAGCTTCACCAACCAGGTGAGTTAAGTCCAGCTGTGACCCAGGTGAAGCTGCCTGGAGGAAACAGAGTCCGAAGGAAAAGTTATTTTAATGTTGAATCAGTGACACTGCCAGCACACTCACCTGTTCAACAGCAGCCAGGTGAGTCTTCAGCTGATCTGTCACATGACAAACTGTGTGTGAGCTGCATCCTGTGGTGTTCAAAGATTGTGTTAACAAACATTAAAGAGATGTGTTCAGATTCACACTGAGTCACATGACTTTTATTAACATTTATTTTCCTTCTGCAGTTTAAAAGTGAGACAGAATCATGTTTCAGACTCTGCTGCATTTAAAACGGATGTTTGTCAGTCAGTGTTTAATCCGCCCTCTGTGGGATTACATGGGTAAATATTACACTCCCTGAAAACACATAGACAGCCCACATAACTGCTCTGACACGGAAGCACAAGTCTGACAGAAAAGGAAGAAAAATGAAAGAGAAAAAGATTCACATTAAAGTTCAGTTAAACTTTTGACGTTTTATATCAAAATGATGAGAAGATGAAAAGGTTGAGTTAATAAATCAACGTTGTGTATTACAGAGCGTCAGGCTCACTGAGAGTTTGAGAGTAAAGTTACAATATTTTCAGAACTAAATCACAATATCTTGAAAATAAAGAATAAAGTGATAATATTTCAATAATTAAATAGTATCATCTTGGGAATTATAGTTATTATGGTTCAGTGGTGAAGACATAACATTCCTGATGCCTCCACACAAAGTTTGAAATCATAAAAAAATGTTGTGATTGACCTCAAATAAAGTCATAAATATAACTTTCACTGCCAGAAGGATAAACTGAATTATCAAATTATCAGATGTGAGATGAGTTTCACTAAAAATGACAAAATACAGACTCGTCCTTCGTTCAGTCTGTAAAACCTTTTTGTTAACTCTTTGCTTCATCTCTTTGTTCTGTTTCAGCATCATTACGTCATCAACCTGAAACCTCCACAGAAACTAAGGTGTTCTCAACACTCCTCCCCTTTCTCTCCTCCTCCTCTCTCACCTCCTCCCCCTCCTCTTCTCTCTCTCTCCTCCTCCCCCTCTTTATCCCCTCTCTCTCCCCCACTCTCTCTCTCCCTTTCTCTCCTCCTCCCCCTCTTTATCCCCTCTCTCTCCCCCACTCTCTCCTCCTCCTCTCTCTCCTCCTCCCCCACTCTCACCTCCTCCCCCCTCCCTCTCTCCTCCTCTCTCTCCTCCTCGTCTCTCACTTCCTTCCCCCCTCCTCTTCTCTCTCTCTGTCTCCTCCCCCCTCTCTCACCCTCTCCTCCTCTCCCACTCTTTCCTCCTTCTCCTCCTCCTCCGCCCTCCTCTCTCTCTCTTTCTGTCCTTCCGCCAGTTTCCTGGTGACGACAGGATGACGATGTCACTTCCTGATACACCTGGCCAGGTGAACAACAACAAGTGTTTCTTGTGACATTAAGACCCGGTCCTGGTCCCGGTCCAGGTGACGATGCAGCTCCGCAGCTGACTGGCTGCCTGGTGAATGAGACGCAGAGTGAGTAGTTCAGCTGTTTGTTAAAGACTCTTAGAGGAGCTGTTGGTCTGTGACGTCCTGCGGTCAGAATGAAGCTAACATCCAGCTAATGTTAGCACACTGACTGAAGTATTAAACATCTAAAACATGTTTTTGCACCTTCTGCTATAATAAATCACTTTATGAGCCAAATTAAACTTTGTCGCTCCGCGTTTTCACCTCTGGGAACCTGAAGAAAATATTCTGCCAAACCCCGTTCAAAAATCGTGCAGTTTAAGGTTTTCTTCCTGCCGAAGCTGTAAAAAATGGCAAACATGGCAGAAAAAGAGTAGGGAGTTATTAAAAGTGTCCTTTGTTGAAGACGGCTTGCAAACAATCCACTTTCAAACACTTATGTTCAATAAAATGTAGTTTTGTGAGCTGGTTTCCATTGGAAGCAGTTTAAACAAAATATCTGGAGCTGGTTCTTCAAACCACTGAACTTTTATTTAAATCACTCGGTGATTGTCTGTGCGTCGAAAATGTTTCTCTGAAGTTTAAGATTAAGGAAGTCACGAGTGTCTACAGCCTTCATTTTGCTGAGAAGCGCATTCATTAAGTTGATGGATTTTTTAACAGAGTTTGGCGTAACTTTATCTCCAACCAACAACGACCTGTAGGATTCTTGAAGCTGCTTCTGGTCAGTTTCTCCTTCATTTTCATACTTTCATTTTGTCTTCGACAACAAAAGAAACAAGACAAACTGAAACGTGACTGCTTCGTCTGAACAATAAAACACAAAGTAAGTTTAGAGAAGAACATTTCATTTATCATCACATCTGTAACTAATTTTCAGTTGATTTCTTTCTGAATAAAAAACTTTCTGAATATTGTGACATTTCAGGACTTTAATTGATCTTCTGTAAATTTCAGAGGATTAAATTTAAACATCGTGAGTTTAGATGGTTCAGTTGCTTCTCAAAGTCAAATCATTACAGTTTTCATTTGTTTCCATTGACAGAAATAATTTGGAGCTTTTTTTGTCGAGTGCGACTGAACATGTTCACTGTTTGGAGGATTTTCTTGTGAGAAAAATAAAATACAGGAAACAAAACAAGTTAAATAGTATCCAACTATAGTGTGACACATTTACAGTTTTCAGATGATATGGACGGTGTGATCCTGACATTAAAGTTTATTTTTAAACAGTGATTTGAATAAAGAAAAACATTTGTTACAGTAAGTCACATATTGTGTAAATAAATTAAATTGAAATGATTTTTTTGCTGCAGCTGAATGAAGACGTTTAGTTCTCTGTGTCTCAGTGTGAAGTTAGTCTGAAGCTCTGTGATCAGCTGTGTGGTGCATTCAGGCTCAGTGGGACACTTCAGATTACTGTGTGAGTGTTGACGGCCAAACACAACTGATATTGTGTTATCACTGCACAATGAGCAACAGATTTTCATGAAGTGACTGATGATTTCAAACATGATACAACAGAAACACTCGAGCTTCTTCTTTTTATTGTTGATTAATTATATGTTGAAAAACAGAAGCTGCAACTTTTGTTTATATTTCCTATCAACAGGAAGTGAGCTACACGTTGTCAGAGAAGAAGAGAAGAGCTAAAACAACAAGATAATAAATTAATAAATGAAACACAGGATGTATTGATATTACATTCATGATAAATACTGATTACATGACGTCATGATTTCAGAAACAACTAAACATTTCCTCCTCCAGTTCAACCAGTTCAACCAGTCTGACCAGTCCAGTAGTCTCTGGAGTTATTTAAACGTGTGTGTGTGTGTGTGTGTGTGTGTGTGTGTGTGTGTGTGTGTGTGTGCACTCAGGATGGCTGATGGGATTAAGACGGAGCTGGTGAGCGCCATCCACCTGCAGGAGGTGGAGCTGCGGGACGAACCTGCAGACAAGGAGCAGGGCAGCAACAACAACAACAACTGTGAGTCTCCAATCAATAATCAATACGTTGTTGAGACCTCAGAGATGAACATGAGCGGTTGAAGGACAAGAGGAAGAAACAAATTCTGATTTTGTATTTATCTAAAAGTAAGAAAAATAAATACATCTGATTACAAAAGGCTTCTGGCCGACGTCTCTGTTGTTCCACCTCCAACCACCAGATGGCAGCAGCACCTCACAGAACCTTTTTAATAATCAGACACTGAGCTTCTCTTTCTTTATTAACAGTGAAATTAATGAAAAGGTGAAACATTTGTTTTGATTTCTAACATAGTCTTTAATCTGTCACAGCTTTTAGTTGCAGCTTAATTAAAATCTGTAAATAAAAAAGCTTTATTTAAAAGTGTCAGAAACAAATCAAACACACAAGTGATGAATGAACGCTAATACATGTTTATGATAAAATACACAAATAAACGGTTAATCAATGTTAATTAATTATTATTTTTTGTCTCTCACATGTTTGATGATGTCACAGCTGATGAGACATTCACTGTCGAAGAAGCCGTGGAAAAAATCGGCTTTGGGCGGTTTCACATCCTGCTGTTTGTCATCATGGGGAGCGCCAATGTAAGAAACCAGCTGATCTCTACTTCCTGTTTACACTGATCAGCTGTATGTTTATGTAACTGTGTGTGTGTGTGTGTGTGCACGTGTAGATCGTGGAGGCGATGGAGATCATGCTGTTAGCCGTAGTTTCTCCTGAGATTCGATGTGAGTGGCGTCTGGACGACTGGCAGGTCGCTCTCGTCTCCACAGTGAGTCCCGATTTATTGATCAATGCGATGTTATAATTTTTTTAAATCGGTCATGTGTCCATGAGTGGCATCTTCAGATGTTCACTGTGATGTCAGTTCAGTGTCTCAACATGTGGGTCACGACCCCTCCAAGGGTCAGAGAGTCAGACCAACACAATCATTGATGTGATTCACTGAACTTATCAATAAATGAATGTTGAAGACAACATGTCAACATGTTAACAGGTGTTGCACACACACACATATTAACATGTGTGTGTGTGTGTCAACACCTGAAGCAGGTGTGTCAACATGTGTCCCATTGTTGACTTTCTATAAAGGATATGAGCCGTCATGCTGTACAACACTCTGTGACTGCAGTTCTCCACCTCTGCTTTACTCTGCTACAGTACTACAGTACTACACTGCTACAGTACTACACTGCTACAGTACTACAGTACTACACTGCTACAGTACTACACTGCTACAGTACTACAGTACTACTCTGCTACAGTACTACACTGCTACAGTACTACAGTACTACACTGCTACAGTACTACAGTACTACACTGCTACAGTACTACACTGCTACAGTACTACACTGCTACAGTACTACAGTACTACACTGCTACAGTACTACACTGCTACAGTACTACACTGCTACAGTACTACAGTACTACAGTACTACACTGCTACAGTACTACACTGCTACAGTACTACAGTACTACAGTACTACAGTACTACACTGCTACAGTACTACAGTACTACACTGCTACAGTACTACAGTACTACAGTACTACACTGCTACAGTACTACAGTACTACACTGCTACAGTACTACACTGCTACAGTACTACAGTACTACACTGCTACAGTACTACACTGTTACAGTACTACAGTACTACACTGTTACAGTACTACAGTACTACACTGCTACAGTACTACAGTACTACACTGCTACAGTACTACACTGCTACAGTACTACACTGCTACAGTACTACAGTACTACACTGCTACAGTACTACACTGCTACAGTACTACAGTACTACACTGCTACAGTACTACACTGTTACAGTACTACACTGCTACAGTACTACAGTACTACAGTACTACACTGCTACAGTACTACACTGCTACAGTACTACAGTACTACAGTACTACACTGCTACAGTACTACAGTACTACAGTACTACACTGCTACAGTACTACAGTACTACACTGCTACAGTACTACACTGTTACAGTACTACAGTACTACTCTGCTACAGTACTACACTGTTACAGTACTACAGTACTACACTGCTACAGTACTACACTGTTACAGTACTACAGTACTACACTGCTACAGTACTACACTGTTACAGTACTACAGTACTACACTGCTACAGTACTACACTGTTACAGTACTACACTGTTACAGTACTACAGTACTACATTACTACAGTACTACAGTACTACACTGCTACAGTACTACACTGGTACTGTAGTACTGTAGCAGTGTAGTACTGTAGCAGTGTAGTACTGTAGTACTGTAGCAGTGTAGTACTGTAGCAGTGTAGTACTGTAGTACTGTAGCAGTGTAGTACTGTAGCAGTGTAGTACTGTAGCAGTGTAGTAGTGTAGTACTGTAGCAGTGTAGTACTGTAGCAGTGTAGTACTGTAGTACTGTAGCAGTGTAGTACTGTAGTACTGTAGCAGTGTAGTACTGTAGTACTGTAGCAGTGTAGTACTGTAGCAGTGTAGTACTGTAGTACTGTAGCAGTGTAGTACTGTAGTACTGTAGCAGTGTAGTAGTGTAGTACTGTAACAGTGTAGTACTGTAACAGTGTAGTACTGTAGCAGTGTAGTACTGTAGTACTGTAGCAGTGTAGTACTGTAGCAGTGTAGTAGTGTAGTACTGTAACAGTGTAGTACTGTAGTACTGTAACAGTGTAGTACTGTAGCAGTGTAGTACTGTAGTACTGTAGCAGTGTAGTACTGTAGCAGTGTAGTACTGTAGCAGTGTAGTACTGTAGTACTGTAGCAGTGTAGTACTGTAGTACTGTAGCAGTGTAGTACTGTAGTACTGTAGCAGTGTAGTAGTGTAGTACTGTAACAGTGTAGTACTGTAACAGTGTAGTACTGTAGCAGTGTAGTACTGTAGTACTGTAGCAGTGTAGTACTGTAGCAGTGTAGTAGTGTAGTACTGTAACAGTGTAGTACTGTAGTACTGTAACAGTGTAGTACTGTAGCAGTGTAGTACTGTAGTACTGTAGCAGTGTAGTACTGTAGCAGTGTAGTACTGTAGCAGTGTAGTACTGTAGTACTGTAGCAGTGTAGTACTGTAGTACTGTAGTACTGTAGCAGTGTAGTACTGTAGTACTGTAGCAGTGTAGTACTGTAGCAGTGTAGTACTGTAGCAGTGTAGTACTGTAGCAGTGTAGTACTGTAGCAGTGTAGTACTGTAGTACTGTAGCAGTGTAGTACTGTAGCAGTGTAGTACTGTAGTACTGTAGCAGTGTAGTACTGTAGCAGTGTAGTACTGTAGTACTGTAGCAGTGTAGTACTGTAGAAATGTAGTACTGTAGTACTGTAGTACTGTAGCAGTGTAGTACTGTAGTACTGTAGTACTGTAGCAGTGTAGTACTGTAGTACTGTAGCAGTGTAGTACTGTAGTACTGTAGTACTGTAGTACTGTAGCAGTGTAGTACTGTAGCACTGTAGTACTGTAGTACTGTAGCAGTGTAGTACTGTAGTACTGTAGCAGTGTAGTACTGTAGTACTGTAGTACTGTAGTACTGTAGCAGTGTAGTACTGTAGTACTGTAGCAGTGTAGTACTGTAGTACTGTAGTACTGTAGCAGTGTAGTACTGTAGCAGTGTAGTACTGTAGTACTGTAGTACTGTAGCAGTGTAGTACTGTAGTACTGTAGTAATGTAGTACTGTAGTACTGTAGCAGTGTAGTAGTGTAGCAGTGTAGTACTGTAGCAGTGTAGTACTGTAGTACTGTAGCAGTGTAGTACTGTAGTACTGTAGTACTGTAGTACTGTAGCAGTGTAGTACTGTAGAAATGTAGTACTGTAGTACTGTAGTACTGTAGCAGTGTAGTACTGTAGTACTGTAGCAGTGTAGTACTGTAGTACTGTAGTACTGTAGTAGTGACTGCAGTGTCTCGTGTCAGATGGTGTTTCTGGGCTTCATGGTCTGTGGAGTTTTGGGAGGATACATCGCCGACAGATACGGACGCTGGAAGGTCAGAAACATCTTTGATATCTCATACTATGATTATTTTTAACCAGTGGATCATCTGTCACCTGCTCTCTGATTGGCTGCCTGTGTTTTTGTACTGTTGTGTGTCGGAGCAGGTGGTGTTCGCAGGTTTCGTGTGGAGCGCTTACTTCTCGCTGCTGACATCATTCGCTCCATCGTACGGTTGGTTCATCTTCCTGCGCAGCATGGTGGGCTGCGGGGTCGCTGGCGTGTCACAGGGGTCAGCACACACACCCACACACACACACACACACACACACACACACACACACACACACACACACACACACACATTAATAGTAACACGTTGCTGTTGTTGGTTCAGGTTCGTGTTGAAGACAGAGTTCATCCCTGCAAAGTATCGAGCCTACCTGCTGCCTCTGGCGACTGTGAGTCACTTTTATTCTACCTGAGTTCTTTTGATTCATTTTCAAGAATAAAGAATGAAAAATGTGACTGAATCTTTAAAGAAGCTGAAGTTTAACAACAACCAGATCATTTCAGATCAGGATGTTATTGATAATTGTTGGTACTTTATTGATTTTATTCTGTGGAGGAGAAATGTGATGATCCAAACATCTTCTCGCACCTTTGTTTTAAATAAAATAAGAGCTGAGTGTGTCAGCGTGTGCTCCATCTGTAGTCAATCGAGGATCTTTGTTCATGATCAAGTTGGAACAGGTGTTCCTGTCTGATGTGTGATGTCATCAGTAGAGATGTCCCAGCATGCTCTCTGTCTGTCTCTCAGATCTTCTGGATGACAGGCTCCATGCTGATCATCATATTGGGGATGTTGGTGGTTCCCCCTCTGGGCTGGAGGTGGATGATCCGACTCTCCGTCACCCCGAGCATCATCCTCATCTTCCTCTTCAAGGTGAGATATCCTGTCCTCACATGTCTGTCTTCACCTGTCTACACTCACCTGTCTTCCTTCACCTGTCTTTCCTCACTGTCCTCTTAAGAAAAAATGAATATGAAAAAAGGAGTTGGAGTTTCAAGTGAAGTAGAAGTGCTCATGTTTACTCTCTGAAAGAAGCTGAACTTTCTTTTCACAGATTAAATAGTCACAGTAATGTCTGTCTCTGTCTCTGTCTCTGTGTTTGTGTCTGTGTTTCCCAGTTTATCCCGGAGTCGGCTCGTTATAACGTGTCAGCAGGAAACATTCAGGCTGCAGTTGAAACGCTGCAGAAAATCGCTAAAATGAACCGAGCATCTCTTCCTGAAGGACGACTGGTGGAGCCGCCGGTGGTGAGTTCACTCTGAGCTCAAACCAGGGTTTTATTCATTTGTTTAATATCAGATACTGGCCTTTATGTCAGATTATATTTATTTGATCCTGTTCTTCATGTTGATGTTGTTTGATAAATCCAGTCTAATGTAGTCAATCACTGTTGTTTCAGAGCGAGCGAGGCAGCTGGAGAATTCTGCTCGGCTCATCGTTCAGGAGGACGTCGTTACTGCTCTGGTACTCATGGTAATGTTCCACTTCCTCCTAACTTTAAAGATGATTAAGACTTTTTAAATCACCTTTTAGGACAGTATTATACAACAGCAGTGGAGAGGTGAGTGGATGGTGGGGAACAATATGAGACATGGACAAGAACTGGACAAGTCCTGATTCTCGATGGTTGCCATAAAACTGTAGGCCACCAGGGGGCCGGGCATAATGTTTTTTACCAAGCACTGAATAGAGAAGTTATAGCTCCAGGTCGACCGCGGAGGATGTTTCACAGAAACATTTCTCGACTGATAAACACAAAACTTGGTTTTGAAGTACAGATTACAGATAATTAAAAATGACACCCAACCAGAACTCTGACAGACGGCTCGGTACTGATTGTATGAAGCCAACATTTTCATCAACTTTAACTATAGGTATCTCAGTTTGATTGAATTACAATACATCCAACATTTCATTTTCTCAAAACTCTCCTGTAGGCCGACCAGATTATTAACATCAACAGTGTTGACTTGAAGATCAAACAGTATATCATCTGCATAGATGAGAAGAAAGTATGTTCAGAGCAGGAGCAGCCAATCAGAGACAAGGATTTACTTAATCTGCCTGACTGTACCTGACATTGGTAAAGATCAACAGATGATTGGCTTTATGCTCTGACAAACTCTTCTTTAAAAAGATATCTTACAACAACAGCTTGACTTTATCCTGGTGACTTTTTGACAAGTTTGAATAATATTCACACAAAGAGTTCAACAACAAATACCACCCTTCAGGGATTCAGCAATAGACAACAAAAGAGAGGAATTCAGTTTGTACAAAGATCAGGTTCTCTAATCTGTCTGGAGTGAACCCTCTTCACAAACAAATCAGTAAAGGATCGCTGAAAGAGAAAATGAACAACATTTCCAACACTGTCCTTTAGGTTCGTGGCGTCCTTTGCGTACTACGGTTCGGTGCTGAGCAGTTCAGAGCTGCTAGAGAAGAACTTGTTGTGTGTGACGGACGCAGGGCGAGAACATCAGGTCAAACACCGCCATGAGGACGGACTGTGTTACTGCATCCCCTTTGCCCTCAGTGACTACCAGACGCTGCTCATCAGCTGCCTCGGAGAGGTCGCACGTAAGTCAAACTTCAAGATCAGCAGCTGGATTAACTTTCATCTGTGTTATCAGTTATTTTAGAAATACTGAGGTCATGAGTTTTAATTTCCCCTGCAGGATCCCACCCACCAAACTCTGTTCAGTTTCCTGAGGATTTAAGAAAATCACAAGAATATTGTAATTCATTATTTACTACTTGATGGTCTCGATGTTGTTTCAGAACCTTTTCTGTCTCTCTATTTATGCATTTCTGTTTTATATAACAGTATAGTTGATTGATCCCAAAGTGTTTTCTTCTGTGCGCCTGTTGAGACCTGGTGTTACCATCCATCCTGAGCTATCTGATTACATTGTTCGTCCATCATTTCGCACCTACATTAACCTGCCTGTGATGTGATGTCACTTCCTGCTCTGTATGAAACAAACCCGTCCATCACTGAGACAAACAGACTCCATGTTTCTACTCAAAGACAGAAAGAAGTTCATGTAGAACATCAGCTGAATTTACAAGAAGGTCCAAATAATGCAGAATGAGTCAGAGACAGAGTTTCACAGAGTTTATAAAGTGTCTCCAACTCAACAACTCACTAAACTGACACATTTGTTAAGGGAGTCTGGTGATGATGTTACTGGTTCAGTGGTTGGATCAGTTGAATCAGTCGGTTTGTTCACAAACATATCTGATCGTCTCCTCCTCTGTCCTCCTCTGTCCTCCTCCGTCCTCCTCTGTCCTCCTCCGTCCTCCTCTGTCCTCCTCTGTCCTCCTCCGTCCTCCTCTGTCCTCCTCCGTCCTCCTCTGTCCTCCTCTGTCCTCCTCCGTCCTCCTCTGTCCTCCTCCGTCCTCCTCCGTCCTCCCAGTGGTCCCAATAAACATCTGTCTACTCAACGTACTCGGACGGAAGATGAGTCTAACCGTCCTGCAGCTGGTGGCGGCCATTTTGTTCATGCTGCTCAACATCTGCACCACCATGTAAGAACTTCAGAGACTCTTCTACTCCGTCTGCTGTTACTGTCTTACCAGGTTCAAGAGGACCTCCATTCTGACTGGGTCCAGGTTTATGAAGACCTCTGGTCTGACTGGGTCCAGGTTTTTAAAGACCTTCTGTCCCTGTTTGTCCCTTCAGGTTCGGGTTCACAGTGTTGCTGTTCCTGCTCCGGTCTCTGGTCTCCATGAACTTTAATGTGGTTTATATCTACACCGCTGAGGTAGGTCCAGACTCTGCTGGTTTAAGTGAAGGTTTTTACTGGTCCTGGTCTCAGATGACAGGTGTTTCTGTCCGTCAGGTGTATCCCACGGCGGCTCGGTCTTTGGGGATGGGCTTCTGTACGTCGTTCAGTCGGATTGGAGGGATGATCGCTCCGTTCATTGCTCAGGTGAGTTTAGTGTCCTGCCTGTGAACCACTCAGGTGAGTTCAGGTGTTTGTTCTGTGCAGTTGTGACATCACTCTGTGTGTGTACTTCAGGTGCTGATGTCTCAGTCGGTGATTTCAGCTCTCAGTCCGTTTGCTGTGGCCTGTGTGGTCTGTGCTCTGGGGAACTTTCTGTTACCCATAGAAACTAAAGGACGAGCGCTGCTGGTGAGAAACACGTCACTGTTCACACTTTGTTCAAAACATATTGGTTTATGTTCTAAAAATATTTTTATATTTCTTCTTTTTTTCAGCAAAATTCCTGATGTCAAATAAAACTACATGTTACATGTTTGTTACTTTATTATTGTTACATTTGTAATGTAAAGATATTAAATATTTTATCTGTATCAGCTGTTTCTGTGCCGTCATTAACACTCTGAAGTTAATTAATTTATCAATTTATGAATGAAGTCTGGGTAATTATGGGGTCTTCTTTGAATTGTTTTTTCATTTAAAAACTGCTAAATTTACTATCAGTTAAATAAATTAAAGAGTGTTGGACAACAACAGAAACAGAGATTTAAAGTTTTGGTTTATTTGAATCACCAGTTAGATGTTAAAAGTACAATAAGTTGTATTTTCAGTTCCTGTCAGTGTTGCAGTGACTGCCTTCAGACACTGGAGGGAGCCACTCCACCATCACACGGAGCAGTTGATCCTGCTGCTGATAAAAAAATGTATGAAAGTTTCTATGTTTATTTATTTTAAAGTCAGCTCATCATTTATTGACATGTTTTTCATCAACATATATTTAAAATGACAAAAAAAGTTGAATCCATTCATTTATATAACATGAAAATGTTTGGAGATTTTGTGTTTAATTGTGAAGATGACATCTTTATAGTTTGTATTTATACATGAAAGCCTCAAAATATTAAAAATGTCTTTCAACAAAAACAGAACTGTGAAGGTAAAAGTTCATGTAGAACATCTGCTGAATCTACAAGAAGGTCCAAATAATGCAGAATGAGTCAGAGACAGAGTTTCACAGAGTTTATAAAGTGTCTCCAACTCAACAACTCACTAAACTGACACATTTGTTAAGGGAGTCTGGGGACTTTCTCCACGGGGACAAAGAAGGAGCCTATATTGTTCCTGTTTAGTGTCTTTGTAACATGTGACATGTTTAGATCAATAACATGTTTCTTCTTTCATAAATGGAGTGTAAATGGTGACATCAGTGTAAACAGTGTGTTCAAACAGCTGATCAGTGTTGGCAGGTAAGACTTTAGCACTTTAGACACAGAAGCAGACAGGCTGGTACAGACATGCTGCCACAAACTGACACTTTGTACAAGGAGACAAACAACTTCAGCTTCTGATTTAATGCTGAATTTACAACAAGGACACAGTGTGTCTAGGGCGGCTGTGCCTCAGGGGTAGAGCTAGTGTCTTTTTATCGGAAGGTCGTGAGTTCGATTCCCCTGGTCTGCATGTCAAAGTGTCCTTGGGCAAGATGCTGAACCCCAAACTGCTCCTGATGTGCTGGTCGGCCCCTTGCATGGCAGCCACCACCAACAGTGTGTGAATGTATGGATGAATTAATGTAAGTCACTTTGGACAAAAGCGTCTGATAAATGCCCTAAAATGATTTAGAGTTTCACAACGGTTATAAAGTTTGTTTTAACTCAACAACTCTTAAAATCACAACATTTCTAAGGGAGTGTGGTGACGTTGAGGTCAGCTTGTCTTAGGGGCGTTCACACCTGTACCAACAGAATATTAACCCTTTGATTGAGGTGACAACATGATGGTTCCTCTGTCAGAAATAAGGTGGATGATGAGGATGTTAGTGACAGTTTCAGTCTGACGGTGGCGCTGTTGTGTGTGTAGACGATGAAGGTGATGATGATGATGATCTCTGGCTCCTGATGTCCTCGTTAATCCTGTTAGCTCAGACAGATTACTGTCTGTCCTAAGGGAGGAGGGGTCAGTGGAGAGCAGACTCCACCCACTGACCCCTCAGACACTGGGTGTGTGTGTGTGCGTGTGTGTGTGTGTGTGTGTGTGTGTGTGTGTGTGTGTGTGTGTGAGTGATTAGAGTGGATTTAGACGCTTTGTGGCAGCAGCTGAAGATGGACAGCAGCTCTGTGAGATGTGAGTACACACCGACTCATTTCACACATTTACACCTCAATATTACGTGTGTGTGTATTTTACACACACTTTAAACTCGATAACAATCATGAATGTTTAGTTGTTGTTATGAAGTACTGTGCAGAAAGTGGATTATTGACAAGTGATTTATATTTACTGTATGTAACACATTTACAAGTAATCAGAGTACCTGAGTTGTTGTAGGTGTGTTTATGAGCAGCCAGGTGTCTCTTTACCTGAACTAACAGGTCACTTGTCCACCTTTACAGTCAGCTGGTCTCATTTTTAAATGTAGATAAAGAAAGCAACTATTCCTGCTGCTTCATCAGTGAAAACATCTTATTTTATATTTGTTGTATTTGCAGGAGTCACTTTAATGTTTCCAGATTTATTGTTTATGTGTTGAAAAATTTAACTTCAGACAGTTTAAGTTATTTTACTTATTAGAATCAGTACGTTTGTGAATTATCAGCAACAAATAACAGTTTGATCGGGAAACACAGCTGTGTGTGTGTGTGTGTGTGTGTGCGTGTGTGTGTGTGTGTGTGTGTGTGTGTGTGTCTGTGTGTCTGTGTGTGTGTGTGTTGGTGCTTGGTACAGACGGGTCTGTTCTGTATGAGCCTCTTTGTTTCTGTTCATACTGTGTTAAGTCCACACACACACACACACACACACACACACACACACTACTTCTTTGTCTTCTTCATCTTCTCCTTTGTCTTCATCTTCTTCTTCTCCCTCGTCTCCTTCTTCTTCTCCTTCATCTTCTTCTTCTTCTCCTTCATCTCATTCTTCTTCTCCTTCTTCTTCTCCTTCATCTTCTTCTTTGTCTTCTTCATCTTCTCCTTTGTCTTCATCTTCTTCTTCTCCCTCGTCTCCTTCTTCTTCTCCTTCATCTTCTTCTTCTTCTCCTTCATCTTCTTCTTTTTCTCCTTCGTCCTATTCTCCTTCTGGTAACCAGTATGTTTTGTTTCATCAGCTGCTGTTTCTGAGCTCAGCAATCTAATTTCTAGTTAAAACCACTTGGTTAGAATGAGAAGACCTGTTCTGGTCGTCCTGATCACAGATGGAGACGGTCCGACTTCCTGTGAAGAACAGACCATTTAGTCTCCACAAAATCAGCTCAAAATGTCTTCAAGCCTCTTAAAAATACACCTGTTTTTTGACTTCACAACTACTCAACAATGAACTGAGTAGAATTTAGTGGTCAAAGGTCAAAGTGACCTCACAAAATGTATACGATAAGTTCTATAAAATTTGACACAAACAGGAAAAAAAGTTAGGACATTTGCTCTCCTGAAGGTCAGAGGTTAACTGCCCTGTGACATCACAATCATGAAAACAATAAACTTAAAGTCCTACAAACATGAAGCTGTGGAAACTCTCAGTTTCAGGGTGAATCCTCTCTCTGACACCAGAGGGCGACCTGGAGTCAGGTGACACCCTTCCCATGGTGCCCTGCAGCCTCCGGGGTCGCCATGGGAGACGAGTCGTACCCAGAATGCCGAGCTCAGGAGCTGTTCGATGAGTTTGTGTCATCGTCAACATGCCGGGCGGCGCTGCGCTCCTTCAGCCAGCTGTGTGAACACCTGCAGCTGGACAGGAGTGCCGCCGAGAGGCCGCTGTACCGACCAATTAAATGCCGCCTCAACTACTGGAAGGCCAATGCTCTGTGGGCAAAACTGGACCGAAGGGGTGCACAGCCGGAGTATCAGAGGGCCCGCGTCTGCAGCAACACCACGGTCAGCACACGAAGAAGTGTATCATATACAGGATGTATCAGATGTACTGTCTCTGATTGGCCAGCTGTTGTCTTCTCTGTCTCTGATTGGTCAGCTGTTGTCTTCTCTGTCTCTGATTGGTCAGCTGTTGTCTTCTCTGTCTCTGATTGGTCAGCTGTTGTCTTCTCTGTCTCTGATTGGTCAGTGTGTGATCATCGGGGCGGGGCCCTGTGGCCTGAGGACAGCGGTGGAGCTGAGCTTCATGGGAGCTCGGGTGGTGCTGCTGGAGAAGAGGGACTCGTTCTCCAGGAACAATGTGCTCCACCTGTGGCCCTTCACCATCCATGACCTGCGGGGCCTTGGGGCCAAAAAGTTCTACGGGAAGTTCTGCGCCGGCTCCATCGACCACATCAGTGAGTCTGAGATCTGTTACTCCTGTCTGATCTGAACAGCTGGTTCCTCCAGTCAGCACCACCTGTTTTCTGTCTGCAGGTATCCGTCAGCTGCAGCTGGTCCTGCTGAAGGTTGCCTTACTGCTGGGGGTGGAGGTCCATGTCAACGTGGAGTTTAAAAACCTGGTGGAGCCGCCGGAGGATCAGCTCAGACAGAGTGAGAACGACTTTTTTTCTGAAAATATTTCAATTTACTAATTGTCCTTCTCTCTTTACCTGTCGCTACACCTTTGTACCTGTGTACCTGTCTCTCCACCTGTGTACCTGTCTCTCCACCTGTGTACCTGTCTCTCTAACTATGTACCTGCAGATGTGGGCTGGAGGATGGAAGTGAAACCAAAGTCTCATCCTGTCAATCAGCTGGAGTTTGATGTCATCATCGCAGCTGACGGACGCAGGAACACGCTGCCAGGTACAAGACAGAATTTGTCACCTGAGTACTCGTCCAGACTGAAGTAACAGATTACAGCTGAGTCTGATTAAAGTTGATTTGAGTCTGAAGAGTTAAATTAAACCAGATCTGAGGTTTCCCTCAGACTGAAGTGATATGTGTGAGCTTGCTAACATGCTAACAATTAGCTACATCATGATTGGCAGATATCAGTAAACATGCTAACAGTCTAACAGGTTTCAGGCGTAAAGAGTTCAGAGGGAAGCTGGCGATCGCCATCACAGCCAACTTTAAAAACAGGAACACGACAGCTGAGGCCAAAGTGGAGGAGATCAGCGGAGTGGCTTTTATCTTCAACCAGAGGTTCTTCCAGGAGCTACGACAGGAAACAGGTAGAAACATTTAATGAAGTCATTATGAGACTGTTAACGAGTGGACCTGACCTCATCATGTTCTCTGTCAGGGATCGACCTGGAGAACATCGTGTACTACAAAGATGATACTCACTACTTTGTGATGACAGCAAAGAAACAGAGTCTGTTGGATAAAGGAGTTATTTTACAGGTGAGTTCACAGCTGGGCACATCAGAACCACACAGTCCAGCTCAGACCAGACCGATATCTGTTCTTCTTGCAGGACTTTGCAGACACCGAGCTGCTTCTCTCTCGAGGGAACGTGGACCAGAATGCATTGCAGACATACGCTCGCGAGGCGGCCAACTTCTCCACCAATCATCAGCTGCCATCTTTGGACTTCGCCATGAATCATTACGGCCAGCCGGACGTCGCTATGTTCGACTTCACCTGCATGTACGCATCAGAGAACGCTGCCATGATTCGCCAACGCCAAGGACACCAGCTGCTGGTCACACTGGTGGGAGACAGTCTGCTGGAGGTGAGATAGATCTCTGCTGAGGGTGAGACAGGTCTCTGCTGGAGGTGAGATAGACTGGTGAGGGTCCAGGCTAGTGACGGTCCAGACTGGTGAGGGTCCAGACTGGTGAGGGTCCAGGCTAGTGACGGTCCAGGCTAGTGACGGTCCAGGCTAGTGACGGTCCAGACTGGTGAGGGTCCAGGCTAGTGACGGTCCAGACTGGTGAGGGTCCAGGCTAGTGACGGTCCAGACTGGTGAGGGTCCAGACTGGTGAGGGTCCAGGCTAGTGACGGTCCAGACTGGTGAGGGTCCAGACTGGTGAGGGTCCAGACTGGTGAGGGTCAAGGATCAATGACTCATCAATTCATGATCACTGTTAATATTTAACCCCCTAAATCTGACAGACAGGTGATGGTGATGATGATGAAGGTCTGTCCTCCTGTCTGTCCTACTCTCTGTCTGCAGCCCTTCTGGCCAATGGGAACAGGGATAGCTCGAGGTTTCCTGGCAGCTCTCGATGCAGCCTGGATGATCAGGAGCTGGTCTCAAGGAGGAAGTCCTCTGGACGTCCTTTCAGAGAGGTTGGTATATACTGTAATTACATTCTCTATATGATGTACAGTCATACACCACCTGTCTCTCCTCCTGTCTGTGTCTCTTCCTGTCTGTCTCTCAGAGAGAGTATATACCGGCTCCTCCCTCAGACGACTCCAGAGAACCTTCAAAAGAACTTTAGTCTGTTTACAGTCGATCCAACAACCAGATACCTGAACATCAACCGCCTGCTCATCACACCTGCTCAGGTACAATCATTGATATCGTCTCGTTCATACAGCACCAGAGACATCACTGTCCAACACTTAATTTATGTTCTTCCTCAGGTGAGACATCTGGTGGACACAGGTGAGGAGGCAGGTCTAAACACAGACTGTGACATCATCCGTCTGCCGTCACCCAGAATCCTCAGAGAAGGTGAGTTCTTCTGTCTCGTCCTCTCTGATGTGTTTGGTCTTCTGTCTCGTCCTCTCTGATGTGATTGATCTTCTGTCTCATCCTCTCTGATGTGTTTGATCTTCTGTCTCGTCCTCTCTGATGTGTTTGATCTTCTGTCTCATCCTCTCTGATGTGTTTGATCTCTGATGTGTTTGATCTTCTGTCTCGTCCTCTCTGATGTGTTTGATCTTCTGTCTCATCCTCTCTGATGTGTTTGATCTTCTGTCTCATCCTCTCTGATGTGATTGATCTTCTGTCTCGTCCTCTCTGATGTGATTGGTCTTCTGTCTCGTCCTCTCTGATGTGTTTGATCTTCTGTCTCGTCCTCTCTGATGTGTTTGATCTTCTGTCTCGTCCTCTCTGATGTGATTGATCTTCTGTCTCGTCCTCTCTGATGTGTTTGATCTTCTGTCTCATCCTCTCTGATGTGATTGATCCTCTGTCTCGTCCTCTCTGATGTGATTGATCCTCTGTCTCGTCCTCTCTGATGTGTTTGATCTTCTGTCTCATCCTCTCTGATGTGATTGATCTTCTGTCTCATCCTCTCTGATGTGATTGATCCTCTGTCTCGTCCTCTCTGATGTGATTGGTCTCTGTCTCGTCCTCTCTGATGTGTTTGATCTTCTGTCTCATCCTCTCTGATGTGTTTGATCTTCTGTCTCGTCCTCTCTGATGTGTTTGATCTTCTGTCTCATCCTCTCTGATGTGTTTGATCTTCTGTCTCGTCCTCTCTGATGTGTTTGATCTTCTGTCTCGTCCTCTCTGATGTGATTGGCCTCTGTCTCATCCTCTCTGATGTGATTGGCCTCTGTCTCGTCCTCTTTGATGTGTTTGATCTTCTGTCTCATCCTCTCTGATGTGATTGGCCTCTGTCTCATCCTCTCTGATGTGATTGGTCTCTGTCTCGTCCTCTCTGATGTGTTTGATCTTCTGTCTCATCCTCTCTGACAGATGTGTCCTCTCAGTCCAATCAGCTGCTGACTTGGTGTCAGGAGCAGACTCGTGGTTACCGTGGCGTGTCAGTTACAGACCTGACTTCTTCCTGGAAGAGCGGCCTCGCTCTGTGTGCTCTGATTCATCGATATCGACCCGACCTCATGTAAATTCTCAACAACAATCAGCTGATCACAAAAATAACTCACACTATAAAACAGGACACGTTTTTTCTGTTATGTCCACATAGATCTCAAATTTGACTTCCTGTCCTCCTGATTTAATGTTGTCCTGGCCTCCAGTTGTCTTGTCTTCCTTTCTTTTGTCTTCCCGTGATCCTGTCCTCCTCCTGCCATCCTGACTTCCTGTTGTCTTGCCTTCCTGTCGCCCAGGTTTCTTGTCTGTCCAGACTCTTTCATCATTTCTTCCTGTCCTGGCCTTTTGTTTTTTTTTCCTTTCTGTCTTCCAGACTTCCTGTCTTCCTCACATTTTCTCATCCTGTTTTCCTGTCTGTCCTCAGAGACTTTGACTCTCTGGACGAGTTGTCTTTGGAAGAAAACACTTGGCTCGGCTTTGATGTGGCTGAACGAGAATTTGGGATTTCTCCTCTGATGACAGTTGAAGAAATGTCATCTGTCGGAGAACCAGACTCTCTGTCGATGGTGATGTACCTGAGTCAGTTCTACCAGCTGCTCCGGGACACGCCGCCCCCTGCTAGTGAGACACTGAAGACATTTTATGACATAAAACATGACTGTTTAACCCACAAACCACTGAGCTGATGTGTCTCTGGATGTTTCAGCTTGTCTGAGCCAGAGTTCTGACCTGAGATCAGCGCTCATCACTCCAGCCTCCCTCCTCAGCAGACTGGGACACAGTCCGTCCAGGAAGAGAAACCCAAAGGTCCTGCAGCTCCTAATAATTATTATGATTGTGCCTTTACGATTTATGATTGTGTCTTTATGATTGTGTCTTGTGTCGTTGAGCTTTAACTCCTCACTGTCTGAACAGGAGCAGAAAGAAGCTCGTGGTAAAAGGAGGAAGACGAGTCAAGAGCTGCAGCAGGTCGGTGATCACACAGCAACCCTAGTGTAACCCTAACCCTAACCCTAACCCAGAAAGTTGTTTCTCTCTTCAGTTTCATGTGTTCTGATTCAATCAACTTCCTGTTTCCAGAACGGTGGTGGCGAAAGCCAGGTGTGTGATGAGGCATTTGTTGGCGGGTCCAGTCACTCTAGAGTACGTCTGATGGCCAATCAGCTGCAGGCAAAGCTGGACGAAAACTCAGCCTCCTGCTGGACTCCCCCTGCTTCTGCTGCGACAGCCTTACGTCAGCAGGTGAGATCAGATCTGGCCCGCTCCACATTCAGAAGGATTTATACCCAACTTTGTCCCTTGAGCCAATCACAGCAGTTTTTGGGTTGTGTGTTGGGAGTGTCACACGTCACATGTTTCGCTGCTCTGATTGGTTGTAGATCGATCCAGTAGGGTCCAGTCTGCAGGTTCTTTCAGGCTCTCAGATTGCCTGAGATGTTTTCAGGACTGTATTTTACTGGATTGTAGCTGTAGAACCAGATTGTTGTTCTGCTCATAAACAGATTGAGCATCAATCCATCTTGCGCGTGTCACTAAGAGCTACGTCACCAGTTCATAGCTCTAATTGGTTCGAGGTCTACCCCGTTATCTAGAAGGCATTTTGATCCACTCCCATTAATAACACTCCTAAATCAAAAAGGAATAGTTCCAGACTAATACGGCTGATGTGTAACTATGAGGTCGTCAGGTTGAGAACAGAGTCCTGCAGGCGGTCAGCTAATGTCAGAGATAATTTATTGATTAATGGTTCATCTAAAAGCACAGTTTAAATCAATAAACTCTGCTGTAAAAACACACAGGTCCTCCTGAAACAGAAAATAAGAAACGATGACATCTGATCAGGTCGGTGATAATAAAAACCAGGTCCAGGACAGGTGATGTCTGCTGCTGATGGAGACATGATAGAATAAAGTTTCTTTCAAGAAAACAGATCTGTGTACAAGATGGGACTTTTTATAACCTGATTTCATTATTTGTGTGTTGTTGGGTTTAACACACTGACACAGTCTGTCAATGTGAAAAAATAAAGATTGTAAAAATAAAATACCAAACATCAGCAGGTAAACATTTTTAATATCAGTTAATGAAAGACAGAATATTAATATCCATGACATGAAATCTGTGCTTCATTATAAGTGTCATGTGATTCAGATTCTCACTAATAATAATAATTAATGAACGATGTGTGTCTGTCTGTGACTCTGTGTCGACCAGCAGGGGGAGCTGTCGTCCAGCCTCCCTCCTCCCCCTCAGTCTCCGGACTGTCAGCCGGCCACAGCTCCAACACGCATGTCTTCATGGAGGCCGGTAAACACTGGGAGTCAGTCCAGACCAGTAGATTCCAGTAGTAGAGTCCAGTAGAGACCAGCGTAGACCAGTAGAGACCAGTAGAGTCCAGCGTAGACCAGTAGAGACCAGCAGAGACCAGTAGAGTCCAGTAGAGACCAGTAGAGACCAGCGTAGACCAGTAGAGACCAGTAGAGTCCAGTAGAGACCAGTAGAGACCAGCGTAGACCAGTAGAGACCAGTAGAGTCCAGTAGAGACCAGTAGAGACCAGCGTAGACCAGTAGAGACCAGTAGAGTCCAGTAGAGACCAGCGTAGACCAGTAGAGACCAGTAGAGTCCAGTAGAGTCCAGTAGAGACCAGTAGAGACCAGTAGAGTCCAGTAGAGACCAGTAGAGTCCAGTAGAGACCAGCGTAGACCAGTAGAGACCAGCAGAGACCAGCAGAGATCAGTTCAGTCCAGTAACAAGTAGTAGAAAGAGATGAATCTTCAGTGTTTTAGTTTAGGACACAGCACACAGGAGGAGACTCAGGATCTTTACAGTCTCCATCTTGTGCCTCCTTATCTCCTTGATTCCTTTCCTTGTCTCCTCCTCTGGTTTTAATGTCAGCCCCCCCTTACAGATGAACGTGGGACTTATGTAGTCACAAAAACACTGAAAAAGTAAAGTTTTGATCCACAGGTGAAGCCGGTCACATACAGCATGAACCTTTGTATTTCACATATGTGATCCTGATTGTGGGCGTGTCACGTGTCACTTCACATGTGATGAATGACTGTAGAGCAGTAAATACTTCCCTCTGACATGTAGTGAAGTAGAAGGTTAAAGTATTTAAGTTGTACTCAAGAATTTGAGTAAATGTGGGTGTGTCCTATCTGTCTCCGTGGAAATGGCTCATCAGAGGAAACGGACTCTTCAGCAGGAACAGATGAGTTTTCGGTTCAAAGAGAAGATCAAGTCTCAGTCCGTCATCAGCGAGGACGAGCAGGTACAGCTGCAGTGCATCCTGGGTATCTGTCTCTGTGTGTTCATGTGACTGCAGGGGTTTCCTCCTCAGGCTTCATGTGATCAGATCAATAACTGAATAGTGTCTATCGACGACAGAGCAGCCTGCAGCCGTCTGCTGACTCAGCAGGGCTTCCCCTCCGTCTCTTAGAGTTCTGTTAGAGTTCTGTTAATGAAATGTGTTGCTTTGACTTGATTTAAAGCTGCAGTCTGGAGTTATGAGAAAAAAGTGGACTTAGCTAGAACATTTGAATAAGAACAGCTCCCAGGTCAGTCCCTCTTCCTCTCTGCTGCCTTCTAAGCCCCTCCCACAGAGGAGCAGGCTTGTAACCATGGTAACAGAGGAAGCCAGATAACCAAGATGGCGCCTTCACGTCTGGTTGAATGCTCATTGCTTTGGTAGGGCATTGGCAACAACATAAGCCCTGATTGTTCTATTTCTGATCAATACAACTAAATTACAGTGCTGCCCCATGCCGAGTCACTGTAGATGTCCTGAGGAACAAACAATATTCCTCACATGGCGGCAGACGGAGTTACCAGCTAATCATTGTAATAATAATAATAATCAAATTACCTGGTGTTACATTTCTGCCTGCTGTTTTTCTGAAGCATGAGTAACTTTATTTCTCTAAACCAGTTCAACACTTCAGAGCTGCTGAACACAAACTAACGTTAGAACTGCCGGTCACCTGAAAGATACTTTTGCTAACCAGTAGCCATAAAGACAAAGCTAAACTAGATTTACCAACAAGCTATGTAGCTCGACTGCAACATCGTCGATATGCGCTATTGCGAGAATGACTGTCACCGCCGCCATCTTCGCCTGGTGGTTAACACATAGAATGAAACATACATCAAGCAGCGGTCCTTACCTGTCCAGCAGAGAAGCTGCTAACTCTGCGCAGCTCCTCCACCTCTGACATGACTCTGATATTTATCCTCGTTTTCTCTCTCTCGGTCCAGTTCTTTCTTTTTACACTGCTTTTCTTCGTCAGTCTTCTTTCTTCTCTTTGACGTGGGCAGTGGTGGAGCATGTTTCTGCTCTGTTGCTTCTCCACCTTTGTTCACAGTTTGAGTTTGAGCTTGAACCTGACCAGGTGAGAGCGGCGCTGCGAGGGGGAGGGGCTCTGCCAGCAGCATATGCACAAGCATGATTGACACTTCTCAGACACTCCCCTCGGCTCCGATTGGTTGTGTTGATTCGGGAGCGGTGGATTCTTGCAAACCAAATGAGGGCCACTGGGTGGAGCCAGAGACAGTGGATTATTTTATTATAATCTTATTCTACTGTCAGATCATAATGACAATTTTAGCAAATATAATAGTTACAGAGTACAACTTTAACTGTGACAGTTTGTACTGGACAGAAAATATAAAGCTGTGAGAAATTCATTACCCATGATTCTTTGCTGAAAAACCACTGACTGAGACCTCTTTTTGTCTCTCTGCCTGTCTGTCTCTCTGCCTGTCTGTCTCTCTGCCTGTCTTGTCTGATCACAGTGTCTTCAGATGTACACCGGTGGAGTGAGCTCATTGGCTGAGAAGATCACCAATCAGATTCAGAATCAGGAGGAAGTGATGTCGGTAAGAAACTGATTCGTTCCCCTCAAAGGTCACATGATGCTGAGTGATGTCACTACCTGTCTGTCTCTCAGAACCTGTCTGTCTCTCAGTCCTCAGCCTGTTTCTTCTGTCAGAGGAGGGTGTACCTGTCTGTCTCTCAGAACCTGTCTGTCTCTCAGTCCTCAGCCTGTTTCTTCTGTCAGAGGAGGGTGTACCTGATGGAGCGACTCAGTGCCGAGGGTTTCTTCTTCCATCGCAGTTGTTTCCAGTGTTTCAGCTGCAGCAGCACTCTCAGACTGGCTGCTTACGCCTTCGACCAGCACAGCGGTGAGTGTTTCTTCCTCTTCATCATCATTATCATCATCATTGAGGTGAAGCTCTGAGTGAAGTCAGCACTCAGCAGAGACTGTGGTTCTGGTTCTGGTTCCCTGTCTCCTCTCTGCAACGTCACATTCATGAAGTAAAGTCCACTTCCCCTCTGGCTCCAGTCAGCAGTCAACATTTCAGAACAGAACCACCCGACACTGGAGGTCACCTCCGGATCACTGCTGCAGTCCGGCTGATCAACAGGAGAGAAGATGAATCCACTTTTTAATCCCAGAAGGGTCAAAGTGATTTCTGAGCTCTGCTCCCGTCGGTAAATAGCGCCCAATCAGGATCTGATGAGACTCCAGGAGGTCTGAATCTGACCCGACTCTGAAGCCATGCGTCATCCAAATTTTTTGCTGAAAGTTGAATCTTTTCAGCTCCTGCGAATGTGCAGATGATACAGATTCTGTGTTTTTGTGTTTTTGCATTGACGAAGTGAATATGGAACGTTTCTGACTGTCAGCACAGTGAGTCCTGCAGGACTTGAACACAGATGAGTCTGGACCGGGTCTGGTGTCCCGTTAGTTGACTGGTTGGAGGCGCTCAGCTGCGAGTCAATATGTAGTTTATCTTTATTGATTTCCTGAAGTTCCTCTGTTTTGCAGCCCGACATTACACACATACATTTTCCTGCAGACTCTGAACAACATCTGTCTGTAGCTAAAACACAAGAAAACAACAGAATCATATTTCTCAGTTTTATTGTGAGCAGCACATTCAGATGTTAGAAACACACACACATTTACACACTTTCATGTTTTGTGCCACATGACTGCTGAGAGCTCAGAGTCTATTTATTAATGTTTGTGTCCTGAGGATCATAAACTCATGATGTCTCTGTTCATACATTCACTCCATAAAGCTTCTTTATGTTCTCCACCGTGATGAATCACACATGAGTCGGGAGGTTTAATGAGCCCTCAGCTGACCCACTGCTCCACATGATGGGTCCACTTCTGTTGTACATGAAACTGGGCCAACAGAACCATGTCCAACAGTTGTAGCACAGCTAATGTTAGCGCCTATTAGCTTCACCCTCACATATATTTACTGTACATGCAGTACTTCATGCAGTACTTCATGCAGTACTTCATGCAGTACTTCCTCACATGTAAATTATTGCAGATGTATAAATGTTTCTCTGGTGCAACACGTCACCATGAGGTCGGTTCAGACGTGACTTCCTGTGTGTGAGAGGAGACAGGAAGTCTCACCTGTGTGATGCACTTTAACCTGTTTATGTTTGAGCCTGTGGTCCAGTCTGATGTGATGGTTCTGGTACTGGACGAAGCACCAGAGGAAGTTTTCATTGATCTGAACAGCAACAGTTAAACCGATCAATAGAGAGACACAACAGGTGGACCAGCTGGTATCAGTCCATCAGTGTGATGTCACTCTGATCACCACACTTCATTGGTTAACCACATGATGCTGTCATGTGACCCCTGTCACTGTGTGTGTGTGTGTGTGTGTGTGTGTGTGTGTGTGTGTGTGTGTGTGTGTGTGTGTGTGTGTGTGTGTGTGCTTGGTGCCACAAAGCTTATATTGTGTGTTTGAAGTTCAGGACAAACATGACCTCCAGCTGCCAATCAGAGCGCAGCAGTCACATGACCACAGTTCAAGTTTGAGGCGGGAGTCAGTTTGACAACACACACACACACACACACACACACACACACATACAACAAGCTGTAAGCAGTGTCTGTCCTCATGTTGTTCTCTGTGTCAGGGAGGTTTTACTGTCTTCAGCACTTTGATTCTTGTCTGAACGCTCCAACTGTGAGGAGGAGACCGACCACGTCTGACGGAGCTGCTTCACATCGAACATCAATCGTAAGAAAACAACATGTTTGTCTCAATATTCAGCCACACAATGTTAATAAATACAATTACTACAGTACTTGTACTTGACTAGAATATTTTTATTGGATGTCCTTGTTCTGCACTTCAGAGGTGAACATGTTAGTCAGGTTGACAGTTTGATACATTCTGATATGTTAAAAATGAATCCAGATGAAATCATGTGTTTATAGTTGATGTAATAATTAATGTGATCAGTGAGGAGGGTGTGTTTGCTTTCTCCACAGGCGTCTGCAGCTTCAGCTCCGTCACACTCAGACTCTCTGATCTCCCTTGACCGTCGTCGCTCCTCAGGTGAGTTCTGTTCACCTGCGTCGTCCTTTCAGTCTCATACCTGTTCACACTGAGCACGCTCCTTAAACTGGAACCAATGTGGGCTTTAGTGTGTGTGTGTTTCTGTGTGTGTCTGTGTGTGTGTGTGGCTGTGTGGTTGTGTTTGCAGTCATCTCTGTGATGGTGGCGACGCCGGAGAGGATCGAGCTGGAGAACTGCCGCCGCAGCTCGACCAAGGTGGAGGCGAAGCTGCTGGAGGAGCCCGAGGAGCTGGAGGAGCTGGAGGAGGTGTCGGAGGAGACGCTGCACCGGTTCAACCTCGGCCTGGACGAGAAAGTCCAGCATAGAGCCAGGTCAGAGTCGAATCTTTACGGAAGGTCATTAAGGCCAAGAAATGTTCAGAATATTCACCAGTGAAAAATACTAATGAGAAGATAAAGTACGTCGAGATTTTTCACAATTATCAGTTTAAAGGTCAAAAGCTTCAATGATTTAAGTCGCAAATAAAAGTTGACACATCAGATACAAAGTCGAAAATGTAAAATTTAAGTTAAAAGTGAAGTCAGAATTCTGAGTTTTCAGATTAATTTATTTTTTTTATTATTTCTGACTTTTAACATAATAATTTTAACTTTTAAAGAAATAGTTTTGACTTTTTGAGTTATGACTGAAACATAAAAGTTATTTTTTTACTTTTCAAGTAAGAATTAGTAGAATTAGTGTTTAAGTGTAATATATCAAGATTCAAAATGTTTATTAAACGTCACAGACTATTTCAGGTAAAAATTTAGTTTTAATTTGATTTGTCTCAATTTTAGTACATTATTAAAAATTATGAATGTCAAAACTATAAGAAGCGACATCACAACTGAGCAATTGACATTTAAGTAATTTAGGTGACTTTTTAATATAAAACCATTAAATTCATGTCAAAATTTAAAATTACAATATTATTTTAAAACTAGTTAAATTTACTACATTTCACAACTTTTAAGACAAATTTATAATTGTTCTTATTTTTTTATTTATTTTAAGCAACTCTGAATGAAAGTTCAACCCAAATATCAAAAATCTCAACTGTAACAGATAATTCAAAAGTGTGAATTTCTAAATAATAATGTTTTTGGGTTAATTTCACAGTAAGTCGATGACATTTAAGTCAAAGTTGTGACTTTCAAATTTAAAATAATGTTAAAATTACACAACTTCAGAATTATGAATAATAGAATCAAACATGACTTTGTGTGTCATAATTTTTGGAAACTAATCAGAAATATGATTTATATTCATAATTTTGACACAGTATTTTTCATGCATGTGTTTCTCGGGCAGTGTTGGTCCTCCGTACCACTGTGACCTCACAGTTTGTCTGTTTTGTTTTCAGTTCAGAGTCGGAGATGGAGGAAGAGGAAGAGGGGGAGGAAGAGCGCAGCGGTCGACGCCGTGTGATATCAGAGGAGGCCAGAGCCTCATGGAGGGAAACTCTGCAGCTCCACCTGAGAGGCGACCAGGAGGAGGAGGAGGAAGATGAAGAGGAGGGAGAGGTGGAGGATGAGGAAGAGGAGGGAGGCAGTGAGGTGGAGTCCAGTGACGGTGAGTCTCTGAGTTTTCCTGTTTCCAGTCCTGTTGTTTTGTGTCTACGTGTTGTGACGTGTTGTGATGTGTTGTGATGTTGTGTTGTGTCTCCCCCTGCTGGTAGAGGGGGAGTACAGCCCCAGCGACATGGAGCGACACTCAGGCCTGTGGCTCCTGTTAGAGGAGGAGACAGGTAGAATCCAACCAACCAAACTCCATTAAAAATAACATCAAATTTAGAACTTCACTGCATTAACACTTCAAATCGTGAGCATTTTTAACAACTTTTTTTAATATGGTTTGTTTTCTTTCATCCTTTTAGTCAAATTAACAAAGTAAAAGTACTCTGTTTACTGGTTAGAAAGTATCTTAGTACAAAACAAGTATACATGAGTAATAAGTTTTTAGTTGCATGTGAAGAACTTTGTGTGACTGTGTATGTGAGTTATGATATTGATTACAGAACTGATACCAGTACAGACTTGTACTTGTAGTATTCTGTCATTTTTACTACCTGTTGACACTCTTGACTCCTCCCCTTCCTTCCCCCTCAGAGGAGGAGCTCTCTCTCATCCCTTCAGCAGCAGGAAGTGACATCACACGCTGTGACACACCTGTGAGGCCTGATTCCAGCCTACTGGCCGCCATCACCTCCTCCACAGCTCCCTCGAGGACTCCACCCCTCGCCAACACGCCCTCTACAGCCTCCTTCGTCACCACGCCTGACTCCACCCCCGACGACGATGGGGACACAGCTCCACCCACACAGCTTACACCTGTCATTGTTATGGAAACAGCTGCTTCTGCTAAAGGGCGGGGCTCTTTTGATGACATCAGCCCTGAACTGCCGCAGAAAAAGCCCCTCCTCCTGCAGGTGATAGGGGCAGAGTCAGAGGAGGAGGGGGGAGAGTCAGAGAGGGTGAGGAGGAGGAGACTTAGAGGAGCACACAGCCCTCCCCCTCGCCTTGAAGGCAGAGCTCTCCTACAGCTAAAGGGGCTCAGAGATGCTCCACCCCCTGGACAGGTGGAGGTGGAAGGGGGCGGGGCCAGAGCCCTGTGGAAGGCGGTGTTCTCTGGAAACAGGAAGGAGAAGAAAAAGAAGTGGTGCAGGTCTTTACCTCCAGGAGCAGAGGAGATGACAACGGATGCAGCCAATCAGAGGAGAGGTACAGGTGATGATGTCATAGAGGAATACATACAGATTGAGTGAGGTCATAATGATGATGTAATAACTTATACTTCCGGTGTCTTCAGATGTGAGAGGAGGTATGACAGAAGAGTCCGATCTGGACTCATCCACTCTGCTGCAGAGGTGTTCACTGACGGCCACAAACAAGGTAAGACTCAAACACACCGCGGCTCTCACCCGCCATCAGTGACGCGATGTCGTCAGTGACACGACGCCATCAGTGACGCGATGTCGTCAGTGACACGACGCCGTCAGTGACACGACGCCGTCAGTGACACGACGCCGTCAGTGACACGACGCCGTCAGTGACACGACGTCGTCAGTGACACGACGCCGTCAGTGACACGACGCCGTCAGTGACACGACGCCGTCAGTGACACGACGCCGTCAGTGACACGATGTCGTCAGTGACACGACGCCGTCAGTGACACGACGCCGTCAGTGACACGATGTCGTCAGTGACACGACGCCGTCAGTGACACGACGCCATCAGTGACACGATGTCATCAGTGACACGCAGTTTACCAGACAATTCCATAATACCTTGGCTGAAGACTACAGGTCTGAACAGTGTGAAACCTGTCAGTAGATGTCCTTCAGTAACCGTCTTGTCCTGGTGTTTGTTCAGCTGCGTTTGGAGCTGTTTGACCTCACTAATGAAATTCAGAAAGTCACAATAAAAGAAGACAACCAGGAGGTATCAGCTGTGATAGATTTAGGAAATGGTGTTCTGTAGGAAATCTGTGTTTGAGGTTGTGGTTGTGGTTTACGTTCTGTGACTGTAGATAGTTTGTATTAGTCAGATAGCATCTGAATGATGCAGAGCTGCAGACTAGAGACTTGGACTCAAATCAGCCTTGAATGACAAAATGGAGGACTTGGACATGATTGCTGAGGGACTTGACGTGTTTTGACCCTGATTTACTCCCAGAATATTTAATTATCTGGGATCTGCACTGAAAGGATGTTTTCAATGTTTAAATTTATAGTCAGCACTCTGAGATGACAAATAGGGGAGACCGGGGATGGTTGTAACTCTTTTTGTCTTAGCTCCTATAACTTGCAGAGTGTTCATGGTTGGGCCCTCAAATTTTGACACAAAGTACCCTGATTTGTCCTCTACAAATAGAAATGCCTCCAACTCCTCCAACTATATCACAGAAATAATTATTTAATGTCATATGCAAGGAGTGCCGCTGTTACAACCTACCCCACTACCGGGGTAGGTTGTAAGACAACCCGGGGTAAACTGTAACAATAAGATTAAAGAATTAAAAACTGGGACCACACCACAAAATATGCCTCCATATAAATGTATTGTGCATGTGCTAACACTCAAACATCTTCCAGTGATTTACTAACACCAAAAAGAACTTATCACTGATTGATTGATTGATTGATTGATTGATTGATTGATTGATTTTATTTGACCATTTTTGAATATAAAAAGTATGCAACAACAGCCTGTGTCATACATTATATAATCGGTAATAATAATGGGTTATATGATGGGTAAATGAAAAACATTCTCAGTGGCATAGATCCAAAGAAAAAATATTCAATAATACATATGAATGGACTACTCATGAGAACAGAAAACTGCAGTGGGAGGTCAGAAACAGCTCCCAATTCACAAACATAATTCAAAGAAGATGTTTGCCACTTCAAGAAACAACAACCATGCACACAAATGATAAAACGTGGATGTGAGTGTGTTTATCTGTATGTGTTATCTGTCTAATCAGAATCAGATTCACAGTGATGTGAATAGCCAACACTGGGTTGCTTTCTTGTCCCTTGTTCTCTGAGGTTTTGCAATTTCTTGCAGTATCTGCTCAGTGTCACATGGCAGATGGAGTAGTCTTTAGCAACTGACCGCACTGTCTTTCCCTGCCTCACTTCATCTGATGCAGCTTTGAGTACATGTGCAGACACACCCCTATTCGTTTTCCGCACCCAGTGTCTTGGCATACTTAAAAGAGGGAGTAGGATAGAGAAAATATATGAGATGCCCTTACGGGGATGGTTGTAACATTTTTTTGGAAGGTGTTACAACCCTCCCCACCCCTATCAGCCATTGTTTAGCTAGCTGTACTAGCACGATAGCTTAAAATTAGTGTTGATGAAATGACTCATATTTTAGCTTAGAATCTACTCTTCAATCCAATATAAGTTTCATAATTCAAACTTCAACAGTGTCAGTACTAACCAAAATATAAACTTGGTCCAAAAGATTAGTTTCTGACCTGATTTTTTCTTTTTTGGCTTTAAAGCCCACACACTTCTTTCCACAGACATGCAAATCCATGTGCAAGGTCAGGGAGGGAGTGGTAACACATGAAATTGATCACATGACTCTAATGACATCCCTTATTGGTGAAAGTGATGCTGTTACAACCATCCCCTTGTTACAACCATCCCCGGTCTCCCCTACTTGTCTTAACTTGATCTTGCATTCAAGACTTGACAGGATGTGAGACTGGACTTGGACTTGTCTCAGCTAACTTATGAATCGTCTTGTGTTAACTGAGAGTCGGCTCCACTGACTTGGACCTCACTTAAATTGGCTTGATATGTGTCGACTGACTCGACACCTCCATGGACTTACCCAAAACTTAGCTTGTGCTTATATTTGACTTCAGTTTGTCTTGACAGGTCTCAGTTCAGGTAAGAAAAGTCCAAATTTGTACTATGGACTTGTCTCAACTGACTTTGACTTGCCCCAGATGGTGTCAGACTTGTCTGGGAGTTGGACTTTTCTTTACTAACACGTTATTCTCTCAAATAACTACCCTAACCCTACCCTACCCTAACCCTAACCCTAACCCTTGTCTTGACTGACTTGGACATTGTTTCGACTTGTCTCAAGTCAGTTGGGACAGTTGATAAGTTTCAAGATGGTCAAGACAGCCAACTAGTCTCGATTCTGTAAAGACAAGTCCAAATTTGTATTGACTTGTCTCAAGTGACTTGCACTTGTCCCAGCTGGTGTAAAAGTTGTCTGGGATTTTGCTTGACTGACTTTATCTTTACAAGTCTCAAGTCAGTCAAGACCAAAATCATACTGACTGACTTTAGACTCAACTTGGAGTTTTCTCAACTGTCTTATTCTTGTTTCAAGTGACTCGAGGCTTGTCTCCACAGTCCTGAGACCTGTCTTGGATTTGTCTAAATTGACCTGGACTTGTTTTGATGGACTTAGACTTGTCTCAGTTGATTTAAGGTTCGACTGAGGCTTATCTTGACTGACTTTTGTCAAGTCTGAAGTCAGTTATGGCTCAAGCCTCTTGAGATTTGTGTCCAGTCAGTGGAGTTTAGTCTCAATTGAGTCGGTACAAATTTGGATTTGACTTTGAATGACTGGACTTGGAGGTGTCCTTGTTAGAATCTTGTTGTCTCGTGTTAGTTGAGACCTGTTGATGTTTGCAGTCTGGTCCGTGTTTTCTTTGACTGTTTTTGTCTGTTTTTCGTGTGCCTCAGCCTGCATACGTTCCTCACGCTCTTGCTTTTAAACGAGCATACGCCATCAAGGTACAGACTCGTTAGCCTCACTATGGTTCATAACAAGGGTCCAATCATCAGACTCTCTAACAGACTTCCTGTGACGTTTGTTGTTTCAGAGACGCTCTTTGAAGGTCCCCGTTCAGGACTCTGATGGACAGTCCTCATGTCCCACAGAGGTGGTGGGAGTCCTGGTCCAGGCAAAGGAGCCATCTAGTCTGAGTGTGAAGGAGACCTTGTTCCAGAGAGGACAAGAGGATGAGGATGAAGACCTGGACACCAAAATCACCCGACGAGTTCAGAGAGCTGCCAGAAGAAAAGCCAAACAGGAGCAGCTGAAGAGACTCCACAAAGCTCAGGTGAGTTTAGCCAAGGACAGGGTACAGAGACAGTTCTCTGTCTTCTCAGCTTTTGTTTCTGTCTTGACCTCGAGTTATCAGGAGCTGAGATGCTTCTACACTACAGCAGGTGGCAGCAGAGTCAGTGATGGAGTTGTTAAATTTAACTTCTAATCTGTTGAATTTATTTCAGATAAAGTCTGGTTTGTTTGTTCAGATTGATTGTTTTGGTATCAAAGCTGTCAAACTAAGCAGCTTGAGACCACCAATAAAGGGTCTGAGACCACCAGGAACAAGTCTGAGACCAGCCAGGAGAGGGTCTGAGACCACCAATAAAGGTTC
Source organism: Lagodon rhomboides (assembly GCA_039737535.1). Classification (NCBI taxonomy): domain Eukaryota; kingdom Metazoa; phylum Chordata; class Actinopteri; order Spariformes; family Sparidae; genus Lagodon; species Lagodon rhomboides. Next base: position 185,455 of record CM077805.1, on the reverse strand, counting down.
TGAGACCACCAGGAACAAGTCTGAGACCAGCCAGGAGAGGGTCTGAGACCACCAATAAAGGTTCTGAGACCACCAGGAACAAGTCTGAGACCAGCCAGGAGAGGGTCTGAGACCACCAATAAAGGGTCTGAGACCGGTATTTAAGACTGGTTTCAAGTGAACTTTGGTGGATTATAAAGTTGACAAATGGGAGGATTTTGAAATTGTGGAGGTATGAAATGTAACATGACTCTTAAAGTCTAATTAAAGCTAGGGTCTACAATCCTGGAGAGCTAGCAAGAGAGCTTGCAAGATTTCAAAGTGGCATCTCCTCTAAGTTCCGTCCCCCCCTCCCCATCCCGTCAGTGCTCCGTCCAAAGCCAAGCCCCCACAAACTTGACCGCGCATCTGGCAGCGGGACTCAGCCGGGAGAAGGAGAGCTGACTCAGCCGACTCAGCCATTTCTGCCTCAGGCTTTCTTTTCCTTGCCTTTTTAGCGGGGTGAGTTGGTAGAAGTAACGGTGGCTGCATTTTCTCTGCCATTGTAACCAAATGAACTCCGTATTCCTGCAGAGGAGTGTGCTCAATATTTCTGGCATCAGTGAAACCGGGCGTGTGCACGCGCGGAGGAGGGCGGGACATGAAGGCATCTGACCAATCCGTGCCATTCAGGCTGGAGAGCACTGATTGGTCAGCTTTTTCTCAGTCATGCAGCTGCAACAGAGGTCTGATTATTTTCGCTCCTTTTTCTGAATACATAATGTGTTGACTACTCTCAGGACAGAAGGACCATTTCACCCAGTGTAACAAAATGTGTTTCTGAACAACATTGTAGACCCGAGCTTTAAATACATGATTTCATTGAAATCTGGCAAATCACTTGGTAGCCATGGTAACAAATACAGTAAGTGGTCACTCATGTGACACTGTTTGTTTATAATCCATGAGGTCCAGTCTCTGATGAAATGAACTGAGTTGAGACAGGTGAGGTGTCACCGGTGAGACAGACTGTATTCTTTGTCTGCTTGTTCCAGATGATCCAGAGGCAGCTGCAGCAGGTGGAGGAGAAACAGCGACAGCTGGAGGAGAGAGGAGTGATGGTGGAGAAAGCTCTGAGAGGAGAAGCTGGTAAAGACACCGAAACACATAAATACTGTACATAGACACTTTTCTTATTGAATTTAAAGGTTGAAGTCATATTTATGAAAGAGAAAGGAGTGTGTGCTGGTTTGTGTCTCATTGTAAAAACAAACCTTTAGCGTCAGTGTCCCACAGGGCTCAATACTGGGCTCACTGCTGCTCAATCTATACATCTATACGCTGATGACATCATCTTCCATCAACATGTGAAAGAAGAACAGCTGACTGTGTTACACCTGTCACATGTAATGGTTCATACATCAGACTGGCTACTTCAATCATGTTTATATCTTAATTTAAATACTAAAGAAACTATGTTTTTACTAGGAAGATTTTTTCTGATGAACGTTGAGGCAGAGCGTGATAGAACATTTGGAATCACAGTTTCATTTAAAAAAAACAACTAAAGAGAGTTGTGAATACAAGAAGATGTAACTTTAGCACAAATTCACTGATTCTCATTCAACATATTGATTGACTGGTTGTTTCAGATGTGTTAAAGTCACTTCAGACACACAAACAGAAAGATTTTATCATCATTGTGACATTTTTGTAAACTTTTAACAATATTACATTTTCAGTCTTTCTAAACCAGAGCTGTAGTCACAGATGAACAATCAGCTTGTTGTTCCAAAGCATCACATGGGACAGAAAGGGTTAGATCTGAAAGACTGACCCCATTTTAATGTAAATTAATAAACTCAATGTGACTGATGTGTCTCTGTCAGATTATTGGGGAGACTCCAATGACGGCCAAGACATGGAGCTTCACCTGGAAGGTGAGTTCACCTGCTGATTTGATATCAAACAGCTGGATGTGCTCAGTTTAATGTGGCGGACTAAAGCTGTCGAGATTCGGTCCTCAGAGAGTCGGTCCTCAGAGAGTCGGACCTCAGAGAGTCGGACCTCAGAGAGTAGACAGAGAGAGTCGGACCTCAGAGAGTCGGTCCTCAGAGAGTCGGACCTCAGAGAGTCGGTCCTCAGAGAGTCGGACCTCAGAGAGTAGACAGAGAGAGTCGGACCTCAGAGAGTCGGTCCTCAGAGAGTCGGACCTCAGAGAGTCGGACCTCAGAGAGTCGACAGAGAGAGTCGGACCTCAGAGAGTCGGACCTCAGAGACTCGGTCCTCAGAGAGTCGGTCCTCAGAGAGTCGGTCCTCAGAGAGTCGGACCTCAGAGAGTCGGACCTCAGAGAGTCGGACCTCAGAGAGAGTCGGACCTCAGAGAGTCGGTCCTCAGAGAGTCGGACCTCAGAGAGTCGGTCCTCAGAGAGTCGGTCCTCAGAGAGTCGGACCTCAGAGAGTCGGACCTCAGAGAGTAGACAGAGAGAGTCGGACCTCAGAGAGTCGGTCCTCAGAGAGTCGGACCTCAGAGAGTCGGATCCTCAGAGAGTCGGACCTCAGAGAGTAGACAGAGAGAGTCGGACCTCAGAGAGTCGGTCCTCAGAGAGTCGGACCTCAGAGAGTCGGACCTCAGAGAGTCGACAGAGAGAGTCGGACCTCAGAGAGTCGGACCTCAGAGACTCGGTCCTCAGAGAGTCGGTCCTCAGAGAGTCGGTCCTCAGAGAGTCGGACCTCAGAGAGTCGGACCTCAGAGAGTCGGACCTCAGAGAGTCGGACCTCAGAGAGTCGGTCCTCAGAGAGTCGGACCTCAGAGAGTCGGTCCTCAGAGAGTCGGACCTCAGAGAGTCGACAGAGAGAGTCGGACCTCAGAGAGTCGACAGAGAGAGTCGGACCTCAGAGAGTCGGTCCTCAGAGAGTCGGACCTCAGAGAGTCGGACCTCAGAGAGTCGGACCTGAGAGAGTCGGACCTCAGAGAGTCGACAGAGAGAGTCGGACCTTATAGAGTCGGACCTCAGAGAGTCGGTCCTCAGAGACTCGGTCCTCAGAGAGTCGGTCCTCAGAGAGTCGGTCCTCAGAGAGTCGGACCTCAGAGAGTCGATAGAGAGAGTCGGACCTCAGAGAGTCGGTCCTCAGAGAGTCGGTCCTCAGAGAGTCGGTCCTCAGAGAGTCGGACCTCAGAGAGTCGGACCTCAGAGACTCGGTCCTCAGAGAGTCGGACCTCAGAGACTCGGACCTCAGAGAGTCGGTCCACAGAGAGTCGGACCTCAGAGAGTCGATAGAGAGAGTCGGACCTCAGAGAGTCGGTCCTCAGAGAGTCGGTCCTCAGAGAGTCGGACCTCAGAGAGTCGGACCTCAGAGACTCGGTCCTCAGAGACTCGGACCTCAGAGACTCGGACCTCAGAGACTCGGACCTCAGAGAGTCGGTCCTCAGAGAGTCGGACCTCAGAGACTCGGACCTCAGAGAGTCGGTCCTCAGAGAGTCGGTCCTCAGAGAGTCGGACCTCAGAGAGTCGGTCCTCAGAGAGTCGGACCTCAGAGAGTCGGACCTCAGAGAGTCGGTCCTCAGAGAGTCGGACCTCAGAGAGTCGGTCCTCAGAGAGTCGGTCCTCAGAGAGTCGGACCTCAGAGAGTCGACAGAGAGAGTCGGACCTCAGAGAGTCGGTCCTCAGAGAGTTTCTGTGAGAAGAACCGCAACCTGGTAAGAAGTGTTTTCAGATTATTGTCTGTTTGAAAGGATAGCAAACGATCCAAATTTCATCAAACAAAAAACAGATTGAACATGTTAAGTTTGAGAAGACATCAGTCCATTATTCTGTTCTATACTGACCTCTAGAGGAGAGAAAAAATGTTTGTTGTTGTTTTCTGTTGGTATTTTGTGTGAACTGACCCTTTAAAGTGTCTGTAGGACTGGATAAACTGGATAATCCAACTCTGATGAAGCAGTGGTTCAAGTTGGTCCAGCAGAAGAATTCTCTGGTTCGATATGAATCTGAACTGATGATATTGTGAGTATCTTTGAATTCTGCCGCAGGTTCAGGTTTCAAAGTATGGATCCAGGTCTCAGAGTCTCTGGATCCAGGTCTCAGAGTCTTGACTGTGTTTCAGCCTGGATCCAGGTCTCAGAGTCTCTGCTGTGTTTCAGTGCTCGGGAGTTGGAATTGGAGGACCGACAGAGTCGACTGCAGCAGGAGCTGCGAGAGCGGATGGCCGTGGACGGTAACTTCACACACTGACATTATTAAAGGAACAGTCTGTAAGAAATTACCAGAATTTGAATGTAAAACGTTCAAGTGTTGTGAATATTAATCCTGTCTGTCCCTGTCTGTCCCTGTCTGTCCTGGTCTGTCCCTGTCTAACCTGGTCTGTCCTGGTCTGTCCCGGTTTGTCACTGTCTGACCTGGTCTGTCGTGGTCTTTCCCGGTCTCTGTGTAGACCACCTGAAGGAGGAGTGGCAGCTGGTGGAGGAGCGTCTGATCCTGGAAGAGATGTTGGAGGTTGTGGAGCAGAGAGACTCTCTGGTGTCTCTGCTGGAGGAACAGAGACTGCAGGAACGACAGGAAGACCAGGACCTGGAGGACATCATGATGACCCGAGGACTGGGACTCAGCTGGACCTGAAGTGGTCTCATCTGGCCTGCAGTGATATCACAATGACCTCAAGACTGGCTGTATCAAAGCCATTCACTGTGACTGATTCTGATGAAGATCAGAAGACTTCTCAAACAGCAGCTTCAGACCTGATCAGAGGAGAACTGTAGTAAACCTGGAACAGATTAATTAACTGGTTCTGGTTCTGGTTCTTCCTCTTCTTCTTCTTCTTCTTTTTCTTCTTTTTCTTTTTATGTTTACTGACATAGTGACAACTTTTGGGGCTAGTTGTCTCACTATTCTTGCTAAATGCTAACATGCTACTTAGCCACAATAGCCTATCAAGTTATCTGGTGAGTTACCAAGCTAACTAGCTCGGTTGCTACTTGGTTACTTCCTGCAGCTGTGTTGTGAAGCATTTTTTAACAATCTGATTCCAGCTCCCATGATACCTTGCATGAATTAGAGGTGCAACTTCCCGTTTGTCCTGTCATTGAACCAGAACCATTTTTTCCATGGTAACAGGATGCTAATCTTCGTTCTTAGAGCCATTGATGTGGTGTATCGTTCATTTATGAATATATATATAGGTTAACAATTGTATTGAGTGAAAACTATTAACTCTAATGTTATTGATTAGCGGTTATTTTCATACCTTTATACTTATGTTAGCTCCACTAAGCATCAGAAGTATCTCCCATAATTGTTTCCACAGTGAACTCTTCAGGAAACTCATGTGATGGTTACTGCAATGAAACAGAACATTAGCTAACAAGCCATCATAGCTTTTTAAATTTTTTGGACAAATCATTCTGATATCACTGCGTCTTGATGGATCAGCAACTAAACACACCATGAAAAGTGAAAATCTGAAGTTTAAAGTTAAATACAGCTACCTTAGACAACAGCTAGCATTAGCTTTCAAACCCTTCCTCGCTAACATTACCCTACTAGGAAAGGCGTGGATTAGTTTTAAAATATCAGCGCCCATCTTGGGCTAATTTTTTTTAATCTGGAAGTAAAATCAAGTTTGTAATGTAGCTACTGTAGGCTAATGAAGCAAGACTATCGAACAGTAACGTTAGTGAGGGAGTGATTGAAATTAGCGAGCTAACAAATAGCCAGTTAGCGCCCTGGTGTAGCCTACATGTCCGCTACGTCACTGCTAACATCTTTAAACTCGTATTAAGTACAGACTTGTTTCTGCTCTGAACAAAAACACAAAGTTAAACTGTTAAATGACTTCATCAAAAATGAGTCAATAATGAGTAACTAATGAGTAACCATGGTGACAGCTTCCAGCCCCCTGTGATGATGATGATGTCTCAGAGTTTATCAGGTTATTAATGTAAACTTGACTTATTGATTATTGTGCCAACACCATCAGCTGTTGATCAGGTCTACCCAACTTCACCTGCTAGCCTTACTTCACCTGATCACTTGATCAATCACTGTTATTAATCCTGTTTAAAGTCACGTAACTGTGATCAGCTGATGGCCAATAATGTAACTGTAACAACAAACAGTCTTCTGACTGAACATCCTCTTTATAATAAATCACTATCATCCACTTCTGACTGATGTCGTTTTTTAATAAACCACACACACACGCGCACACACACTGTTTTACATTAACGACTAAAGTTAATGATGATGAACAGGTTCATTAAAGGCGATGTCATCATTAAGGTAAACAGGTTGGTTTAATATGAATGTAACTGTACACAGATTCAACAGGATTGCAGTATAACCACAGTACAGTGATGTCACTGAATAATTATTGAACAGTGGGATCAAGTCCATTCAATTGGACATCGGTGCAATTTTACATTATTTGTACTTTAATCAAGTACTGACAATTTCTGTTAATTTATTCCTTATACTTGAGTATTTCTCTGAGGTAAATATTGTCCTTTTTACTCGACTACAGTTATCTGATGTTTTTTTTTTTTGTAAGTATTTTTTTGGGCCTTTCTATGGCTTTATTGATAATCCAGGCTCAAGATATGACAGGAAACAGGATGAGAGAGGGGGAGTGACACGCAGCAAAGGGCCCCAGGCCGGGACTCGAACCTGGGGCTGCTGCAGCGAGGACACAGCCTCTGTACATGGGACGCTGCTCTACCAGCTGAGCTAAACGGCGCCCCATCTGACAGCTTTAGTTACAGATTACTTTACAGCTTAAAATGTTGTACAGAAACCTGATATTTCAAATGATATATTAGGAAGGAGCAGAGATCAATGTATAAAATATGATTTATATTTAATATATTATTAATATTGTTTGTTTCTCTTCATGTGTCGTGAACAGATGAAGCAGCAGAGGAACAAACAGCAGCTGTGAGTATTTCATGTACTTTATACACACACACACACACACAGGTATAAACGTATATAAAAGTTTTGTTACTGCGTTTCTTTGCGGGTCACATCTGATACAATAATATAATCAGTGCTCTCAGACAAACTTTCATTCTTCTTAATTACAGTTTGCTCTGAAATATTAATTTGAACCAAATAATTTAGTTAACTGACAATAAATATTTAACAGTTTTTCAGCAAGAGCAGTGTGTGTTTTTTTTTTTACATCACAGCTCCTTCCTCCTTTTCTTCTTTATTGTGTGTCGGTGATGTAAATGTTCCTGTTGGTTCACGTTCACAGTTGATGGTGAAACTGAAGTCGTTATTGATCCATAACTGACCTCTAAAACAGGAACAATCACAAACACGCACTGTTAGACGGATGCCTGACTAGGTTTAACTTTAAGTTTAGATTTAACTGATATTTAACTGATTTAACTGAGGTCCACTGGAGTGGGCAGATGTATTTAGACACAGAACAGAATGTACAAGAAAAATGTTGTTTTAATCTTCATAAAAGTATTTCAAACATTTTATGTAGTTGAAAAATAGACAGAAAGAAAGTTTGCATGATTCTTCACATGTTTGAAAGTAAAAACAAACGCAACCCAAAATATTACTTAGTGATTCAAAAATTCATTCATGGAAGGGTTAAGTCTGACATCAAAGATTTAGAAGCTTCTTTCTTTACTTTTTCAAGCGTTAAAAATATTTTTTTAAGTGTAATCAACAAAATAAAAAATAATTTCAGAGAAAATGTTGTGGAATGACCTCAGTTCTCCTTAAATCCTGATTGTCATGTTGTTAATTTCTCTGGTTTGATGTTTCAGGTGTTCAATCGTTAACAGGTGAGATTATAAAATAAAGAACAGCAGCAGAGTTTATTTCAGACACATTTTATTTATTTATGAAATCAGTTTTTTCTGCCCTGAGATCAAACATTCAAATAGAAACAAAAGATTTGACCAACAATCTGATTATTGATTCAATCTGAAGAAGAGGAAGTGTGATTATACTGTTACTGTGTGGATTAATACTGGTGACAGACTGCTTTACAGACTGATAATTGATGTTTCTGGTGTTTCCAGACTGGTTCCTGGTGTTACAGACTGGTTTCAGGTGTTTACAGACTGGTTTCTGGTGTTACAGACTGGTTTCTGATGTTTAAGGACTGGTTTCTGATGTTTAAGGACTGGAGGCGGTGCTGGCTTCCACCTTCAGGTCTTTGCCGACCAGTCCAGAGGTGACCGGGTGCATCGCTGCTCGATGAGCCAGAAACACTGAAACGGCTTCTTCACGATACTTTTCAAAGTTAAACACCTCCCTGAAGAGAAGACACAGAAGCAGATTAACAACAAGATGAAGCGGCCTGCTGATGAAGTGAAGTGAAGTGAGATGAACTGGTGATGAGTGAAGTGTTCTGTATACAAACCTGAAGAGCGGTCTGGTAAACTTCATCCGGCCCTGCTCAGTAGCCATCTTCAGTGCCATGGGAACGGCCTCCTCCCACTTGGACCGAACACACAGCCTCAGCCACCTGAAGGGAGAACAGCCAATCAGGAGGCATCCAGAGAGGAGGAGGAGGAGGAGCTTAAAATGAAGGACATGAAGTGGGACTCTCACCTGAAGCGGATCTCTGCGTTCATACAGGTGTTGAGATCATAAACCTCTTGCATCTTCTTCACATGAGTCAGAGGAAGAGCAGCCTGAAGGAACACAGGATAAGTGTTAGTGAAGCGGACCTTGTGGACTGAGACGGACCTTGTGGACTGAAACGGACTGTGGTGAACTGAAACAGACTGTGGTGGACCGAAGTACTTTACCTCATGAAGCAGGAGGGACAGGAACTCGATCACCTGGTGGGATGACAGTGTCTTCAGGTCTGACTCTTTAAAGCTGCTCAGGTCCTGATCTTTTGCCTGAAGGGGGTCAGAAGATGGAAGCTGGACTCTGAACATTATAAAAATCGGTCTATGTCAGGTCCAGGTCTTACCTTGATCCACCTCTGGCTCAAGGCGATGCAGGCGTCGGCCATCGTGGTGTCGTACCTGAAACACAACGATGAAACCTCATCACATTAACGGGTGTAAATGAGAACAGGTAGACCTGATGGAGGTCTGACAGGATCCACTCACTGAGGTTTGACTGGAGGCATCCCAGGTGTGAACATCCAGGCATTCCAGTCCACCTTGTTCAGGACGTCCACCTGAGAGACACAAACACATGAGTCACCTACAGACCTGCTGCAGGACGTCAAGACCTACAATGACCTGCCTATGACTCGGAGGATAAAACCAGCAAGTTTCACCACCCGCACTCATTTAAGTTCCTGAGCACCTCACGCCCACGAAGTACCTGAAGGCCCAAAACCTGTTGAAGTACCTGAAGGCCCAGAACCTGTTGAAGTACCTGAAGGCCCAGAACCTGTTGAAGTACCTGAAGGCCCAGAACCTGTTGAAGTACCTGAAGGCCCAGAACCTGTTGAAGTACCTGAAGGCCCAGAACCTGTTGAAGTACCTGAAGGCCCAGAACCTGTTGAAGTACCTGAAGGCCCAACTGTCACTTTTTTCCACAATTACCTGCAATTGTTGAAGTACTTGAAACCCTACGACTCATGAATAACCCTGCATCAGTGAGACGACTCCTTTGTGGGGTTTTGTTCTTCATCACAGAGAAAAGCTGCTCACAAAGGTAAGTGCTTCCAAACTTGCAAAGCGTTTGAGCAGCATGTAGACGGAGCTGACGCATTGTTGCAGGGACGAAGCTTGGAAACTGCAGCGCCCACAGAGTCATACTTTGCCTTGAGTGTCTTATTACACTGGAGGTCTAACAGCTCCATTTGGAGGTTTGCAGGTGCTCTTTCTACATCAACTGCAAATGGATTGCTGAACAGTTCAAATTTAAATTTCCGAGCTGCAAAGTCGGAAAACCGCTGTGTGAACTCTGTGCCAAGTTTATCAGCAAATTGTGCTGTCGGGAGAGCGGTGGAAACACGTCTTGTCAGACAGAAAGTGACTAAAGTTTCCTTGCTGCATCTGAGTCTCCGACAGTCGCAGCTTAGGTTTACCGCTGATGTCTGGAAACAGATAGTCGGCCTCCCACCTGTCTTGAAAGTCCCTGTTTTCGTGGTCCACTTTTCGTTTGGCCATTTCTTTTGGGGGGCTTGTTGAATTGCATCTAAAAGTGATGAGCGCAGTTGACTTCTGACCTCGGATGGACAATAAAGTGGGGGGAAGGTGCAGGTGGGCTTGCTGGTCTGGCCATGCTCGCTGTTGCACTGCATTCTGGGACATGCGTCTTATATACTGGGGGGCCAGATATGATGGACATATGATACTGTATTGCGGGCTGGATATAATGGTACTACGGGCCAGATGTGGCCCGCGGGCCTTGAGTCTGACATGTCTGTGTTAGAGTGCCTGAACCCCCGGGCTCATTTCAGTTCCCAAACACCCTGCATCCGTTACTGTACCTGAAAGCCCCACACTAACCACAGTACCTTGCAGCGCTGCACTCGTTCAAGTGCCTGAATATCACGCAGTCACTAAGGTACCTGAGCGTCCCATTCTTGTTGAAGAACCTGGATGCCCTGCACTTGTTACAAAGCAGGAAAGCCCCATGCTTGTGATAGTGCCTGAAAACCTGCAGGATTCCATCCCACCCTGACGTCTCAACTAAAAGACAATGTCTGAATGTGCTCGCCATAGTTTTTGCTGTAGTTCGGACTCACCTGAGCGTCCAGGTGTTTCTCACCTTGTCTTTGAAGTAGGTGAACAGGTAGTTCTTCCACTCGTCTGTAGTAACGCTGCTGTAGGCAAACAACTGGATGTACGACTTCACAAAACCCATGAACACCTCTGAAGAAGACAAACGGGTAAGTAAAGAGTTTGAGGGTCAGACAGTGTGTGATGTGTCCAGGTGTGTCCAGGTGTTACCTGGTCCTCCCATCAGCTCCTCCAAATGGTACAGCAGAGCGAAGCCTTTCTCATAGGGCACAGAGGAGAAGGCGTCGTCCGGGTCGACTTCCTGCAGGCTGGGGACCAGGTTAGTCAGAGGGTTGTTGGCTCCAAAGGTGTTCACCTGAGTGATGACACAGGCAGGTGAGAAACACAAGAAGAAGAAACACACCGTTTCAGGTTCAGGTTCAGGTTCTCACCGAGTCCTGCAGGTCCTTCCAGCCTCCCATGGCTTTAAACTGTCTGAACTGCTCACTTTCCATGCACCTGCCAATCATCCTCTCCAGGTAGACCGTGTGACCCTCGTTCAACCTGAGGATGAAGACAGGAAGTAGCTGCAGTCGTCAAGTTTTCTTCTTTTTAAAGTAAAATTCTGGTTATTATCTAAGAAACATCAAAAAGTCCTTCTTTAGTTTCACACACTTTATCTTTAGAGATCAAATTTCTGAATTCATTTGAAATTAGTTTCTTTGTTTTCCTTCTCATTCATTTGATTCAGTGTTTAATAATCAATGTTTTTATTAAACGACCTGTTCAGTGTGTTTGTTTACCAGAAGTGTTCCCAAGTCTTATTTGTCACCAGATTACCGGTCCAGCTGTGGGAGATCTCATGAGCGATCACCTGACAGGGACAACAGCACGGGAACATACATGATCACATTAAACATACATGAACATGAACAGTGACAGTTTTGACAGACATTTAAGTATTTTGAACTCACATTGGACAGAGATTTGTCTCCTGCCTGTAAAGAGACAGACACAGTTAACAGCTGATTAACAGTAACAAGATTTCTAAAATCAATAATAATCTTTTAATCATCATCAGTATGATATACATGTGTTAATATATCTGTGTGTGTACCAGCAGTGTTGGTGTGGCGAAGGTCAGACAGGGGTTCTCCATGCCTCCGTAGGGGAAAGATGGAGGAAGAACCAGGATGTCGTACTGACCCCAAACATACGGTCCTGCCAGGTCCTCAGCTGTCTTCAGCATGGTCTCCGTCTGAACGACACACACATTTACAGACGTGTGTGTATGTGTGTGTACAGTACCTGTGTGTATGTGAATGTGTGTGTACAGTACCTGTGTGTATGTGTATGTGTGTGTACAGTACCTGTGTGTATGTGTATGTGTGTGTACAGTACCTGTGTGTATGTGAATGTGTGTGTACAGTACCTGTGTGTATGTGTGTGTACAGTACCTGTGTGTATGTGCATGTGTGTGTACAGTACCTGTGTGCATGTGTGTGTACAGTACCTGTGTGTATGTGCATGTGTGTGTACAGTACCTGTGTGTATGTGCATGTGTGTGTACAGTACCTGTGTGTATGTGCATGTGTGTGTACAGTACCTGTGTGTATGTGTATGTGTGTGTACAGTACCTGTGTGTATGTGTGTGTACAGTACCTGTGTGTATGTGCATGTGTGTGTACAGTACCTGTGTGTATGTGTATGTGTGTGTACAGTACCTGTGTGTATGTGCATGTGTGTGTACAGTACCTGTGTGTATGTGCATGTGTGACAGTATTTACTGCGACTGACCTCAGAGAACTCAAACGCTGCTTTATCCACAAACTCTCTCTCAGACCAGACTCTGGATCTCGGCCCGATCTCTCTGTTAACCAATCAGAGCACAGAAACACTGTTTACCTGCTGCAGGTGACACGATGACATCGGTGAATAGGCAAGACAGAGTACCTGCTCTCCAGAGCTCCAACCACAATGGCAATCAGGTAAGAAGGCATGGGCACCTGAGGACAAAGGTCAAAGGTCAACCTGACGGTATTCTACTGAGCACAGATCAACTGTGGTGATTCATAACACGAGTGATCATCAGTGAACAGAGAAGAAGAGCAGACTGACCGGCTGTCTGAATCTGTAGACGATCCTGTTGTTGTCCTGAGGATCAACTTCCTGTCCATCTCTCACAGCACTCATCACAGCCACCAGGTCTTTAGGTACGGACAACTGAGAGACGAAACACAGGTCAGGTGTGGTATTGACTGGTAGGATCATTATTTCTAATTAATTATGGCAGCCACAAAACTTGAAAAACCACATGGAACACAAGCTCCTGGCTGGCTCACCAATTATTAGCTAAGTTAAGACCCAGTTTTAAGATGAGTGGTGCAACAGGTTCGTTTGGGAGCCTAATTTGTATGAACACTGACAACAAACACGTACTTTTATATAGAATCTTTTACCTACTTTTATAACCAGAAGACATAAAGTAAGGCCTTTCTGGTTGTTTCAGCAGGTATCATGTTAAGTTCGACATTACAGCAGATCAAAAAAGTCCTGACCACTGAGTGCAGATTAGCTTGAGGTCAATTTGTTGAAAATGCTGGTTGTTCAATCCATCGTCCAGATACACGCTGACCAACCAGAGTGGAGGTGTGTGTGTGTGTGTGTGTGTGTGTGTGTGTGTGTGTGTGTGTGTGTGTGTGTGTGTGTGTGTGTGTGTGTGTGTGTGTTTTACCTGGGCATAGTAGGTGTGTTTGACTGATGGACTGTCCTGACAGGGAACCATACTCCTGCAATGATGAGCCTGTAAGACAACACACAGGGAAAGAGAGTTTTTATTCTAGATTTTTAGAGACTCTGAGATTGTAGCTGAGTTTAAAATAAAGATCAAACAAAACAGGAAGTGAAAATGTTTTTTAAAACTTTTAACTGACTTAATTTGTTCTCTGACATTTTGGGCTACATATAGTTTTAGTTTAATTATTCAATGTCAATGTAAACGTCACAGAGTAATTGAGAGTGATACTGTGTAAGAGACACAACAGATTTTTACTAAATGTAAAACAGGACAAAGAAAATATATTTAATGTTTCATTGATTTTGTAAATGTCTTCTTTTTGTGAATTTGATGACAGCAAAATGTTTCAAACACATTACAAAAGCAACAAAACACCATGAAAAAACACCTGTTGGGATCATTGCACAGGTAAACAGGTTGACAGCATCATGACTGAAGGTCATGGCTGTATTACTACACCAGAACCAGAACCAGAATCAGAACACTTCAGAAAGTAAACACAGTCTGTTTGTTCATTACTGTTTTTATTTATTTTTACACAGAGGAACAACTTTTAAGAATCAGTACTTCCTGTCAGCTGATGACACTCGGATGAACAGCCGTTGACCAAACTGACTGAGATAAAACAGAAAACAGGAACACAGACGCAGCTGAAAAGAGAACTAAGGGTTTACGAATGTGTCGGCTGTCAAACGTTTGTGATGAAGAAACTTTGACTTCTGGTAAAACGTCTGAACTACACATGATTACTTCACACTTACTACACAACTTTCCACCAGCAGCAGTTTGGAAACAACCTCACCTGACACTGGCTGAACAGGTACGGATGTTTCTTCCCAGCAGTCTGTTCAGGTGTGAGCCACTGCAGAGCCGACGCCGACGGAGACGTCTCATATGTCACCTCCACGATCACATGCTGCCCTCTGATTGGACAACAACACAAACACATTACTGCATGTTATTTTGAAAGGACATCACATGAGGAGAGAGAAGAAGAGGTCACCTGGAGAGGTCAAAGGGCAGCGTGATCTCCAGGGGTGTCCCCTTGAAGCTGTGTTTTGGGCCCATCGTAAACCGCGACGCTTGTCCATTGGCGCTCACTGAGAGGATCTTCAGGTCTCTGGTGTCCAAAGTCTGCAGCAGATAAAAAGGACATTTTTATTAATGAGGTTCTGAGATTAATGTCAGCATTCAGGGGCTCAGAGATACCTGCCAATAAACACTCACATATCACTCTCTGACCTCAGGCTATACACCTGCAGTGACAAGTCAGCCTTCAGTTCAAAGTCCACCATAATACAACCCAATAAGTTCAGCCCGTCTTAAAGTTCAACTACGTCGTCACACCAAACTCCATTCAAAAACACACAGATTTATGCATTACATCTGATAAAATACATCTAAAGGAGTTACTTAACTTTATATCAAACATTTACAATCAGCAGAATTACTATAAGCTGCCTGGTTTCTGTAGATTTTGTCATTTTGACGTCGAGTTCAGTTATTAAACTTCAAACTGAAAGTCTGAGTATGTCCGGTGAACATACCTGTTCTGTGGATTCTAGCCTTCAAATCAAAGTCCAGGATCACACAGAGTCTCATGCCAAACTCCATTCTCCATTCTGCAATTTTAAATTTCAAATCCTAAAATATTTATAGACGTCATCATTTAAATAGTTTAGTCTCCAGTGAAAAGTCACCATCTTAGCTGTAACTAAGTTATAAAAGTTCTACTAATGGTGAAGTGAGTTCCGCCGATTTAAAGAGTGACATCTGAGAGCTTTATAAACCTGTAATCTAACATTTGTGATGAATTAAATTACAGTTAATCGCCAGATTTCTTTAGAATTTCACATTTTGACGATCAGACTCTGTTGACGGTGTAACAACAGATGACAGCCCTGTCAACGATCACACACATTTACTGACACGCAGTTTTAATAGAAACCAGACTTCATTTAAATTCTCGCCGTTTTTAGTCGGAGTTTAGTGAATCAGTGACGCCTTCAGGGACCACAAACACGGTGTGAAATCAGAATGAATGAGCCGTTAGCCCGGAGGCTAACATGCAGCTGTACCGGGCAGAGCACCGGGCTCCGTTAACGTTACCAAGGCAGAGAAGCGGTCCTCCAGAGCCTCCACGGTCAGCGCCACCTTGGCCCTGATGACGTGTCTGTCGAAGTCCACGTGCAGGGACAGGTTCAGGTGTTTGGTGACGCACCTGGTGAAGGAGGAGAAGGAGCACGGGTCAGAAGACATGATGATCGGTCCGGTAACAGCGGAGAGACTGAACACACCGTACGACTGACACCCGGTTAACTACCGGAACGAGCCCTTCACACATCCGGCAGCGAGCTTTTCAGAATAAACGGTAACTCAACACAAGCGCTTCTACGTGAAGGCTTTTATTTTGAAACCCTTATCTTTAAAATCAGATATAATTATTATATTAAACTGATGATGACGTGGATGTAGTATTTTATTATTTGTTCTTATTTTCTTTTTAAGATTAAATGTCTGAAACCTATTTAAGTCTTTAAGGAAATTGATCACCAGTAAAATATATATCTGCCAGTTAAAGTGTTAGAGGTCTAAACGATGATCAAACTGAAGCAGCTGATTTAAAAGAGTGTTTGTCAGTGTGAAGCTTAAATATTATTATTATTATTATTATTATTATTATTATTATTATTATTATTATTATTGTTATTATTATTATTATTACACAGACTCAAACTGTTAACGATCATACTTTTTAATAAAGAACAAGATAATTGTGTCCTGATGCATATGTGAGTTTTAGATCGTGTTTTAAATAAATAAAATAATAAAATAAAACAAAAATAAAAACTAATAATAACTGATGTGTCTGTGCTGCCCGGTGCAGTACCGCTGGTGTCCAGCAGGGGCCTCCAGAGGCCTCTCAGCCTCCGCTCGCTCGCTCGGTGACGGTAACGTGATTGTGATGGAGGGCCGGAGGATGGAGGACGGAGGTCGCGGAGCTCTGATCCGGTTGTGATGAACCCGTTTGACGGCTCCGGTTCTCCCCGACATGAGGAGGCGGCGGACGGCGGGGTCAGCCGGTGTCCGTGGGCCCGGTTCTCCTCCTGGCTGGAGTGTGTGTGTGTCGTTACCTTCGACCTGGAGCTCGGACAAGCCATAGAGGTACGGATCTGTTAGCTTAGCATGGTTAGCATCGTTTGTCATCATTGTGGTAGATGAGATGAGACAAAACGAAGAAAATGTTAAGATGCTTGAGGAAACATTGAGCCGAGCACCAGTGTACCAGACACCGTTCAAAAAACGGACTCATTTCTTAAGTTGCCGTCTGTCGGCAAATGCAGATTTACTCAAGTAATGATTTATATATTGCGAACGTGATAAGAGTTTATTGTTGAATTCGGCATGCATCTCATCTACCAAACAATGATTATGATTTAGAATTAAAACAAAATCTTTTAATCTCTTGTCACTCATCAGATTATTGTGCGAATTAAATACATATAGACTTTGTTAGTGACTGTTGTCGTAGTAATGATTTGTGAGCCGAAGTGGGCATTATAATCAAGGGTTCGTAGAAAGTATAAAGCGACTTTTCAAAACTTGGTTAAAGGCAGATTCGTGTTAAAATTGCAGGAATTTTAATGGAATTTGGTTTCCATGTGTTTTCTTCATAAGCTGTCATTTTATTAGTTATTTAACAAAACTCAATGCTCGTTAATTCCACTGAGCCCTGCAGCTCCTCATTCTGTTGGTGACACTTGTACCAAACTACATTTGAAAAACCGACTATATTTAGATTTGACCTTCTATTTTGTCAGATTCACTGTTTGTTGGGAGAAGTTAACAGCAAGTCTGAACCTCACTGAGTTCTTTAAACATCTCCAGCTCCATCAGTCAGAACTTTATAGAATATTCTCAGAAGAAGCGACCGAGGCAGCCATGCATTAAATTAGAAGAATTCTGAATGGAATTTGGTGTGAGTTGTTTCTGTTTCTGCCATTTTCAGCTGGTGTATCCTCAGGATGTAAAGCTCACTGAGAAGGAGGTAATTATTGATCAAACGTATGTCTACATTGTCTCTGTTCACTTTGTAGATAATTAATCAGTCTAGTGATTATTGATTTATTGATCTTGTTTCTTTGTGTTCTGTTGTCAGAAAACCAGCATCTGCTACCTGTCCTTCCCTGACTCGTACTCAGGTAAACTCACCTGTGTGAATGATGGTGTACTGTGTAATGAGAGAGGTGCAGAGGTTACATGTCCCATGTGTTACTACATTTCCCAGGATGCCTCGGGGACACTCAGTTCAGCTTCAGGTTGCGTCAGTCAGTGGGTCGCAGAGCATCCAGGTTCAGAGAGGACGTTTACAACAGAGACGCCCCCGTCACCCTGCAGGTGAGGACACTTATTGATCTCTTATTGATCAGTCAGTCTGCAGAAGGATGTCTGATAAGTTTATAGTGGATCCTCAAACGTCTCAGCGGATGAGTCGTTTCATGTTGGAGGTCACAGGATTCATTCTTCTACAGGATCTCTTGATGGTGTCACACATCTCTTGATGGTGTCACACATCTCTTGATGGTGTCACACATCTCTTGATGGTGTCACACATCTCTTGATGATGTCACACATCTCTTGATGGTGTCACACATCTCTTGATGATGTCACACATCTCTTGATGGTGTCATAATGTGTCTCTTGTCTCCGCAGACCGAAGTGTCCCATTTCTTTGGTTACGTCTATTTCAGACAAGTGAAGGACGTCTCTGTGAAGAGAGGATACTTCCAGAAGGTCAGAGGCACCTCTGCTCACAGCTGCTCACTCCGGTTCACACCTGCACATATGTGTTCACACCTGTTCACACCTTCCCTCACCTGTTCACACCTTCCCTCATCTGTTCACACCTACCCTCACCTGTTCACACCTACCCTCACCTGTTCACACCTACCCTCACCTGTTCACACATGCCCACACCTGTTCACACCTACCCTCACCTGTTCACACCTACCCTCACCTGTTCACACATGCCCACACCTGCTCACTCCGGTTCACACCTGCTCACAGCTGTACTTCAAGTCTTCCCCTGTCCATGATGTTGACAGTGTGACAGCTCACTGTGACTCTGTGTTCCAGTCTCTGGTGCTGGTCTCCAGGTTGCCGTACACTCACCTGTTCCACTCGCTGCTGCAGATCGTTGCTCCTGAGTTTTTCGAGAAGCTCGAGCCTTGTCTGGAAGCAGGTGATGATGTCATGCTTACATCATAACACGGACGAATCAGGTTAAAATGATAATACTAATGATGATGTCTCACAGTGTGTAACGAGATCGATCAATGGCCTTCACCCGTAGCTGGACTGACCCTGAACCTGCCGGTGATGGGCGTGGTTTTACAGGTGAGAAGTAAAGAGCCATGGTCTATCGAAGAAGAAATTTATGTGAAAATCTGAAATAAATTGTAGCCATCAGAGAAAAATAAACATTTTCTGTTTGTTCTTGATTATTGTTATTTTACAGGTGCGGATTCCTTCAAAAACAGACAAACCAGGAGGAAGTCCAGTCAGACAGATGACCACACAGGTGAGGAACAGGAAGTGACTCTTTGATTGACACACTGAGGACACACTCACACGAGGTGGTCCGTACCTTGCTCAAGTACTGTGCACTTCCTCGGTTGGAAGAGGTGTGCTTCAGCACGGTACGGTTCCTCGTGCACGAGCACAGACTCGGGTACACAACGTGGACATGAAGTATAATCGTGGTTTAAGCCACCTTGGATAATCAAGAAATCCACGTGTGTGAGAGGCTGTCTACGACCAAACCGACACAAAATAAGCCACAAAAAAGTCAGCAGAGTCTTGTTCTCTGTGATCTCCATCGTGCTGCGACGCACTGCGACATGATGACGTATGTACAGAGGTAACCCTGCTCAGGCCGGCTGTGGCCAGCGGGGGAGGAGGGACGGTCGTGCTTTGGCACGGTATGGAGCAGCTGGGCTTAGTGTGAGTGTCAATGAACAATAAAGTTTTATTTGATCTCCTCAGGACCTCCTGCCAACTCCGACTGTGCTGCCCACCATCCATGAGCTGGACCTCTTCAAGTAATTTATTATCATTTATTCACTACTCATCTGAAACATGACAAATACCCAACGGGAAGTTAAATTAAGGAATGAAAATATGCAAATAAATCAACCAAATAAAAGCACACAGTTATTCAGACAAATTAAAATTGTCAATAAAGTTTTAGAATTTTATGTTTATGATAATTATCTGTAGTTTTGTGAGAAATATAAATCATTAATTATAGAGTTATTATTATTTTTATAGAGGCAGGTATCGATCCGATATCAGGTAATCTAGAAACAGGACCCTGCTACTTCCCAGGTAGCTCTGTTAGCTCTGTTAGCTCTGCTAGCTCTGTTAGCTCTGGTAGCTCTGTTAGCTCTGGTAGCTCTGTTAGCTCTGTTAGCTCTGGTAGCTCTGTTAGCTCTGTTAGCTCTGGTAGCTCTGTTAGCTCTGTTAGCTCTGTTAGCTCTGCTTAACGTCACACACCAGAGATTCTTCTTCGATGCCCTAAAAGCAACACAGGAAGTTGTGCTGTTCTGCCGCTGGCAACTACTGTTTTTAGAGCGGCGAAGAAGATGTTGATTTCATGTGAGAGAACATTTCAGCTATTTAGCGATATTATATTATATATTATATTATGATAATACTGTCAGTAACCCCACCAGTAAGAACAGCTCAGTATGTCAGGCTGCAGTTTGGAGGGGCGGAACGACTGTTGCCAGTTTCAACACCAGCAACCTTATAAAGTGTCTGAAGACGCATCACTTTGAAAGACCGCGATGAAACTGCTCTCCCCAAACTTTATGAGACAGTGAGGGAACTTTCATGAAGGCTGAAAGACGACCAGGCGATCAGCTTCACTACTCCAACATGTCTTTGCTGAGTCAGCACACTGGGTCCGCTGCTGTGAGTGAGTTTTAAGGGAATTGTTTTTTTCTAGATTTATTTAAGTTGCTGTTGCAACACTGTTTTAAACTGTTCTGTTTAAAAGTGGCTGCACTTTACCAGTTTTTAAAGAAATAGTTATTTATTCCTGGATGTCTTTATTTTGGCTTTTCCTGTTTTGACTGACTCAGTGTTAATTAAAGAATGTTGTATGACATCATTCTCTGGGGCAGGACAAACAACAATGAGAGCAATAATATCGCACAAGTCAGGGTTACAAATATCTACAGCTGTCACAAGAAAAAAAAGTCCTCTTTTTTTTTTAAACACACACTGGTATCGGATCGGCACTCTGTATCGGAACATCTCTAATTGATTATATTAGTAAAACAAGAATAAACCAAACTGAGTGAATATTGATCAGGATTTATTGATTATTAACTGAATCATGTTTGTGAACAGTATTCAGTATTTTCTCCTCCCTCTGGCCTGTGACCTCTGACCTGTGCTCAGGTGTTTCCAGTCAGTCCTGATCCACCTGCACATCCTCTGGGAGCTCACGTTGCTGGGGGAACCGCTGGTCGTCATGGCGCCGTCTCCCACCGTCTCCTCGGAGACCGTGCTGGCTCTTGTCAGGTACCTGAACAGCCAATCAGAACTCTGCTTGAGATTCTGTAAAAACTGGATTATTTTGATGAATTTTCATTTTATATTCATTTTGTTGTTGTGTGACAGAAGAAAAACAGCTCAGCATTCACTCATTGATCAGAAGATAATCAATAACTGTTAATCAGCAGTTCTCAAGTCTGATAACCAAGAAAATAATGTGTGATACCGCAACATCTTCCTCTGTCACATCACCATGGTTACAGCTGAAGAGTGCTCTGTGCTCCTATTGGTCAGCGTCCTTGAGTTTGTCAAACTGGTTGACAGAAAAAACTGTTGACTGTCGTCGTCTGTGATTCACTAATGAGACAAAACCAGCACCTGTCACCTGTCAGCCACATTATTTATCCTGCTGATCAGGCAGCTCCTGGCAGCCAATCAGAGAGCAGTGTTTGTTTTGTTGCCGTGGTAACAGAGTCCTCTCTCTCAGCTCCATCAGTCCTCTGAAGTTCTGCTGCGACTTTCGTCCTTATTTCACCATCCACGACAGCGAGTTCAGAGAGTACACCACGAGGACCCAGGCCCCGTGAGTCACGCACACCTGAACTCACCTGAACACACTCACCTGAACACACTCACCTGAACACAAACACCTGAACACAAACACCTGAACACACTCACCTGAACACAAACACCTGAACACACTCACCTGAACACACACACCTGAACACAAACACCTGAACACACTCACCTGAACACAAACACCTGAACACAAACACCTGAACTCACCTTTCCATCTCACCTGTCTGCAGACCTAACGTGGTACTGGGCGTCACCAATCCGTTCTTCATTAAGACTTTTCAGAACTGGCCTCATGTGGTCCGACTGGGAGAAATCAAGATGGCGGGTAACTAAACATTGTTATTATTATTAATAATAATAAATGAAGTGATGATGTAATAGTGAATCACCTGTCTCTCTCAGGTGATTTACCTAAACAGGTGAAGGTGAAGAAGCTGTCTAAACTGAAGACTCTCGACACTAAACCAGGTCACATGACTCAGTGTGTTCATTTGTCTACTTCAGAATAAAGTCCTGTTTTGTTTTGGTAAATGTTGAGTTCCTGTGTGCAGGGATCTACACCGCGTACAAGACGTTTCTGCACAAAGACAAGATCCTGATCAAACGCCTACTGAAGGTAAGCAAACACCTGTTCAGGTATGAACATCAGGATAGAAACATGTCTTCTGTCCTCTCACTCTGACTCTCACCTGTCCTCAGGGCATCCAGAGGAAGAGACCGTCAGAGGTTCAGAGCGCCATTCTGAGGAGGCACCTGTTAGAACTTACTCAGAGCTTCATCATCCCACTGGTGAGGAAACAGCCAATCACATCGCTCCAACAACTCTGCCTAAATATTCAGCGTTGTCATCAATCCCACAGTGCAATGTGTCACATGTTATAGATATGTAACTGATAGTCATGCGACTCTACAGCCATCAGTGATGTCGCAACATGATGAGATTCATTATTATTGTCATAAAGTAAAAATTAACTTGGGAGGATTCCTCTTAATGACATCATGATGACTCATCCTGTTCATCCAATCACAGAGCAGGACATGTGGCCCTGTTGTACTGAGTGTAAACCTTGTATCTTGTCTGTCAGGAGCGGTACATGGCGAGCCTGATGCCTCTGCAGAGATCGGTGACGCCATGGAAGGTAAAGGAAGTGTATGATGTGTGATGACCTCACAGTGATGTCATCAGTTTGACACCTAGCTGGTACAGGTTGTGTTTGTGTGTTTAGACTCCTCCTCAGATTCGACCCTTTAGTCAGGACGAGTTCATGACGACTCTGGATCACACCGGGCCGCAGCTGACCTCAGGGCTTAAAGGTGATTGGATGGGACTGTACAGGTGAGCCACTCAGGTGTCTACTGGACAACAGATACTGAGAATGAAGTCGTAATTTAGAGATCTTTTACTATCGTTTGTTTACTGAAGACAGAACAGATTAACAGGTGTTCTTGTTGTGACCTGTTGACAGGAAGTTCTTCAGGTCTCCGAATTTTGATGGATGGTATCGACATCGACACAAAGAGATGACTCAGAAACTGGAGAGTCTTCACCTGGAGGTCATCTGTGATGCTGTGAGTAACTTTAGCTTCATCACACAGTCACAAAGTCCAGTCTCCAACAAAAAGTCCAATCTCCAACGAAAAGTCCAGTTTCCAACAAAAGACTCCAATCTCCAACGAAAAGTCCCATCTCCAACAAAAAGTCCAATCTCCAACAAAAAGTCCAACCTCCAACAAAAAGTCCCATCTCCAACGAAAAGTCCAGTCTCCAACGAAAAGTCCAATCTCCAACAAAAAAGTCCAATCTCCAACAAAAAGTCCAATCTCCAACGAAAAGTCCAGTTTCCAACAAAAGACTCCAATCTCCAACGAAAAGTCCCATCTCCAACAAAAAGTCCAATCTCCAACAAAAAGTCCAACCTCCAACAAAAAGTCCCATCTCCAACGAAAAGTCCAGTCTCCAACGAAAAGTCCAATCTCCAACAAAAAAGTCCAATCTCCAACAAAAAGTCCAATCTCCAACAAAAAAGTCCAATCTCCAACGAAAAGTCCAATCTCCAACAAAAAAGTCCAATCTCCAACGAAAAGTCCCATCTCCAACGAAAAGTCCCATCTCCAACAAAAAAGTCCAATCTCCAACAAAAAAGTCCCATCTCCAACAAAAAGTCCAATCTCCAACGAAAAGTCCAATCTCCAACAAAAAAGTCCAATCTCCAACGAAAAGTCCCATCTCCAACGAAAAGTCCCATCTCCAACAAAAAAGTCCAATCTCCAACAAAAAGTCCCATCTCCAACAAAAAGTCCAATCTCCAACAAAAAAGTCCCATCTCCAACGAAAAGTCCCATCTCCAACAAAAAGTCCAATCTCCAACAAAAAGTCCCATCTCCAACAAAAAAGTCCAATCTCCAACTAAAAGTCCAATCTCCAACGAAAAGTCCAATCTCCAACGAAAAGTCCAGTCTCCAACAAAAAGTCCAATCTCCAACGAAAAGTCCAGTTTCCAACAAAAGACTCCAATCTCCAACGAAAAGTCCCATCTCCAACAAAAAGTCCAATCTCCAACAAAAAAGTCCAATCTCCAACAAAAAGTCCAATCTCCAACAAAAAGTCCCATCTCCAACAAAAAAGTCCAATCTCCAACTAAAAGTCCAATCTCCAACGAAAAGTCCAATCTCCCACGAAAAGTCCAGTCTCCAACAAAAAGTCCAATCTCCAACGAAAAGTCCAGTTTCCAACAAAAGACTCCAATCTCCAACGAAAAGTCCCATCTCCAACAAAAAGTCCAATCTCCAACAAGAAGTCCCATCTCCAACGAAAAGTCCAGTCTCCAACAAAAAGTCCAATCTCCAACAAAAAAGTCCAATCTCCAACAAAAAGTCCATTCTCCAACAAAAAAGTCCAATCTCCAACGAAAAGTCCAATCTCCAACGAAAAGTCCAATCTCCAACAAAAAGTCCAGTCTCCAACGAAAAGTCCAGTCTCCAACAAAAAGTCCAATCTCCAACAAAAAGTCCAGTCTCCAACAAAAAGTCCAGTCTCCAACGAAAAGTCCAGTCTCCAACAAAAAAGTCCAGTCTCCAACAAAAAGTCCAATCTCCAACAAAAAGTCCCATCTCCAACAAAAAAGTCCAATCTCCAACAAAAAGTCCAATCTCCAACGAAAAGTCCAGTCTCCAACGAAAAGTCCAATCTCCAACAAAAAGGCCCCATCTCCAACATAAAAGTCCAATCTCCAACAAAAAGTCCCATCGCCAACAAAAGGTCCCATCTCCAACATAAAGGTCCCATCTCCAACATAAAAGTCCAATCTCCAACAAAAAAGTTCAATCTCCAACAAAAAAAGTCCCATCTCCAACAAAAATGTCCAATCTCCAACAAAAAGTCCCATCTCCAACAAAAAAGTCCAATCTCCAACAAAAAAAGTCCAGTCTCCAACATAAAATTCCAATCTCCAACAAAAAGTCCAATCTCCAACGAAAAAGTCCAATCTCCAACGAAAGTCCCGTCTCCAGCAAGAAGTCCAGTCTCCAACAAAAAGTCCAGTCTCCAACAAGAAGTCCAGTCTCGAACAAGAAGTCCCATTCTCCAACAAAAAGTCCAATCTCCAACGAAAAGTCCAATCTCCAACGAAAAGTCCAATCTCCAACAAAAAGTCCAGTCTCCAACGAAAAGTCCAGTCTCCAACAAAAAGTCCAATCTCCAACAAAAAGTCCAGTCTCCAACAAAAAGTCCAGTCTCCAACGAAAAGTCCAGTCTCCAACAAAAAGTCCAGTCTCCAACAAAAAAGTCCAATCTCCAACAAAAAGTCCAATCTCCAACAAAAAGTCCCATCTCCAACAAAAAAGTCCAATCTCCAACAAAAAGTCCAATCTCCAACGAAAAGTCCAGTCTCCAACGAAAAGTCCAATCTCCAACAAAAAGGCCCCATCTCCAACATAAAAGTCCAATCTCCAACAAAAAGTCCCATCGCCAACAAAAGGTCCCATCTCCAACATAAAGGTCCCATCTCCAACATAAAAGTCCAATCTCCAACAAAAAAGTTCAATCTCCAACAAAAAAAGTCCCATCTCCAACAAAAATGTCCAATCTCCAACAAAAAGTCCCATCTCCAACAAAAAAGTCCAATCTCCAACAAAAAAAGTCCAGTCTCCAACATAAAAGTCCAATCTCCAACAAAAAGTCCAATCTCCAACAGAAAAAGGCCAATCTCCAACAAAAAGTCCAGTCTCGGACATAAAAGTCCAATCTCCAACGAAAAGTCCAATCTCCAACAAAAAGGCCCCATCTCCAACATAAAAGTCCAATCTCCAACAAAAAGTCCCATCGCCAACAAAAGGTCCCATCTCCAACATAAAGGTCCCATCTCCAACATAAAAGTCCAATCTCCAACAAAAAAGTTCAATCTCCAACAAAAAAAGTCCCATCTCCAACAAAAATGTCCAATCTCCAACAAAAAGTCCCATCTCCAACAAAAAAGTCCAATCTCCAACAAAAAAAGTCCAGTCTCCAACATAAAATTCCAATCTCCAACAAAAAGTCCAATCTCCAACGAAAAAGTCCAATCTCCAACGAAAGTCCCGTCTCCAGCAAGAAGTCCAGTCTCCAACAAAAAGTCCAGTCTCCAACAAGAAGTCCAGTCTCCAACAAGAAGTCCCATCTCCAACAAAAAGTCCAGTCTCCAACAAGAAGTCCTGTCTCCACATACTTTGATTTATTATTTTGATGAAAATCAGGATAATGTCATGAATCGGGTTACTTGAAATAATCATCTGGTCTCATGCCTAGTTAGACTGATTCTGTGAGAAGCTGTGAAACATCTGTAAACCTATGATCTCATGTCCTGAAGGACCTGCTGGGTTGGACCAAAGACAAGTCTGAGGTGGAAATTGTCGACCTTATTCTGAAGCTCAGAGAGAAACTGGTGAGTTAATCAGGATCTGAAACCCAAATGGAAAAACGGGGAGGTCAGATGAGGGATGCTAATATGCTAACATGCTTACAATAAAAAAAAAACAGAGACTTGTTTTTCATTAAAATATATTGACTTTATGTTTTAACTTTCTCATTCTCTTATCGATTAGTCCATTTTTAAAATTCAAAATACATGACTGACACTAATTACCAGTGAGTTTTAAACAAGAAGTGTGTTTCTGACTGTTTTTCAGATTAAAGCTCGACGGCAGCAGCTGCAGGTGAAAGACGGCGTTTTGGACAAATTGGATGCTTTTATAAATTCCATCATCAGCTCGCTGCCTGAAGACCTGCAGACTGTACTGAATACACACTGAATACACACTGAATACACACTGAATACACACTGACACCTTTTGTGTAAACAGAAAATCACCTTCAACAGAAGATCAGTAAAGTGAGTTAATCTTGATGCCTTCATTCAGTTAAGATTCATTCAGTTAAGATTCATTCAGTTAAGATTCATTCAGTTTACTTGTGATGAAATGTTTCAGGAACCTGTTCCAGCCGCTGCTGTTTGTTATATGAAGTTTTGACACTAAATAATAAATAAATAAAAACTCAGTCATGAGAAGAAGAGTTAACATTATGAGGACGACTTCCCCAACATACTAATATACAGCTTTATTCTTATGATTCTTTTCCATTTCAAACTTTATTCTCAAAATGTGAAACTATTTTTGCAGAATATTGTGACTCAGTTCTCAGAAACTCCTCAGAGTCTTGATATGCTGTCGTATGTTGTCGATTAATTACTTTATTTTCACACACTTTCAGCTTCACATGTTTGATATGATAGACAATGTTTTAATAAAAATCAGTTGAAGACAAACAGATCAATAATAACACTGATGATTATTAGTGATGACATCATCATGAAGTTTAAATGCCACAATGTTTCTGTTGGATTTTTATTGTTTCTGACTCGCAGACTGAACTCAGTGAATGTAACACACACTAATAATATTAACAAAATCAATTATAATAATTATATTAATGATAAGATTGTGTAGTTTTTTTATTTTTCTCCCAAACTGTCTGTAAAAAATGAGTTTGAAAAGTAAAACCTGACTCATGTTCACATTGTGACTTTGATGTTTAAATGTCATAAACTGTATTTTATTTCATTTCTTCTGATGTGTATTGATCAATATTAGTCTGAATGATGTCCTGCGCTCATATTTAATTTATTTATGCGTTTTCCTTCAAGAAATTGTTCAGCTGAGTTTGAACAGAAGGTAAAAAAGGGCCACAGTGCACAGATGTAAAAAAGAGGAATAGTGTTAATGTTCCGCTGTGAAACAACATGTGAACATCTGAATGAACAAACAGTTTGTGAAGCAGGAAAAATATTTTAATTCGAAAGAGAATCAAAAATATACACACGAGTGATCTGAGGTGATCTGAATGTTTCCTCACAGTGTCAGATATTTATATTGTTTATAGATTCATACGCTTACACACAGCTCAGAGCAGCTGACACAAACCAAACTCCATTCAGTTTTCCTATTAATTAAACATCATCAGGAGACAACGGTCCCTTCATGTTAATATATTTCACACCCGTCTGAGGTTTGATTCTCTCACTAACACAGCTGACAGTTTCTTCTTCAGGTGTTTCTCATCTCTTGCTGGCGCTCCACCAGCTCGCCACCTGCAGCTTCATCACGCTGTGTTTCTCCTGCGGGCTGAAGTGGAGGATGGTCAGGATGGCGGAGAGTGTCTGCTGCCTCCCACTAGTGTCCTGCAGCGTCAGGAACTTGTAGATGACGTTCTTCAGGTACTCCATGTTGGCGCCCTCTCTGCTCCGGTCTCGCATCAGTTTGTCCAGTTGTCCCCGCAGCTGCGCCGCCTCCTCGTCGTGGCGCTCTCCGTTAGCGATGAGCTTCGCCTGCAGCTGATGGATGTCGTCCTCCAGCCGGTGTTTTTGCCGCCGCAGTCCGCCCACTTCCACCTCCTTCCTGGCCAGCTGCTCGGCGTACAGCAGCAGCGTGGGCTCGTTGGGCGTCGCCCGCCGTAGGGCCTGGCTGATGATGTCACCCTCGCTCTGCGGGGAGTAGCTGTCGGCGGCGGCCATTTTGTCGGTGTCATTGCTGTAGCTGAGGGCGGAGGCTCGCAGCCTCTCCAGCTCCTGGTCCTTCTCATCCAGCAGCGCCATGGTTCTCTCTCTCTGTTTGTGAAGCTCTGCCTCCAGCTGCAGCAGGTTGTCACGGTGCAGCGCCTCCACCCGCTCCAGTTCCTGTTTGTGCGTCTGCTGCAGCGCCGCCGCCTGCTGCTGCCGCTCTTCTAGCTCGCGGTGGTGTCGGGCCTCGGCCTCGTCGCTCTGGATCCGCAGGTTGATGTACTTCTCCTTCAGCTCGGCCAGCTGATCCCGGATCTCCTCCAGCTCCTTCGCCTGGCAGCCATCTTTGGCATTCTTGTTCTTCAGGACCACCTGCGCTCGCAGCTTGTAGCGCTCAAACTCGTCTTTGACTTGCCGCAGCTCCTGCTGGTAGAAGAGCGCCGAGCGTTTGTCTCCGCTCGTCTCCACCTCGGTCTCCGCCAGGTTCTGGATGTTTTGGTCCGGGTTCCTCTGAGCAGCCAGCAGCAGCAGCTTCCTCACCTTCTCCAGCTTCTCCTTCAGCAAGCTGACGTCCAGCTGCGACTCGTCCACGATCAGGTCAGAGGCCGTCCTGCTGGAGGCGGCGATTGCGAGTGTTTTGTTCTCGGTGTCGAGCTGCAGGATCCGGTCTCTGAGCCTCTGAGCCGTCTGCTGGTCTCGCTGCCTCGTCTTCTCACAGGAACCCAGAACCTCTGACAGTTCAGAGACCCGCTGCTCCAGACCGGAAACCCTCAGCTCTGCAGCCTGAGCACGCTCACGTGCACGCTCCTCTGCATCACAAGCCTGCAGACACATAAACAGAGACGTGAGACAACAAAGACTTAAGACAGCTCACCTGGTAACAGAAGAAGAAACAAGTTCTGCTCCTGATCTGGTTCAGGTACTTTAGATCTGAGTAGGGGTGCAGCAGCACCAATACCGATACCGGGTATTGGGCCGATACTGCACTCATAAACTCGCTAAAGTTCACTGATACCACTTTATAGCATTAGGCCTCACATTGCATGAAACTGAAGACCGGGATCAGAGGGCCACAGGTGGACCGCGGTCCGAGTCCGGGCCCAGGCGGCGTCCTGTACGGACCTGGACCTACAGTCGATAAATTATTTAAGTATTTTCAATTTTGAGGCGGCGCTTCTATTTTGACCGGTGCCGCTTTTCTAGACTTTACGGTACCGGTTTGGCGGATCAGGAAATCCGCTGACCAATTGCATGCGAGTTAAGCCATCCCACGTGATGCTACTCAGCCAATCAGATCTGTGCATTCAAGGCGATAAACATTGCGGTGTAAAGCGAGTGACAAACGGAAAGACGAGTGAGCGATACAGGGAGAGAAGACAGAGAGACAGAACTCCTGCTGCTCTCTAAGAGCCGACAGGAGAAGACATTTACTGACGGAGGTTGTCCACGAGTCCACGAGTGCAGTCGCTGAAACCTCATTTATTTTTCAAAAATTAAGTACTTTATTTTAAGATGCACAATTTTTAAAAAGCGACTGTATTGATTTTCACTCTGCAGCCTTCTTTTCCTTAAAGAGAGAAGAAAATAAAACATTTCTGCAGTATTATATATCTGTAGAATTAAACGTTAGTGAAAGTGACAATAAATAGTCAAAATGAAATGTTCTGTATTTGTATTTAAATGTGGAGACTGCAATCGTTTAACTGAGATATTAAGTTGACTGTTTTAACTGTCACAAGTTTCATTGTTTAATTTGTCAAGTTTAGTTTTGTCAAATGTGAAGACGGTGCCAATGTGGAGGCTTTGTGTTGACACAGGAAATTATGATTTATATTTGTTTTTATTTCATTTATTATCATTTATTGTAACAAGCAGAGAAAAAAATAAATCCTGTCTTCCACTTCAGTGCATCTGTGACCTGATAGTTATTTTGGTGGTAGAAATATCGGTGTCAGCAAGTAGACAAATGAAAATACTCGTACAAGGTTTGAAGAAAATGGTATCGGTGCAGCCGTAGATCTAAATCTATACAGACAGTTAACAGTCAGGTGGTATCGATGTGGATCCACCATGGTTAGTTTGGACCTGGGCCTGGGTGGTGCTGGTCTCAGTTTTACCTTCTTGGTCTCGATGTGGATCTGCTGCTGGAAGTGGTTTTTCAGCCGTGTCAGCTCCCGCTGCAGTTCGTCGACTCTGGGATCTGGTTTCTTCTGGTCCTCCTCTGCAGCCTGCAGCCTCTTCCTCAGCTCGTCTCGCTCCTCCCTCATCTTGTTGAGGTGGGCCTGAGACTCTGCCCCCCGGTCCACGGCCTGTGATGTCACGAGGAGCGTGGCATTGGCGTCCTGTAGGCGGAGCTCTGCGTCCTGTCGCAGATCTCTCTCCTGCTGCAAGATCTTCTGCAGCTCCCTCAGCTGCTGGACGTGGTCCACCTGCTCCTGCTCCCTCTCGTGCTGCTGCGTGATGATGCGAGCGCGGCTCTCGGCCAGCTGCTGCTGCAGACTGCGCAGCTCTGCCTCCTGCTGTGTCGTCATGGCGACCAGGTGTTCCTGCAGCTCCTCCATCTCCTGCTTCAGCTGACGCTTGTCGGCCTGGAAACTCGCCTCCATCCGGGACTTCTCCTGCGTCACCGTGGCCAGGGCGCCGGTGAGCGTGCTCAGTTGGCCCTTCAGCTGGGTGATTCGACGTTCCGTCTCCAAACTGGGAGGGGGCGTGGCCTGCTGCTGCTGCTCCACCCCTATGATGCTGTTCTCTGAACCAGCAGGGTCAGCGTCAGACCTCAGGAGCTGCAGGAAGAGTCATCACATGTTAAACTGCTGCAGGAGTGACGATCACGAGAAAATCTGTCTGTCTGTCCAGTCGGTTAAATTAAATTAGATCTGACACATACCGTAGAGCTGGACCTCCCTCCTGGTTCTCCCTGGTCCTCCTCACTCTGGTCCCCTCTTGTGGTCTCGCTGGGCGTGTCCACAGACGCTGCAGTGTCCACACTGTCCTCACTATGCAGTGAGCAGCTGTCCTCTGGGAGCTCCCCTGCAGCGGCAGCGGCGGTGGTGAAGGTGTCCTGGCCCTCCTGGTTCAGGTCCACCTCCTGGGTCACCATCAGGACCTTAAGACTGGCCTCTAGAGCCTCCTTCTCCTTCAGGAGACTCTTATAGGCCTGGACCACGTCCTTGAAGCGGGTCTGATACTGGACCAGCTGCTTCTTCTGGGACTCGATGGTGTCCAGCAAATCCTTCCTGCTGGGGCCGCCCCCAAAACTCATCCCGAACTTCTCCATGATTCTGAGGGTCTGTCAGGGCCGGGTCGGACCGAGGGTCTGTCGGACCGAGGGTCTGTCGGGGCCGGGTCAGACCGAGGGTCTGTCGGGGCCTGTCGGGGCCGGGTCAGACCGAGGGTCTGTCGGGGCCGGGTCTGTCGGGGCCGGGTCGGACCGAGGGTCTGTCGGGGCCGGGTCGGACCGAGGGTCTGTCGGGGCCGGGTCGGACCGAGGGTCTGTCGGGGCCGGGTCAGACCGAGGGTCTGTCGGGGTCTGTCGGGGCCGGGTCGGACCGAGGGCCTGTCGGGGCCGTGTCAGACCGGATCTTTCAGCAATCAGGAGCAGAACTGGTTCAGCTGGGACTGATCATGGTCAGACTGGGAGTGATGGTTTCTGAAAAGAGACTTCTTTTAGAAAACTGACCCCTGAAACAAACCCTGGTTTCTCACATCAGTCTGACGACCTTCCTGTTTCCTGTTTCTCACATCAGCTTGAATTAACTTGAGTATTGATTAATTAACATGTATAACTGATGATTAGTTAACATTTATAATGACAGAACTGATCTGAGCACCTTTGAGTGATATTATTGATAAATTAGTTGATCGACAACAAATTAATCTTTGATTTTAGTAACTTATCATTTAAGTCATTTAACCAGTAACGTCTACATTACGTTGGTTCCTGTTTCTCCGATTTTTCTGTCAAAATGATTAATTTGTTTAGTTTTGAAGATTGTTTCTCTAATATCGTTGTTTACGGTTTGAATCAACTTTGAGACATTGAGTTAAAGTTAAATATGAAGTCTGTCGGTTTAAAGCTCACAATGACTTAAATATCTGACGTTTGTCGCAAACACCGACATTAATCTGCGGGTTTAATTCGGTTCTTACCTGATAAACAGCCGTCAGCAGAGTCACTTTGTGTTTTAATGAAGAGAACACAAACACAAAATGTTTCCGACTTGATTAATTACATTAAACAAAACTGTAAATACGAAGATAAGCTCAGAGTTTAATCGCTACAGCTGTTGACTGTCGGCTGACAGCCGCCATGTTTGCCTGAACCGGAACTGGAGGAGGAGGAGGAGGCGGGAATCTGATGCTGCGTTCACGGCTGTCAGGGAAATACGCAGACCGATTTGTTTTGATGCTTAAAAATTATAAATGTGGAAGAATTAGCGATATGACTTGGTTTATTGTCACCCTTTCTGGACTTTTTTGTCAACTTATTAAGTATATAAAACATAACAAATACAGGGAATATAGTTACACGAAACTGGAAAGGACAAGTAAAAAAGGTAAAGTGGAATAATTAAAATGCTTAAAACAATCAAACAATGGCTACACATAAAAACATCTATGGAAATAACCTAAAGACAATAGTTAAACCAAGGTTAGGGGATTACAAAGGTAAAGTCAGAATAGGGTTAGGGTATTATACATTTTTTTCAGCGGAAAAATTATACTTATTATGCTTATACATTTAAATAATATAACAATTATTAAATAAAGCATAAAAAGTGTGTGTAAATGTGTAAATCTCCTCTTCGTTGGAAAGCCTGAAAGATAAGGTTTATCATGAGGAAGGATTTTTATCTAATACTCAATTATATTTCATTTATAATATAGGATACACAATATTTAAATTCATTTATGGGAGCTGTTTGTTAATGACAGTTTATGAACCTGGGAGAAGATTTCAGAGATCGCAGGTGAGATTTTAAATCATTTCAGGAATAAAGATGTGCATCTTAACCGGTTTGATAACTGAAACTTCCGTTTTTCTAGTGAAATATGAACTCATCACCTCTGCCTGTAGTTAATAAAGTTTTTTCAAAGCAATGACGTCATTTATTCCGCGTTGGCCTGGACGTGGCACCGAGGAGGAGCTGCCGAGCTGCGCCCACTGACTCCGCTCGTCTCCGCCTGTTCTCCGTCACCTGTGCGGCTCTGAGCAGTCTGTCCCGGACTAACCGGCTGACATTGTCCCCCGTCAGGCTGTTACTTCTCCCGCCGCTGAAACGGGACAGTTTAATAAAATGGGGCTGACGATCTCCTCTCTGTTCTCCAGGTTCTTCGGGAAGAAGCAGATGAGGATATTGATGGGTGAGCACCGCGGCTAGGCTAACTAGCTCCGTGGCTAACCGGACAGGGACCGGCGGGGCTGAAAACACTCCCGGTGCTCTGATGTGAATGTTCCGACACACTGAGTGGATCCTGTCCTCAGCTGTTAATCCCGACCGGTTAGAGTAAAACGCCAACATAAAGAGAGAATGTGAATAATAGAAGATAACCCCGCTAGCTGCCAGAAGCTAAAGGTCCGAGCTATCGGATCGTGAAGGAGAAGAAGCGGTCTGTCAGCTTCAGTTTACGGCTGTTTCCAGCACTTATCTCTGGAGTCTCAGTTTAGATTTAGTGTAGTTTGAATGTAGTTAATCTGAAGCTGTTTAAAGACTGTAATCATGTGTTCAGTCAAAGTTTTGTGCGGTTAAAGTCAGGTTTTTGATCTTGTTTCAGTCGGTTTGGACGCAGCTGGAAAAACAACGATCCTGTACAAACTGAAGCTCGGGGAGATCGTCACCACCATCCCAACTATCGGTGAGTGATCAGTGATCAATACAGCTGCCAGCAGCCTGTTGATTTGCTGTGTGTCTGTAGCAGCTGTTGGCTCCTCTCTCAGCTGCTGCGGCTCACACACTGATCTCAGCCTCAACATACAGTGAAGTCATTATTAAATGCTGCTGTCATTAACGTGAATCTGACACGTTCATGACACATTGACTGCATTGCTCAGTCTGTACTTCAAGTATTCTTAAACCTGACTGTATATACACATCTACACACTCTACATCTACACACTCTACATCTACACGCTCTACATCTGCACATTCTACATCTGCACACTCTACATCTACATGCTCTACATCTGCACGCTCTACATCTGCACATTCTACATCTACACACTCTACATCTACACACTCTACATCTACACGCTCTACA
Organism: Lagodon rhomboides; assembly: GCA_039737535.1. Classification (NCBI taxonomy): domain Eukaryota; kingdom Metazoa; phylum Chordata; class Actinopteri; order Spariformes; family Sparidae; genus Lagodon; species Lagodon rhomboides. The sequence continues at coordinate 150,615 of CM077805.1, read as the reverse complement.
TCTACACGCTCTACATCTACACGCTCTACATCTGCACGCTCTACATCTGCACATTCTACATCTGCACACTCTACATCTGCACATTCTACATCTACACGCTCTACATCTACACACTCTACATCTACACGCTCTACATCTACACACTCTACATCTACACGCTCTACATCTACACGCTCTACATCTACACACTCTACATCTACACACTCTACATCTACACGCTCTACATCTACACGCTCTACATCTACACATTCTACATCTACATGCTCTACATCTGCACACTCTACATCTACACGCTCTACATCTACACGCTCTACATCTGCACACTCTACATCTGCACACTCTACATCTGCACACTCTACATCTGCACACTCTACATCTGCACATTCTACATCTGCACACTCTACATCTGCACATTCTACATCTACATGCTCTACATCTGCACATTCTACATCTGCACATTCTACATCTACATGCTCTACAACTGCACACTCTACATCTACACGCTCTACATCTACACGCTCTACATCTGCACATTCTACATCTGCACATTCTACATCTACATTCTCTACAACTGCACACTCTACATCGACACGTTCTACATTTACATGCTCTACATCTGCACGCTCTACATCTGCACATTCTACATCTACGTGCTCTACATCTGCACATTCTACATCTACATGCTCTACAACTGCACACTCTACATCGACACGTTCTACATCTACACGCTGTACAACTGCACGCTCTACATCTGCACATTCTACATCTACATGGTCTACATCTACACACTCTACATCTACACGCTCTACATCTGCACATTCTACATCTACATGGTCTACATCTACACGCTCTACATCTACACGCTCTACATCTGCACACTCTACATCTACACACTCTACATCTGACACGTTCTACATCTACACGCTCTACATCTGCACATTCTACATCTACGTGCTCTACATCTGCACATTCTACATCTACATGCTCTACATCTGCACACTCTACATCTGCACATTCTACATCTACATTCTCTACAACTGCACACTCTACATCGACACGTTCTACATTTACATGCTCTACATCTGCACATTCTACATCTACGTGCTCTACATCTGCACATTCTACATCTACATGCTCTACATCTGCACACTCTACATCTGCACATTCTACATCTACATGCTCTACAACTGCACACTCTACATCGACACGTTCTACATCTACACGCTGTACAACTGCACGCTCTACATCTGCACATTCTACATCTACATGGTCTACATCTACACACTCTACATCTACACGCTCTACATCTGCACATTCTACATCTACATGCTCTACATCTACACGCTCTACATCTACATGGTCTACATCTACACACTCTACATCTACACGCTCTACATCTGCACATTCTACATCTACATGGTCTACATCTACACGCTCTACATCTACATGGTCTACATCTGCACACTCTACATCTGCACATTCTACATCTACATGCTCTACAACTGCACACTCTACATCTGCACATTCTACATCTACATGCTCTACAACTGCACACTCTACATCTACATGGTCTACATCTGCACACTCTACATCTGCACATTCTACATCTACATGCTCTACAACTGCACACTCTACATCTACATGGTCTACATCTACACGCTCTACATCTACATGGTCTACATCTGCACACTCTACATCTGCACATTCTACATCTACATGGTCTACATCTACACGCTCTACATCTGCACATTCTACATCTACATGCTCTACATCTGTGTGTGTGTGTGTGTGTGTGTGTGTGTGTCTCAGGTTTTAACGTGGAGACGGTCGAGTACAAGAACATCTGTTTCACAGTCTGGGATGTTGGCGGTCAGGACAAGATCAGACCTCTGTGGAGACACTACTTCCAAAACACTCAGGTACTGAACCAGAACCAGAACATGCAGGTACTGAACCAGAACCAGAACATGCAGGTACTGAACCAGAACCAGAACACTCAGGTACTGAACCAGAACCAGAACATGCAGGTACTGAACCAGAACTATCAGTCTGATTACTTACTTTAGCCGTAAGCGAACATTAGGGAGCAACAGCACACACTGAAGCTGTTGCTCTGAGTGAAGCTCTGATTGAAGTCAGTACTCAACAGAGACTCTGGTTCTGGTTCTGGTTCTCTGTCTCCTCTCTGTAACGTTACGTTCATGGAGTAAAGTCCATTTCCCCTCCAGCTCCAGTCAGCAGTCAACATTACAGAACCTTGAGGTCACCTCCGGATCACTGCTACAGTCAGGTTGATAAACAGGAGTGAAGAGAAATCCACTTTTTAATCCCACAAGTTAAAACGTAATCTCTGTGCTCCCGTTGGTAAACGGCTCCGTATCAGCAGAATCGGATGAGACTCCAGGTGTTTACGCCTCCAAAAGGTCTGAATCTGCACCGACTCTTCTCCAGAGCTGGAGGCTCTGAGCAGCTGCTCTCACTCTATAATATGACATGTAAGCAGTGTATCTTTGTGATGTGTGTGACCTCTGACCTCTGACCTCTGGCCGGTGTGTCTCTGCAGGGGCTGATCTTTGTTGTGGACAGTAACGACAGAGAGAGAGTAGCAGAGTCTGCTGATGAGCTCGCTAAAATGGTGAGTAACTGACAGGAAGTAGAGCTGCTACACACATTGGTTTGTTCTATTGATCGATGATGTCATCAGTCACATGACTCCCTCTCTGTAGATCCAGGAGGACGAGCTGAAGGAGGCAGTTATTCTGGTGTTTGCTAACAAACAGGATCTTCCTAATGCCATGGGAGTCAGTGAACTCACCGACAAACTGGGTCTCCACAGCTTGCGCAACAGAACTGTAAGGATCAGTATTCATTCATCAGTATTATTTATTTATCATATCAGTCATCAATACAAAGGGATCAATATTTATCAGTCATCAATACAAAGGGATCAATATTTATCAGTCATCAGTATTCTATACAATATATGAGTCTTTCTATTTCTTATTTTTGCTATTATTGTTTATTGTAATATTACTGTCCTGTGACACAGAAATTCTGATTCTGATCCAGACTAACAAAATGTTTTGATTTGTTAGTCCGACAGGAAGTTAATAACAGTGTGCCCTTATTTTGAAATGGGACTGATTGGGTTATGTTGATGTTTTCACATGTTGACTGAACAGAATTTTGCTGTACAGTAAACATCTGTACAGATGTTAACAGATGATCAAACTGAAACTTCACATCACTGATGGAGCTCCTCACATGTTGTTAGGACGTCGTTCACGCATCATTAAAGCTCCACTGTGTCGTGTTTTAAGTAATTTATGACCTCAAATCAGCGTCTTCATTCATAAATAAGTCCTCATTGGTGTAAAATGATCTCTGCCAACAATCTCACTTCTCCTCCTGAGGGAAGAATCACTCCTCTGTATTTCCATAGGACGGGCGAGCTCTACGGAGGCTTCCATGTCCTTCCGCTCTATAAAAAACGATGAGCTGGTGAGAGGGACAAAAAGCTCTACGTGGTACAGATAAGGCTAAAGGCGTTTTCACTCAGAGCCAGCGTGACTGTGGAACGGAGAAGGAGCTTAGCCAGACGCGCTCGTCAGCTGCAGTTTGAAGTCTGTTTGAAATAACGTACCTCATCACCCGAAACTAAACTTGATGAAGTGCTGTTTGAAGACACGTTGCTGTCACAGCTTCTTGAATCTTGACACATCCCGCCTGCCGTAGTTCCAACAGGCTGCAACGCACGTTTGAAAACGCGAGGCGCTAGAGAGCAGTATTCGTTTGGATGCAAAATAACATTTAACCACCAGATGGGAGAAATAATTCCACAGTGTGTCTTTAACATTTGTTGTTCACACGTTGAACTGTGTACCGACAATAAAGTTGTTTTGAATCTGATGCATGAGGTCACTCTGAACATGTGAATGAATCGGGTCCAGTGGCAGCTGGGATCAGCTCCAGCCCCCCGAGACCCTGTAAAAGATAAGATTATGGACAAAGACAATAATGAATTAATCTGATCTAATAAAAACAGACGTTGATAACTCCAACATGAAGTTATCTGTATCATGTTAATATCAACATGTTTGTCTGGATCAGCTCAGATTATTATCATCAGCACTCACCTGTCCAGCTTTCTAACAGTGTTGCCTGTCTGTGTCTCATCAGTGGCATGTCCAGGCCACCTGTGCCACTCAGGGTACCGGTCTGTACGAGGGTCTGGACTGGCTGTCCAGTGAGCTGTCAAAGCGTTAGAGCAGCTGACCGGAAACAGGAAGCAGCTGACTGAATTCACACCTGTACAAACTGATGAAGACCGGAGGAGGAGGAGCCTTTCAAAGGACTGTTTCTGTTTTTTTAAATTATAAATGTGTCTGTCTGTAGCAGGAAGTGATGTCATGGACTCTGAACTCACTTTGACTTCCCATCTTCCTTTTCTGTTCTTCCTGCAGATGTTTGTTGGATCTGTTTTTTTTGTTGTTTTTTTAATCCGCATGTTTTAAATCAGAATCATGTGACAGGAAGTGATGAAGATGAGGGGTGGGGCCTAAGACAGGTGGCTGTGTACCTGTGGGAAGCGAGTGGGGTTAAAGTATGGTGAAAACACTGTCACACCTGTACACATCAGTGGACAGGGGGTGGAGCTTACGACAGGTGAAAGTCACCTGATCATGTGATGACTCATTCCAGAGGCGAACCTGAAGGCGTCGTCATTCCTTAACAATGTGAAGAAGAAGAGAGACAATGATGCAATAAAGGTTTTTTTTCTTCTCAGCAGTTTCCTGTCAATATTTATTGATTATTATCAGTATTTTACCATCAATATCTTGTTCTGACTTGATCAGTTATCACACCTGTTTTAACCAGGTGCATTGATTGTGTGATATAACAACAAACTGCTCAGGTTTTATTTGAGGACATGTTCAGTTATCTCGTTTACATTATTACACCGGCATCAGTGCTGCAGGATTCTCATCACAGAGCTCTGTCGTTACTGAAGATGAACTCGTTCTGTTGCCATAGAAAACTTTGTGTTTGCGAGCTCATCGCCCAGCGACAGCTGGGATCAGCTCCAGCTGGGATCAGCGACAGCTGGGATCAGCTCCAGCTGGGATCAGCTACAGCTGGGATCAGCTCCAGCTGGGATCAGCTCCAGCTGGGATCAGCGACAGCTGGGATCAGCGACAGCTGGGATCAGCTCCAGCTGGGATCAGTGACAGCTGGGATCAGCGACAGCTGGGATCAGCTCCAGCTGGGATCAGCTCCAGCTGGGATCAGCTCCAGCTGGGATCAGTGACAGCTGGGATCAGCTCCAGCTGGGATCAGCTCCAGCTGGGATCAGCGACAGCTGGGATCAGCTCCAGCTGGGATCAGCTCCAGCTGGGATCAGCGACAGCTGGGATCAGCGACAGCTGGGATCAGCGACAGCTGGGATCAGCTCCAGCTGGGATCAGCTCCAGCTGGGATCAGCGACAGCTGGGATCAGCGACAGCTGGGATCAGCGACAGCTGGGATCAGCGACAGCTGGGATCAGCTCCAGCTGGGATCAGCTCCAGCTGGGATCAGCGACAGCTGGGATCAGCGACAGCTGGGATCAGCGACAGCTGGGATCAGCTCCAGCTGGGATCAGCGACAGCTGGGATCAGCTCCAGCTGGGATCAGCGACAGCTGGGATCAGCAACAGCTGGGATCAGCGACAGCTGGGATCAGTGACAGCTGGGATCAGCGACAGCTGGGATCAGCGACCGCTGGGATCAGCTCCAGCTGGGATCAGCGACAGCTGGGATCAGTGACAGCTGGGATCAGCTCCAGCTGGGATCAGCGACAGCTGGGATCAGCGACAGCTGGGATCAGTGACAGCTGGGATCAGCGACAGCTGGGATCAGCTCCCGCTGGGATCAGTGACAGCTGGGATCAGCGACAGCTGGGATCAGCTCCAGCTGGGATCAGCGACAGCTGGGATCAGCTCCCGCTGGGATCAGCGACAGCTGGGATCAGCGACAGCTGGGATCAGTGACAGCTGGGATCAGCGACAGCTGGGATCAGCTCCCGCTGGGATCAGTGACAGCTGGGATCAGCGACAGCTGGGATCAGCTCCAGCTGGGATCAGCGACAGCTGGGATCAGCGACAGCTGGGATCAGCTACAGCTGGGATCAGCGACAGCTGGGATCAGCGACAGCTGGGATCAGCGACAGCTGGGATCAGCTCCCGCTGGGATCAGTGACAGCTGGGATCAGCGACAGCTGGGATCAGCTCCAGCTGGGATCAGCGACAGCTGGGATCAGCTCCAGCTGGGATCAGTGACAGCTGGGATCAGCTCCAGCTGGGATCAGCGACAGCTGGGATCAGCGACAGCTGGGATCAGCGACAGCTGGGATCAGCGACAGCTGGGATCAGCAACAGCTGGGATCAGCTCCAGGACCAAGACCCTGCAAAAGATGAGCAGTTATGGAGAAAGACATGAATGAATGAATGTGATCTGATTCAAACAGACTGTGATCACTCCAACATGAAGTCAGATATCGTGTTAAAAACAAAATGTGCCTGTCTGTGTCTCATCAGTGGCATGTCCAGGCCACCTGTGCCACTCAGGGTACCGGTCTGTACGAGGGTCTGTACTGGTCTGTACGAGGGTCTGGACCGGTCTGTACGAGGGTCTGTACCGGTCTGTACGAGGGTCTGTACCGGTCTGTACGAGGGTCTGGACCGGTCTGTACGAGGGTCTGGACCGGTCTGTACGAGGGTCTGTACTGGTCTGTACGAGGGTCTGTACCGGTCTGTACGAGGGTCTGTACCGGTCTGTACGAGGGTCTGTACCGGTCTGTACGAGGGTCTGGACCGGCTGTCCAGTGAGCTGTTGAAACTAGAGCAGCTGACAGGAAACAGGAAATAAGTTACTAACTATTGAAATCTGTCGTGATACTGATTAAAGACTCTAAAACTTTGCATTTAGTTCAACACTTCAGTCATCAACGTGATCAATAATGGAACTCCTCCTCACCTGTTGATCACATGTCGATCAGATGCCAATTATTTGTCATTGACGAGTTGGTACCAGATCGTTACCGCGTCCTTGCTGCGTCGTTAACGCCACTCCCACGTCATTAACACATCAGTAAAACATCTACCTGCTATCACTTTGTCGTTCATGTGTTGATCACACCTGTACAAACTGATGAAGACCGGAGGAGGAGGAGGAGGAGGAGGAGGAGGAGGAGGAGGAGCCTTTCAAAGGACTGTCTCTGTTTTTTTAAATTATAAATAGGTGCGTTTCCAATCAAGCATGCGCATGCATTTGCCTCACATCACCGTGCATTCTGGGATTAAAAACGTCAGAGATGCTGGTGACAACTTCCCTTTGCGACATGTCACATGGCTTTAAAATCCTCCGTTTGCTTTTCTGTGCAGATGGTCTGGAATAAGTGCGGACAGAAGACCCTCCCCTCAGCGTTGCCCTAGTTGGTTAGAATAGGGTTAGGGTTAAGAGGCGTGCCGTCTCCCAAACTATGCATGTCCGCGACGAAAAAAGCCAGCGCCACTGGGTTGGCCATATTCTTTGTGCAAAGTCCGTGAAGTGCACCTGTGTCTGACTTGAGGTGGTGGGAACTTGACGTGTTTATGACGAGTTCCGACGTCAAGTTCCCACCACCTCAAGTCGGACACAGGTGCACTTCACGGACTTTGCACAAAGAATATGGCCAACCCACTACACTGACGTCAGAGACGTTACCGAATGGTGTGTAGATAGATAAGTAATCACAATGGAAGTCAACTTTTCGGCAACCAAGGGATTTAGTTTGCCAGCTGGAGTTTCACTGAAAACAGTCTGAAGTCTTTCCCTCATAACAAACTGGGTGATGAAGCGAAAGTTCACGAAGTCGTGTAATGTTATGAAGCATAGTTTGGGAGAGGGCACGCCTCTTTGGAAGGAGTATTTCATTTCTCACGTGGGAGATTCCACGTGGTAATTCTAACCAACTAGAGCAACGTTGAGGGGAGGGTCTTCTGTCCGCACTTCTTTGAGACCATCTGCACAGAAAAGCAGACGGAGGGAGGAACCCTGGAGATCCCGCGAGATTTTAAAGCCATGTGACATGTCGCAAAGGGAAGTTGTCACCAGCATCTCTGACGTTTTTAATCCCAGAATGCACAGTTATGCGAGGAAAATGCATGCACATGCTTGATTGGAAACGCGCCTATTGTGTCTGTCTGTAGCAGGAAGTGATGTCATGGACTCTGAGCTCACTTTGACTTCCCATCATCCTTTACTGTTCTTCCTACAGATGTTTGTTAGATCTGTGTTTGTCTGTTTTAATCTGCATGTTTTAACACAGAGTGATGTGACAGGAAGTGATGAAGATGAGGAGTGGGGCCTAAGACAGGTGGCTGTGTACCTGTGGGAAGGGGGTGGGCTTTAAGTATGGTGACAAGTGTCACACCTGTACACACCAGTTGACAGGGGGCGGGGCTTACCACACGCCATGGCTGTGAGCAAACAAAGCTCTTCTCTGTTTTGGCGTCTCAGTGGTGGAACGAACTCACAACCAATGTCAGGACCGCAGAGTCCATCTTTCAAAAAAGACTCAGTGGAGACATGATGACTGAGACATGATGACAGAGACATGACTGAGACATGATGACAGAGACATGATGACAGAGACATGACGACAGAGACATGATGACAGAGACATGACAGAGACATGAAGACTGAGACATGATGACTGAGACATGATGACTGAGACATGATGACAGAGACATGACAGAGACATGAAGACTGAGACATGATGACTGAGACATGATGACAGAGACATGACGACAGAGACATGACAGAGACATGATGACAGAGACATGATGACAGAGACATGACAGAGACATGATGACAGAGACATGATGACTGAGACATGATGACAGAGACATGACAGAGACATGAAGACTGAGACATGATGACTGAGACATGATGACAGAGACATGATGACAGAGACATGACAGAGACATGATGACAGAGACATGACGACAGAGACATGACGACAGAGACATGATAGAGACATGACTGAGACATGATGACAGAGACATGACGACAGAGACATGATGACAGAGACATGATAGAGACATGACTGAGACATGATGACAGAGACATGACGACAGAGACATGATGACAGAGACATGATGACAGAGACATGATGACAGAGACATGACGACAGAGACATGACGACAGAGACATGATAGAGACATGACTGAGACATGATGACAGAGACATGACGACAGAGACATGATGACTGAGACATGACAGAGACATGATGACAGAGACATGACAGAGACATGACGACAGAGACATGATGACTGAGACATGACAGAGACATGATGACAGAGACATGATGACAGAGACATGATGACTGAGACATGACAGAGACATGACAGAGACATGATGACTGAGACATGATGACAGAGACATGACAGAGACATGACGACAGAGACATGATGACTGAGACATGACAGAGACATGATGACAGAGACATGATGACAGAGACATGATGACTGAGACATGACAGAGACATGACAGAGACATGATGACTGAGACATGATGACAGAGACATGACAGAGACATGATGACTGAGACATGACGACTGAGACATGACAGAGACATGACGACTGAGACATGATGACTGAGACATGACAGAGACATGACAGAGACATGATGACAGAGACATGATGACAGAGACATGACAGAGACATGACAGAGACATGATGACTGAGACATGATAGAGACATGATGACTGAGACATGATGACAGAGACATGATGACTGAGACATGATGACTGAGACATGACAGAGACATGACAGAGACATGATGACTGAGACATGATGACAGAGACATGATGACAGAGACATGACAGAGACATGATGACTGAGACATGATGACTGAGACATGACAGAGACATGACAGAGACATGATGACTGAGACATGATGACAGAGACATGACAGAGACATGATGACTGAGACATGACATGAGACATGACAGAGACATGACAGAGACATGATGACAGAGACATGATGACAGAGACATGACAGAGACATGATGACTGAGACATGATGACTGAGACATGACAGAGACATGATGACTGAGACATGATGACAGAGACATGATGACAGAGACATGATGACTGAGACATGATGACAGAGACATGATGACTGAGACATGATGACAGAGACATGACAGAGACATGACAGAGACATGATGACTGAGACATGATGACTGAGACATGACAGAGACATGACGACTGAGACATGATGACTGAGACATGACAGAGACATGACAGAGACATGATGACAGAGACATGATGACAGAGACATGACAGAGACATGACAGAGACATGATGACTGAGACATGATGACTGAGACATGACAGAGACATGACAGAGACATGATGACAGAGACATGATGACTGAGACATGACAGAGACATGATGACAGAGACATGAAGACTGAGACATGATGACTGAGACATGACAGAGACATGACAGAGACATGATGACAGAGACATGATGACTGAGACATGATGACAGAGACATGATGACAGAGACATGACAGAGACATGATGACAGAGACATGATGACAGAGACATGATGACAGAGACATGATGACTGAGACATGACAGAGACATGATGACTGAGACATGACAGAGACATGACTGAGACATGATGACAGAGACATGATGACTGAGACATGATGACTGAGACATGACAGAGACATGATGACAGAGACATGATAGAGACATGACGACTGAGACATGATGACTGAGACATGATGACTGAGACATGACAGAGACATGATGACAGAGACATGATGACTGAGACATGATGACAGAGACATGATGACAGAGACATGACGACAGAGACATGATGACAGAGACATGACAGAGACATGATGACTGAGACATGATGACAGAGACATGACAGAGACATGACAGAGACATGATGACAGAGACATGATGACAGAGACATGACAGAGACATGATGACAGAGACATGATGACTGAGACATGACTGAGACATGATGACTGAGACATGACAGAGACATGATGACAGAGACATGATGACAGAGACATGACAGAGACATGATGACTGAGACATGATGACAGAGACATGACAGAGACATGACAGAGACATGATGACAGAGACATGATGACAGAGACATGATGACTGAGACATGACAGAGACATGACGACAGAGACATGACGACAGAGACATGATGACAGAGACATGACAGACATGATGACTGAGACATGATGACAGAGACATGACAGAGACATGACAGAGACATGATGACAGAGACATGATGACAGAGACATGACAGAGACATGATGACAGAGACATGATGACTGAGACATGACAGAGACATGATGACAGAGACATGATGACAGAGACATGATGACTGAGACATGATGACTGAGACATGACAGAGACATGATGACTGAGACATGATGACAGAGACATGACAGAGACATGATGACAGAGACATGATGACTGAGACATGACTGAGACATGATGACAGAGACATGATGACAGAGACATGATGACTGAGACATGACAGAGACATGATGACTGAGACATGATGACTGAGACATGATGACAGAGACATGATGACTGAGACATGACAGAGACATGATGACTGAGACATGACAGAGACATGATGACTGAGACATGACAGAGACATGATGACAGAGACATGATGACAGAGACATGATGACAGAGACATGATGACAGAGACATGACAGAGACATGATGACTGAGACATGACAGAGACATGATGACTGAGACATGACAGAGACATGACGACTGAGACATGATGACTGAGACATGACAGAGACATGATGACAGAGACATGATGACAGAGACATGATGACAGAGACATGACAGAGACATGATGACTGAGACATGACAGAGACATGATGACTGAGACATGATGACAGAGACATGATGACAGAGACATGATGACTGAGACATGACAGAGACATGACAGAGACATGATGACTGAGACATGACAGAGACATGATGACTGAGACATGACAGAGACATGATGACAGAGACATGATGACAGAGACATGATGACAGAGACATGATGACAGAGACATGACAGAGACATGATGACTGAGACATGATGACAGAGACATGATGACTGAGACATGACAGAGACATGATGACAGAGACATGATGACTGAGACATGACAGAGACATGATGACAGAGACATGACAGAGACATGACAGAGACATGATGACAGAGACATGATGACAGAGACATGATGACAGAGACATGATGACAGAGACATGACAGAGACATGACAGAGACATGACAGAGACATGATGACTGAGACATGACAGAGACATGATGACAGAGACATGATGACAGAGACATGATGACTGAGACATGATGACAGAGACATGACAGAGACATGATGACTGAGACATGACAGAGACATGATGACTGAGACATGACAGAGACATGATGACAGAGACATGATGACTGAGACATGACAGAGACATGATGACAGAGACATGATGACAGAGACATGACAGAGACATGACAGAGACATGATGACTGAGACATGACAGAGACATGATGACTGAGACATGACAGAGACATGATGACAGAGACATGATGACAGAGACATGATGACAGAGACATGATGACTGAGACATGACAGAGACATGATGACAGAGACATGATGACTGAGACATGACAGAGACATGATGACAGAGACATGACAGAGACATGACAGAGACATGATGACTGAGACATGACAGAGACATGATGACTGAGACATGACAGAGACATGATGACAGAGACATGATGACTGAGACATGACAGAGACATGATGACAGAGACATGACAGAGACATGATGACTGAGACATGACAGAGACATGATGACAGAGACATGACAGAGACATGATGACTGAGACATGACAGAGACATGATGACAGAGACATGATGACTGAGACATGACAGAGACATGATGACAGAGACATGATGACTGAGACATGACAGACATGATGACAGAGACATGACAGAGACATGAAGACTGAGACATGATGACTGAGACATGATGACAGAGACATGAAGACTGGATCTTTGTCTTACTGACTGATCATTGTTCATACAGAGGATCAGTTCAGCTTAAAGTCACATTTAAAGTTTATTTAAGGAGATCAATATTTATCCTGTTTAAACCGGATCATCATCATCATCATCATCATCATCATCTGAGGACGTGGCAGGCACGCTGACTCGGTCCTCCCCGCGGGCTCTCTCCTGCTGTTTCCATTGGTCTAGACGAAGCCAACAGCCAATGTCAAGACAGTACGATGACCAAGCCCTCTGACGTAATTTTACGAACACGAGCGCTTGCTGAAGTGGACCAATCAAATCGGAGAACGTGCTTCAGACGGAGCCGGATTGGCAGCGAGAGCACGGAAACATTCCTGCGGGCTGGAGGGCGACATGGTCGGCAGAGAAAACAGACCCTGATCCGGGAGAGACAACACACGAGACCGAGTCCGCGAGAGACCAACGAGAGGGTCCAACTCAAGTTCGAGTCCATGTGCACGAGCTGCAGCCACACAGGTGAGACTTCAGGTGAGTGGCGGTTTGTCACAGCTGCTTCATGTTCGTGCAGGCTGAAGATGAAGAGGATGATGTTGAGTTATAGTTACCTGATGGGTTCTTCCATCATTTATCAATAACTGATAACGTTATCAACAAAAACAAATAATATTCAAGATATTTATATTTGATTTAGGTTGAGAGTAATGTTTAATATTTAAAGAACAATAAAGATTGTCGTCAATTTATTACAAATAAAATAAACATAAACGAAATATTATTCAACGTATTATTAAATGTATAATAATGATATTGTTTTACTCATATTATTATTATTCATATTATTATTATCATGTTAATGTTTGGTCAAAAGTAAACTGAGCAGATGAGGAACAGGTTAAACTGAGGTACATTTACTTCAGTACAGTAAAAACTAAAACATACGTCCCCCATGTCCTCTACTCACGTTTTAGTATTATTAGTTTTAGGTAATTATATAAAATGTTTGAATCTGTTGATTTCACAAACTGATGTTTTATTTTCATATGAACTCAAACTGTCCTCTAACTTGTACAGTAGTTGAGGAAAATGTGAATTGTTTTATATGAAATACCTTCAACATCTGTTGGAGCCATCTTCAATAAATCACAATATTATTTAATAATTCATATTTTTTATTTTAACGGTGTGATCAGTTTTAATGACGTGATGTGTGTTTGTGTTTCTGGATCAGTGTGTAACGATGATCCGTCCTCTGCTGATGTGTTTCGTCCTCTGCGTCGTCTATGGCAGCAGTAAACCGACGGACAGGAAGAGTCGAGTCCACGATGAAGAACCTCTCAGTCACCTCAAACATGACGACGACAAAAACTACGACTACGACCACGAAGCTTTTCTGGGTCAAGACGAGGCCAAAACCTTCGACCAGCTGCCAGCAGAAGAGAGCAAACGGAGGCTCAGGTGAGTTCAAGAGGAAGACAAATGTCCGTCAGCTCAGCTGAGACACATGCAGGTGTAGTACTGCAGGTGTAGTGCTGCAGGTGTAGTGCTGCAGGTGTAGCTGCTGTGCTGCAGGTGTAGTGCTGCAGGTGTAGCTGCTGTGCTGCAGGTGTAGTGCTGCAGGTGTAGTGCTGCAGGTGTAGCTGCTGTGCTGCAGGTGTAGTGCTGCAGGTGTAGCTGCTGTGCTGCAGGTGTAGTTCCTGTAAAGGTGTTCAGGTGTTTCCTGGTGCAGTTGTCAGAAACTTGCACGACCAGTTCAACGAGTTCAGTTTGTTTGTCTCTGGTGTGAAACAGGACGTTCAGGTGTTTCTGTGTTTGACTTTTTGTAAATGTTTCCTGTTTCAACACTAAAGTTATTTTGGTTGGACATGTTTCGGTCACAGATCTCATCATCATCAACATTTATAAACACAGATTGTGATCGAGTCAGATCCAGTGGTTCTTAGTCTTCGTTACTTTTGATCTAAAAATGTATAAATGAACCGTCTCAAACACCGTGTGTATCTGCAGCATTATCGTGGATAAAATCGACAGCAACAACGACGGCTTTGTCTCTGAGGACGAGCTGAAAGTTTGGATCAAAGCCGCTCAGAAGAAACACATTTTTGACAGCGTTGAGCATCAGTGGAAAGACTTCGACATGAACGACGACGGCCTGATCAGCTGGGACGAGTACAAGAACGTCACGTATGGCAGTTACCTAGGTAACCACTCAAACAATCAATAAGTCTCATTATCAACAAAGCAGAAGGAGAGTCAGTCTACATCCAACAGCAGACAGACTTTACTTCAGCAGGACAGAGAATCGCTAATTGACTCTCTGATCAGTGGTGTGAATGATTCTCTGGTCAGTTGTATGATGGAGTCTCTGATCAGTTTTGTGATCCATTACCTCCACAGAGGACCCTCAGTCAGAGTCTGAGTACAACTACACTCACATGATGTCCAGAGACGAGAGACGATTCAAAGTCGCCGACACAAACGGAGACATGATCGCAGACAAACAAGAGTTCACAGCGTTTCTTCATCCTGAAGATCACGAACACATGAAGAGCATCGTGGTGCAGGTGGGTGTGATGTCACTGATGTCATGTGATGTCACTGATGTCATGTGTTGTCGCTGATGTCATGTGATGTCACTGATGTCATGTGTTGTCGCTGATGTCATGTGATGTCACTGATGTCATGTGATGTCACTGATGTCATGTGATGTCACTGATGTCATGTGATGTCACTGATGTCATGTGTTGTCGCTGATGTCATGTGTTGTCGCTGATTGTC
This sequence comes from Lagodon rhomboides, assembly GCA_039737535.1. Classification (NCBI taxonomy): domain Eukaryota; kingdom Metazoa; phylum Chordata; class Actinopteri; order Spariformes; family Sparidae; genus Lagodon; species Lagodon rhomboides. Next base: position 134,726 of record CM077805.1, on the reverse strand, counting down.
ATGTGTTGTCATGTGATGTCATGTGTTGTCACGTGATGTCATGTGTTGTCACGTGATGTCATGTGATGTCACGTGATGTCATGTGTTGTCACGTGATGTCATGTGATGTCATGTGTTGTCATATGTTGTCATGTGTTGTCATGTGTTGTCATGTGTTGTCATGTGTTGTCATGTGATGTCATGTGTTGTCATGTGTTGTCATGTGTTGTCATGTGATGTCATGTGTTGTCATGTGTTGTCATGTGTTGTCATGTGATGTCATGTGTTGTCATGTGTTGTCATGTGTTGTCATGCTGATGTCATGTGTTGTCATGTGTTGTCATGTGTTGTCATGTGTTGTCATGTGATGTCATGTGTTGTCATGTGATGTCATGTGTTGTCATGTGTTGTCATGTGTTGTCATGTGTTGTCGTGTGATGTCATGTGTTGTCATGTGTTGTCATGTGTTGTCATGTGTTGTCATGTGTTGTCATGTGTTGTCATGTGTTGTCATGTGATGTCATGTGTTGTCATGTGATGTCATGTGTTGTCACATGATGTCATGTGTTGTCATGTGATGTCATGTGATGTCACGTGTTGTCATGTGATGTCACGTGATGTCATGTGATGTCATGTGATGTCATGTGTTGTCATGTGATGTCATGTGATGTCACGTGATGTCATGTGTTGTCGCTGATGTCATGTGTTGTCGCTGATGTCATGTGATGTCGCTGATGTCATGTGATGTCACTGATGTCATGTGATGTCACTGATGTCATGTGTTGTTACCGATTTCATGTGATGTCGCTGATTTCATGTGATGTCACTTTTTTCATGTGATGTCACTGATTTCATGTGTTGTCGCTGATTTCATGTGATGTCACTGATGTCATGTGTTGTCGCTGATTTCATGTGATGTCACTGATGTCATGTGTTGTCGCTGATTTCATGTGTTGTCGCTGATTTCATGTGATGTCGCTGATTTCATGTGATGTCACTGTTTTCATGTGATGTCACTGATTTCATGTGTTGTCACTGATTTCATGTGTTGTCGCTGATTTCATGTGATGTCACTGATTTCATGTGTTGTCACTGATTTCATGTGTTGTCGCTGATTTCATGTGTCACTGTCAGGAAACGATAGAAGACATCGACAAGAACGGAGACGGTTTCATTGATCTGCAGGAGTACATCGGTAAGAAGCACTAACATTTACTCTTTTATCATGTTGTTCATAAATCAGTTTTAAAACGGTGAGTCTGTCACAGACGGTCGTTACAGATGTTACAGACAAATGTTACTATGAACAGTATTTAGTGTTGTGAGTATTTGTACTGAGTTCTGAGTATTCGTACCTGTGCTGAGTATTTCCAGGTGTGTAACAGGTGAGACTACACAGGTTGAATGAGTTGTTTGTCTGGTCTGCAGGTGACATGTTCACCTCAGAGGACAATGAAGAAGAACCAGAGTGGGTGGTGGCAGAACGTCAGCAGTTTTCTGAGTTCAGAGACAAAAACAGCGACGGGAAGATGGACAAAGAAGAAACTATGGACTGGATTCTGCCGTCGGATTATGACCACGCTGAGGCTGAAGCCAAACACCTGCTGCACGAGTCTGACGCCAACAAGGTCAAACATTGACAACACTGCTTCATATTTACCTGTTTAACACCTGATCACCTGTTTAATGTCTTTTTTCAAAATTGTATTTTTCCTTTCAGGATGGAAAACTCACCAAAAAGGAAATCCTGGACAAATACGACGTATTCGTTGGAAGTCAGGTGACAGACTTTGGCGAGGCATTACTAAGACACGACGAGTTCTAGAGACGGAGCAGATTTGTAGACTGAAAACACAATTTTAATTTATTTTGTAAAACTTTTGAAGAACTTTGTGTGTTTACATTTGGACGTCTTGTTAGAGGCGTCTGTTACGTTTCTGATTTCACTTTTTCCGTCCTGGTTTCGTTGGTTTCTGCCCCTCGTTCTCTTCCATGACACAAGCACTGTTTTTCTTTCTCTTATTAAATGTTTGAGTTTTCTGATGCTATGGTGAGATCACTGACCTTTTCTGTCTTTGGTGCCTCAGAGATTGTATCTGTAAGCTTTGAGTGATTGATTTGACAATTCATAACACTGACACCCAACACACAAATACAGAACTTTAAAACAGTTAAGGACTTTTATTTAAAGAGAGAATGAAATTTCAAAGTTCAATTGTAACTCCAAATATTTTATCTGTCAACCTTATTCACTCCATTTTGTGTTAAATTTGCACACAGACAGAAAGCCATTGATCCATGCTTTGGACGTCACGCTGTACTCTGACAGCCTGTTTATTAATAAAACATTTTAAAAGCTGTTTGTTGTAGCGTTTGCTTTGAGAGGTCCGAGAGAGCAGAATTATTACACAGAGTCGTCGTAGTCTGAATTAACTGAGGACAAACAAGCCCTTTATCAAATTTTATTTGTTTTTTTGTTGCCTTCTAAACAAAGATGTTCTACAGTCCAATAAATATCAGTTTGATGTATTTACATATTGATCATCAGTGTGTTAACACATGAAGAAGATTACCCTCCAAACTCTGTAAAGGCTGTCTGTTTGTTAAGAAGCTGTGGACACTGAAGACGTCTCTGTCTTTGAAGAAACTTCAGATGATTCCTCCATTTTCTTTCCAAAGACTGTCTCCATGATGCAGGCGTTAAACTGGAGAGGAAAACAAGAATCAATAATTCAGTCATTAAATAATAAATAATATTATTATCACCTGCAATTAATCAGGTCTGACCTGAGCACAGCATGAGAAACAATCACACCCATCTGTGACATATTCAAAGTTTAATATCATCCAATAAGTTGTTCAAGTGTTCAAGTCTTGTGATTCATTTCATTTAGAAGATGTGAAATAACTAAAGACAGTCGGTGAGGTCCAGTGTTCACCTGAGAGCTGGATGCACCTGAGAGCTGGACGCACCTGAGAGCTGAGCTGTGTATAAAATATAGTGAGGCAGCTTCTGTAGGAGGATTTAATGAATGAAACTGCACCTGGTCACTGTTTGATGTTGTCCACAGTGATGACGAGTTGTTCAGAGGCAGAATGAGAGTAAAGTTTATCTCTAATCGAAAACAAGTCATTTTCATTAAAACACAAACTTTAATATAAGAAACAATTTCTAATATTGAGACAACAAACATCCACTTTCTTCCACAATAGATTCTATTTTTATATCTTAAATGTTATGTTTTAAATGTTTTGTTTTAAACATCATGTATCATCATTCAAAGTCCCTGTGTAGACGAGCCCTGAGTTTTTGTTCATGCTTCTGGCCGCTGGTTCTTGTATCTTAATACAAACACCTGTTTACCATTCTGACTGTTATCTCCTCATCAGCTTAATTTAAGAGGGAATTCACAGCTCTACATTCTGATTGGACGGTGTCAGGGCCAATCATCAGGGAGCTGTGAACTGAATTGTGGGTAATTGAAGATGACACAGTTTTTTATGCGTCAGTCGAGCCTGATACTCTGCAGAGATGACTGAAGAATGTGAAAGTATCATCCGTGAAAAGTTTGAGTAAAGGAACCATAAACACAAGAACTATGGATATAGTCAGTCCTGTGACCCTAGAATGTAGCCTCTGACCTCTGACCTCTGACCCTAGAATGTAGCCTCTGACCTCTGACCCTAGAATGTAGCCTCTGACCTCTGACCCTAGAATGTAGCCTCTGAGCTCTGACCTCTGACCCTAGAATGTAGCCTCTGACCTCTGACCCTGTAAACATAAGCAGACCGAACACTGAACCTGGTGGAGCACCTCTGGTTCTGATTTGATTCAGTCGGTGAAGATGTTCTCTCTTTGTCACAGATGTTTATTTTTGTCTTCTAAACATTTTCAGGTTCAAGCTGTCTCCATCTTTGTTGTATACAGTTACCATGGTTACAGTGTATGGTGAGGTGACTCTACGGTGCAGAAAAAGACTGACTCTCCTCAGTAAAACTGTTCACCTGTTTGTTACCTGTTCACCTGTTTGTTACCTGTTTACCTGTCTGTTACCTGTTTACCTGTCTGTGATCTGCTCACCTGTCTGTGATCTGCTCACCTGTCTGTTACCTGTTTACCTGTCTGTGATCTGCTCACCTGTCTGTTACCTGCTCACCTGTCTGTTACCTGCTCACCTGTTTGTTACCTGCTCACCTGTCTGTGATCTGCTCACCTGTTTGTTACCTGTTTACCTGTCTGTGATCTGCTCACCTGTCTGTTACCTGCTCACCTGTCTGTTACCTGTTTACCTGTCTGTGATCTGCTCACCTGTCTGTTACCCGTTCACCTGTCTGTGATCTGTTTACCTGCTTGTTCAGGAAGACGTAGATGAGCGGGTTGTAGACACAAGAGCTCTTGGAGAAAAATGCTGGGATGGTGACGAGTCGATAATCTTTGTTTTCGTCTGACGAGTAGGCAAAGTAAAGAGCGGCAAGAGCATATGGACCATAACAGGTGACGAAAGAGCCCACCATGACGATGATCATCCTCGACACTTCCTTCTCCGCCTTCTGGGTGGAGGCTGACTCCGTCTGCTGAGCTGCTACCTAAACACATGAAGAAGAACATAAATGAGGACCTTAAACTTTAACTCCAGACCAGGACAGAAACCCAGACATTAAAGGTGTGAAACTCACAGCTCTCAGGGAGCTAAGCAGCTGAGAGTAGGAGAAGATGATGATGCTGAGCGGCATGATGAAGCATGTCACCATCAGGAAGTTTGTGTAGCTGCTGCAGTGAAACTCCTCGTTGTGAGTGTACCAGTCAGGTCCACAGGAGCAGCCTAAACCCTCGGGGATGTACCTGAAAAATACAGGACAGGTCTAGGTAGGCCGGGACCCCCACAGACACTGCATGCCACCCCTGAAGATACTACACCAACCAGTTAACACCAACTCTTTGTTCTTTAGATTTATATTTCACATCGTCAAAGTTAGACTTAAAAGCAGATTTATTGTTCATTATTATTTATATTATATTATATTATATATTTATGTTTCTTGACCTCACAGTCAATCTACTAGCTTCATTATTTCTCTTCTGACAATGTTCACTGTTATTCACAAAAATACCAACAACTCATTCTTTGTATGTGAAAACCGGAATCTGGTTCTGAACTGTGGTTCAGAAACAGTTAACAGGTGCTGTGTTGCTTCTCTCACGTCACAGTTACCGTCATGGATATTGTTGAAAAACCAAAATATTGTAGTTTGATACCTGCTCTATCTCTGCCTACAGGTGTGTTACAGGTGTGTTACCTACCTGCTCCAGCCAAAGAAAGGTGGGATTGCACAACCGGTGCCCATGACCCAGGTGAAGGCGACAGCAGCCAGAGCATGGTCACTGGTGAACTTAAAGGCTCCAAACGGTTTACAGATCACCAGGTATCTCTCGAAAGACAAGACGGCCAGAGACCAGGACGTCACGAGACCTGAACAACACGCAATCAGTTAATGTGTAGAAACAACAGTAGCCCAATCAATCAATAAGTTAATATATAGAAACAACAGTAAACCAATCAATCAAACAGTTAATATATAGAAACAACAGTAAACCAATCAATCAAACAGTTAATATATAGAAACAACAGTAAACCAATCAATCAAACAGTTAATATATAGAAACAACAGTAAACCAATCAATCAAACAGTTAATATATAGAAACAACAGTAAACCAATCAATCAAACAGTTAATATATAGAAACAACAGTAAACCAATCAATCAAACAGTTAATATATAGAAACAACAGTAAACCAATCAATCAAACAGTTAATATATAGAAACAACAGTAAACCAATCAATCAAACAGTTAATATATAGAAACAACAGTAAACCAATCAATCAAACAGTTAATATATAGAAACAACAGTAAACCAATCAATCAAACAGTTAATATATAGAAACAACAGTAAACCAATCAATCAAACAGTTAATATATAGAAACAACAGTAAACCAATCAATCAAACAGTTAATATATAGAAACAACAGTAAACCAATCAAACAGTTAACAGCTCAGGCTCCCTGTGGCTCCACAGCTCTCCTGGTACGATCATGAATATAACACACTGTGTGTAATAGCACCTATAGTGTATGTTTCTACCTGCTGTATCCCTGTAATCCCACAGCAGCTCACCTGTGGCAGTATATAATAATTCTGTATACATGCAGATATAAGGTTTTTACCTGCTATAGATCCCATGGCGGCCTCCATGGCACACATGGTGTGACCGAAGAAGAACCACCCCTTCATGGTGGCGGCGAACACCTGGCTGACAGAGAAGGTGACGAAGATGAATCCTGCAAAGGAGATGTTGACGAGGATGTAGTTGAGTGGAGCTCGGAGCTTCTTGTACTTGAGTGTGACGAGGAGAACGACAAAGTTTAAAGGAGTTCCTGCGAACAGCACCAAGCCCATGAAGACGGTCTGCAGGTGAAAGGCCCACTGAGGGGCCAGGTAATACTGGGGCCCCTCAAAGGGGCTCACCTTAGAGATGTTCTCATACAGGTGGAAGTGTTTCCCCATTGTGACCTTGAGCTTTCTACCACAGCTGAGGACTCCAGCCTCTTTATATACAAACTCATAAACCACTTAGAGCGCAGATTTACTCTGAAGAGCTGCTTTACTTTTTCTAAAGTCACATTTTAGGATTAAGTCGTCACATTTACCTCCTGTCTGATGTTTTCAGCACAACACTTTAATCTGCTTACAGACCTTTACACAGTCAGAACAGGTTCACATCAACCACCTCGTGTAACATTTTCATATTGTTATATTGTTGTTGATTAGATCTAAGAAAATCTGAGTAATTTTGCCTGTTGAGTAGAAAACTGTGAAACTGAGAAAGCTAAAATCTTAAAACCTTAAACACAAAGATTTTAACATAAACTGATCGAAATAAATATTACAGCTGTCATGACTCTGACAGAACAACATGAAGAAAATTACATTAAATTTGAGGAAAACGATCTTCATCTATCTGTTTATCTCCAGCACGCAAGACAAATAAACACTTTGGAAAGAAGTTTACTTTATTTTCCTTTTTTGTGTGTCGTTACAGATGAAGAGGTTCATTTTATAGAAAAACTTTATAAAGTTTAGTAAGTTCAACAATCATTTGTGGTTATTGTTATATATATATAAACTTTATATTATATATCCCATATATTTCAAATAAAGTTGAAAATAAAATCCTCTGAAAATGAAGTTGAAGTTAATCTATATGTTTAGATTATGAAATGTGTTCTTTGGTGTTAAAATCACTCAGTAGTTTGTAATATATCTTTTTCAATTCTTCAACATCTTCAGACTGATCGAGCTGTGACTGAATTATCTTTTATCTTTATATTAGTTAAACCATTAACCCTTTAATCCTCTAACAGACAACAGTCACCCTGCAGCTCATTAAACACTTTAACCTTTAAACAACTCAATGTCAACATTGAATTAAGCCATTTACTAAACAATTAAACAATCATTTACTCCTTAATTATACATTTTAAACCCAGCAGACCGACAGAGGAGCAGATTAATCACTCAACATCAGTATTTATATTCATGTTCTGAGCAACACAAAGAGGAACAATCAAAGCATTTATCTCAGAGGGATTTATAATGTGTACAGCAGACTGCTCATAGAGACTCACACAACACAGACTGGGAAGATAAACTTATTAATATTAGTATTCTAAAACATTTTGTATGACATATAATTATTGTTTATTTTAATTCTGTTGGATTGAACCTTGATTCAAGAGGTCCAGCTTTTAGCTCTCTGCCTGCAGCAACATGAAGAAGAATGAAGGTCGAATGGTGGAGAGCAGCAGGTGGTCTGCAGGTATTAAATCCAATAAGAACCTTTCAGTTTTCAGCTCGTTTGACTTCTAATCCGGATGTTTCAGATTTACCTGAGCAGGCCATCCTCCTCAATCCTCCAAATCCTTGAAACATCGTCGTCACAAAATCAGATTAGAGACAAAAGGACTTGACGGCTCCCACTAAACTGGTCTAAACTGGTCTGAAATGACGAAGGGTTAATCTGAAGAAGAGGATAAAGATGTAAATCTGCCTGTTGTTAAAAGCCCTCCAGTCCTCCATCACTCTGTCACTTCACCACTGCAGCTCTGGAGGACCAAAGCTGAAGGACTCAAATCTACATATCTAAAGGTGAGTTCTTCATTTATATCCAGTCATCATATTCATCGAACTTCATTCATTTTTCTCTTGTTTAAATTTTTCTACTGATATCAAATCTGAGCCACTTTTAACATCTTTGAACTCTTTGTCCTGCTGATTGATGAGAAGACAGGGATGGTTTGAAAGCAGCTCATCATTGATCAAAACAATAATGATTGATCTTCAGAGCTGGGGCTGTATCATAACCAGGCTGTGAGTGTGATGAAGCATGGGTATGATACGACCTCAGTTTGGAGGTGATTCACTGCAGAGGCAAATCCACCAGACCTGAACCCAACTGACAAGCACACACTTGATCTGAGCTCTACACACTGAACTCTACACACTGAGCTCTACACACTGAGCTCTACACACTGAACTCTACACACTGAACTCTACACACTGAGCTCTACACACTGAACTCTACACACTGAGCTCTACACACTGAACTCTACACACTGAGCTCTACACACTGAACTCTACAAAATGAGCTCTACACACTGAACTCTACACACTGAGCTCTACACACTGAACTCTACACACTGAGCTCTACACACTGAACTCTACACACTGAGCTCTACACACTGAACTCTACACACTGAGCTCTACACACTGAGCTCTACAAAATGAGCTCTACACACTGAACTCTACACACTGAACTCTACAAAATGAGCTCTACACACTGAGCTCTACACACTGAACTCTACAAAATGAGCTCTACACACTGAGCTCTACACACTGAGCTCTACACACTGAACTCTACAAAATGAGCTCTACACACTGAACTCTACAAAATGAGCTCTACACACTGAGCTCTACAAACTGAGCTCTACACACTGAGCTCTACACACTGAGCTCTACACACTGAACTCTAAAAAATGAGCTCTACAAAATGAGCTCTACAAAATGAGCTCTACACACTGAACTCTACAAAATGAGCTCTACACACTGAACTCTACACACTGAGCTCTACACACTGAACTCTACAAAATGAGCTCTACACACTGAACTCTACAAAATGAGCTCTACACACTGAGCTCTACATTGTTTTATGTTTGATTTGGCTGTAAAACACTGACAGTTTTTTATTGTTGTACGATGAACATTAAAGTGTCTTATGACTCTGATTGATATTGATCTGTTTGTCCTCGTCATTGTAGTTTTAGACTTCAGTCAGTTCTCCATCTAGTAAAAACATTCTGCCAAGTCTCTTTTGTGTGGCCCTCTTTAAAATCCGATATAAAAATGAGACATTTCCAATGAAATCAAAGACACAGCACCCACTGGTGGATCAATGAGAAACTGTGCGTTTAATAATAATCTGTTAAAATGCTTAGAGGAGTTCATTCACACTCCTAATGATGAAAAAATCTGATCTTTTGAATTTTCTTTATCACTATTTTTACAGAGAAAGTTCCGACCTTAATCATTTTAATTATTGTGTTTAATCATTTATGTCTGTCATAAATCAGTTCAGCTATAATTAAAATATATTTTGAATGAAATTCTGTCGAGAAACAGTTAAATTTACGGATTTTTCAATGGAGTTCTGTGTGACGTCCCACCATCATGACAGAGCGGAACTAATGCTCCTGCCGGTGTTGCCTGCCGTGAGAAGATCGTGGTTGCACGCGGGAAGCCTGTGCGAGATGGCGGTCGACACACAGACCGTGTAGGACTCTTTTAGATCGGTTCTGCTGGTGAACTTTCTGCCTTATCGTGTTCGTGCTTCTGACCCGAGCTATGGAGGGAGGCAAACCGAACCTAGCCCTGGTCTACCAGGCGGTCCAGGCCCTTTACCACGACCCGGACCCGGCCGGGAAGGAGCGAGCCTCGGTGTGGCTCGGAGAGCTCCAGAGATCGGTAAGAAAATGGGAGAGGCCGGGAGACCGGAGCGGGGGACCGGTGGTGCGAAGGACTGAGGGGTCTGAGGTGGTCTTCATGTGGTCTGTCTGGACCGGGTCTAGACATTTTACCTGTTTGAAAACGGACAGGTGAACTCAACTGCGCAGTCTCAGAGGAGCTGCCGTTAGCATCACAGCTAAGCTAAGCTAGCTAAATGAATGGATCAAAACACAAAGTGTTAGCTGTATGTAGAGCTTCATAAGCTGTCTGCGCCCCTTTCGTGACTCCAACACGAACACGGTGGCGTTAATCAAAAGACGTTTCTGTATTTATTCAGTGTTCTGCTGGCAGACGGAGCTTCTGTGCTTTAGTCTCTGAGGATTTCAGCAGGCCCGATCTGCTGCACACAGCTAGCCCTGTTAGCATTTTAGCATGGCTAATGTTACTGCTGCAGTAAAGTTTAGTCTCTGACTTCATGTCACCAGTCAAACAGTTAAAGTTAGTAACTGCTGAGTCATGTCTGTCTCTGGCCAACGGGCATGGCGGCCTTACACCAAACTCTGTTCAAAAATGTGACATTTTTACCTGCAGGGGAACTTTCCACCGGTACAAATGATCAGAGTCTGATTCCCTGCACACTGTCAGGTTGATCTGACGGTGACGAAGTGCAGCGTTATGTTGGTGGAAGAAGAATAATTTTCAGATATTAGTGCTGACGGGACTTTATATTCAGAAGTGAGGCAAACTGGACTGAGCCTGTTTACATCAGGGCGTGGCTCAGACTGAGACCAGGACTGATGATCAGGTTTCTGTTCAGAGGCTTCATGAATCCTCACACGTAGTGTTGACTGAACGAGCTGCTGACATGTTTAGTTACCAGTGTCAGTCTGAGCCTGAGTCCTAAACGCTCCTGTCTCTAAACCAGCACGGACTGGGTTGTACCTGCACAGGTAACTGTCCTCTGTAATCTTAGTCAGGGCTGTGGCAGCATGGACTTCTGTTTGTTACCTCAGTAAAAAGGTGATGTAACATTCAAAACATGTAAATGACTAAACAAATGAAACAACAGGACTGACAGTAGCTGTTGCTGTTGGTAACCAGTTCTTTAGGTCCCATCAGTGGAGGCACTGTATAAGATAATAAACAGAACAAACAGCAGAAGGGGCTCCTCTTTCTCCCTCTGTCATGTGGAAACATCAGATTTCCTCACAGGAAGTTAAAGTCGCAGCGTCCTGATCAGAGTTCAGTTTTAAGATCATAGTAAGCGTCTCACCTCTCCTGCTGACAGCCGGTTAAGCCAGGAGCCAATCAGAGAGGACGTTGTTCTGCCATATGGTGGTTCAGCCAACTTCATCAGAGCAGAGAGGGCTCACGCTGACCTCTCCATCAAAGTCACTTCTATGGTTTGAACTCATTTTTAGATTGTGTCGTTGCCCCTGGTAACGCTCTGTGAAAAAAAAAAAATGTATTCGACTGATGAAATTTAAATGAAATTGAAAGTTAAATCAAAGTCTTTCTGGAGACTTTGTCCAATAAATCCAACACAAAATGTTTCTGTCAGTATTGATATAAACTGTTGTTGTTATTTGCCAAATTCAATGATGCCAAAACAAATATAAATTGCAGATGTTACAAAAAACTGCTGATTTATGAGTTGAATGAATGAGTTTTAAAAGTTGTTTTAATAAAATGTAAGCTGATTTGAATTTGAATCATTTTATGTTAATGAATCCACAACTCAATTTGAGTTATTTAAGGGATAAAAGATTCTAACGAAGACGGCTGCAGTCCTCTAGCTAGTGTCAGAGGAAAGTTTATAATGACTCGTCATAATGTGTGAAATCAGCCTGAGGTTAACTGTGAGCTGCTTAGGTGTGAACAGGTGTAATGACATCACTTCCTGTCTTTCCTTCAGATGTATGCATGGGAGATCTCCGACCAGCTGCTGCAGCTCAAACAGGATGTGGAGTCGTGTTATTTTGCTGCTCAGACGATGAAGATGAAGATCCAAACGTCGTTCTACGAGCTTCCCCCTGAGACCCACAATGCACTGCGAGACTCACTGCTGACCCACATCCAGAACCTCAAAGACCTGTCCCCCATCATCGTCACACAGGTAACTGAGCACCTGTTCCTCTGCAGGGAACACAGTGTTCTTTCATTAGCAGAGTCAGTGACAAACCTTTAAATAGCTCCACAACCTGAACCTTTAAAAACGTTGTGTCTTTGGTGTGAGGATCCTCCACTGTGACGGAACCATGTCGATAAAAATGTGACAGCAGGATGTTTACGTTGAGTTCAAATCAGGTTCCGACAAGAATCCAGGGGGTTCACTCCAGAGTGAGCTCTTCATACCCAGACCTGAAACAAAAGCCTAAGACAGAGTCAGAGACGACCAGTGTCACTACGGTGGTTAATGTCCAACGTTTGTGAACTCGGATGTTCCTCATCAGACTCCATCAGAGGACCATCAGCAGTCTGTTCAGCTTCTGTGGAACGAGGCAGCAAACATTTTATTCTGAGCTGTTATGTTTAACAAAACATCTCAAATAACACCTCATATGTGGAAATATCACAGTATGTTTAAGATGTATTTTATTGTGATGCTTCATCTCAAAATATCAAGCCACAGGATTAATACAATGCTTACTTTTATATAAACAAAATATCAAAATGCCGTGAGCCATAGCTTCAGTGTAAATTGTTTTCAGAATAGCTGTTCTGCCAGAGTCCGTTTCTTTGCTTCTGCAGATGCCCCCTAAATGAAATATCACAATATGTTATAAAGAAACTTTATGTCTGATTTTATTTTATATTTGAATCTATAATTGTCAATCAACTGGATACAAGCTGCAGAAAGTACTGTTAACTTTGTGGGACACATTTGTTGCTTCAGTTGCTGGTTTTTTAAGGGTGGAGGAAATCAAACTGTTGATCATAACTGATGATAATAATTACAGCAGTGTCAAAACAAGAAGGACGTTTTCTGAGAATGTCTTTAAAAGTCATTACGGTAAACTTGAATTACTTGAATTAAAAGTTGCTAAAGTTTATTTCAGGTTCATTAAGTTTATGTTGAGGTTGGTTGTTGTGACTCAGTTAATGTTGCAAAGACATGAATGTAAACAGACACTTAAATATATATGTTTTATTTGTATTGATGCATTCAATCAAATTTGTGTTTCTGACGTCTGTGAACTTTGTTGATCTTGTTTTTAATGATTCTCTGCTGATTTGTTTGTCGGCTCTTTTCTGTTTCAGCTGGCTTTAGCCATTGCAGATCTCGCTCTTCAGATGGCCTCGTGGAAAGGATGTGTTCACACTCTCATAGAAAAGTAAGAATTCAGAGAATCACTGAACCTTGTTACAAATACACAGGATGTGTTGAATGAAAACAGGAACAACAAATATGATCAGTCCGCTGAGAAAAGTTACATCTTTGTTTGGTCCCATAACACTCAGCTTGAGGAGAGAGAGACTCTGTACAGGGAGGAGAAGCTCGCTTGGGATTTTTTAGTACAGTTACGAATGCGACACCTATGAACGTTTACAGGTGGGACACCCGTGAACGTTTATGGGTTGGACAACTGTCATCGTTTGTGGGTGGGACACCTGTGATCGGTGACGGGTACGACACACGTGAACGCCGGCAGGTTCGACACCTGTAATTTTCACACCTGCAGTAACCAGAGTGACGACAGGTGTATATGAGGGTGAAACTGAGTTTCTGAATGGTCTTTTCTGAAGTCATAATCTCTGACATGTGACTCACCTGTCCATGTCTCCACCCCCTCTCAGGTACAACAATGACATCAGCTCGATGCCCTTCCTCATAGAAATTCTCACTGTGCTGCCAGAGGAAGTTCACAGTCGATCTCTACGAATTGGAGCCAATCGGAGGACAGAAATCATTGAGGATCTGGCTTACTACTCAAGCACTGTCGTCACGCTGCTGGTCAGGAACATTTCCTGCCCGTTATCTGCCTGTTTTAATCTCTGTCGGCTTTATAATATATATGTTGTGCTTTAGTTTGATGCCATCATCTGTTCATATTTTTATTTTAGACAACGTGTGTGGAGAAGACAGGGAACGATGAGAAGATGTTCATCAAGGTGTTTCGCTGTTTGGGTAGCTGGTTCAACCTGGGAGTCCTGGACAGTAACTTCATGGCCAGTAACCAGCTGCTCATGGTCCTCTTCCAAGTCCTGGTGAGATTATCGTCTGACTGCTTTACAGAGACGTCTGCCTTCTGTTAACTGACAGGACAGGAAGTGTCAAACTCCACAGAATATTTAACACATGCTGATGTTCTCCGTCGTGTTCTTCTGTCTCCACAGCAGAGGGATGAAACCTCCACCAACCTCCACGAGGCTGCATCGGACTGCGTCTGCTCAGCTCTCTACGCTATAGAAAATGTGGACACAAACATGGCGTTAGCCCTGCAGCTCTTCCAGGGCGTCCTAACGCTGGAGACGGCCTATCACATGGCTGTGGCCCGAGAAGACCTGGACAAGTGAGGGCAAACGAGGAACTGGTTCTGATTGTGTTGTTTAGTGTTTGCAGACGCATTTATGTTTGACCCTTGTCCACAGAGTGCTGAACTACTGCAGGATCTTCACAGAACTCTGCGAGACATTTTTAGAGACAACAGTCAGGAGTCCAGGGCAGGGTATGGGAGACCTGAGGACACTGGAGCTGCTGCTGATCTGTGCAGGACACCCTCAGTATGAGGTACCAAAACAACTACAACACCAGCAGTAACAAAATGACCACGACACCCACAGCACAAAAATAACAGATTATAATCCTGGTCTTTGTTCTGAACCAGGTCGTGGAGATTTCTTTCAACTTCTGGTACCGTCTTGGAGAACATCTGTATAAAATCAATGATGCCGCTCTTCACACAATCTTTAGACCGTACATTCAGAGACTCCTGCACTGTTTGGCCCGACACTGTCAACTCGATCCAGACCACGTAAGTCACCTGTCTGCACAGAACCACCTCCACCTGTTATAATCCACATCTTGAACTTTATTAGTCAGTCAGATATCAGGTACAGTGATCTGCCTGTCACAAATAAAGTTGTGTGTTTGTCTTATTTATTTATGTAAGTTAAACTGGCTCCTGTAAGTGATCGATGTAACTGAGGATGATGCATCATGAATCCTGACCTGCAGTTTTAACTTTTCTTCACTCAACAGGAGGGAATCCCTGAGGACACCGATGACTTTGGAGAGTTCAGGATGAGAGTCTCTGACCTCGTTAAAGACGTCATTTTTCTTGTTGGATCCATGGAGTGTTTTTCTCAGGTACCTTCAATTTCAATCCGCTGAACAACATGTTGTTTATGGGTTCTATTCTTAAATGTTCTCCTTTGTTGTCAGATGTATTCAACCTTTACAAATGATCTGTTTGTTCTCAGTTATATTCTACGTTAAAAGAAGGGAACCCTTCCTGGGAGGTGACGGAGGCAGTCCTCTTCATCATGGCTGCGATTGCAAAAAGTGTTGATCCGTGAGTGTCTGAGTCACTTTAATGATACCTAATATTTAAGGTTAAAGTTTCTCCTTCCACTCAGCTTATGTTTATCTTCCAGAGAGAACAACCCGACGCTGTCCGAGGTGTTGCAGCAGGTGGTTCTACTTCCAGAAAGTGTCCACATGGCAGTTCGATATACAAGCATCGAGCTGGTCGGAGAGATGAGCGAGGTCGTGGACAGAAACCCCAGATTCCTCGGTAATGTTAATGAGTCCAACTAAAACCGGCAGCTGTGTGTTGTGTGTTTCGCACTGATGGTTTCATGGTCCGATCCCAGAAGAAATCATCAGAAGCATCATTCCTGTCACACCTGGTGTTGATCTACCTGTCTCTATTTCCTCTCCTGTCACACCTGGTGTTGATCTACCTGTCTCTGTTTCCTCTTCCTGTCACACCTGGTGTTGATCTACCTGTCTCTATTTCCTCTCCTGTCACACCTGGTGTTGATCTACCTGTCTCTGTTTCCTCTTCCTGTCACACCTGGTGTTGATCTACCTGTCTCTATTTCCTCTTCCTGTCACACCTGGTGTTGATCTACCTGTCTCTATTTCCTCTTCCTGTCACACCTGGTGTTGATCTACCTGTCTCTATTTCCTCTTCCTGTCACACCTGGTGTTGATCTACCTGTCTCTATTTCCTCTTCCTGTCACACCTGGTGTTGATCTACCTGTCTCTATTTCCTCTTCCTGTCACACCTGGTGTTGATCTACCTGTCTCTATTTCCTCTTCCTGTCACACCTGGTGTTGATCTACCTGTCTCTATTTCCTCTTCCTGTCACACCTGGTGTTGATCTACCTGTCTCTATTTCCTCTTCCTGTCACACCTGGTGTTGATCTACCTGTCTCTATTTCCTCTTCCTGTCACACCTGGTGTTGATCTACCTGTCTCTATTTCCTCTTCCTGTCACACCTGGTGTTGATCTACCTGTCTCTATTTCCTCTTCCTGTCACACCTGGTGTTGATCTACCTGTCTCTATTTCCTCTTCCTGTCACACCTGGTGTTGATCTACCTGTCTCTATTTCCTCTTCCTGTCACACCTGGTGTTGATCTACCTGTCTCTATTTCCTCTTCCTGTCACACCTGGTGTTGATCTACCTGTCTCTATTTCCTCTTCCTGTCACACCTGGTGTTGATCTACCTGTCTCTATTTCCTCTTCCTGTCACACCTGGTGTTGATCTACCTGTCTCTATTTCCTCTTCCTGTCACACCTGGTGTTGATCTACCTGTCTCTATTTCCTCTTCCTGTCACACCTGGTGTTGATCTACCTGTCTCTATTTCCTCTTCCTGTCACACCTGGTGTTGATCTACCTGTCTCTATTTCCTCTTCCTGTCACACCTGGTGTTGATCTACCTGTCTCTATTTCCTCTTCCTGTCACACCTGGTGTTGATCTACCTGTCTCTATTTCCTCTTCCTGTCACACCTGGTGTTGATCTACCTGTCTCTGTTTCCTCTTCCTGTCACACCTGGTGTTGATCTACCTGTCTCTATTTCCTCTTCCTGTCACACCTGGTGTTGATCTACCTGTCTCTATTTCCTCTTCCTGTCACACCTGGTGTTGATCTACCTGTCTCTATTTCCTCTTCCTGTCACACCTGGTGTTGATCTACCTGTCTCTATTTCCTCTTCCTGTCACACCTGGTGTTGATCTACCTGTCTCTATTTCCTCTTCCTGTCACACCTGGTGTTGATCTACCTGTCTCTATTTCCTCTTCCTGTCACACCTGGTGTTGATCTACCTGTCTCTATTTCCTCTTCCTGTCACACCTGGTGTTGATCTACCTGTCTCTATTTCCTCTTCCTGTCACACCTGGTGTTGATCTACCTGTCTCTATTTCCTCTTCCTGTCACACCTGGTGTTGATCTACCTGTCTCTATTTCCTCTTCCTGTCACACCTGGTGTTGATCTACCTGTCTCTATTTCCTCTTCCTGTCACACCTGGTGTTGATCTACCTGTCTCTATTTCCTCTTCCTGTCACACCTGGTGTTGATCTACCTGTCTCTATTTCCTCTTCCTGTCACACCTGGTGTTGATCTACCTGTCTCTATTTCCTCTTCCTGTCACACCTGGTGTTGATCTACCTGTCTCTATTTCCTCTTCCTGTCACACCTGGTGTTGATCTACCTGTCTCTATTTCCTCTTCCTGTCACACCTGGTGTTGATCTACCTGTCTCTATTTCCTCTTCCTGTCACACCTGGTGTTGATCTACCTGTCTCTATTTCCTCTTCCTGTCACACCTGGTGTTGATCTACCTGTCTCTATTTCCTCTTCCTGTCACACCTGGTGTTGATCTACCTGTCTCTATTTCCTCTTCCTGTCACACCTGGTGTTGATCTACCTGTCTCTATTTCCTCTTCCTGTCACACCTGGTGTTGATCTACCTGTCTCTATTTCCTCTTCCTGTCACACCTGGTGTTGATCTACCTGTCTCTATTTCCTCTTCCTGTCACACCTGGTGTTGATCTACCTGTCTCTATTTCCTCTTCCTGTCACACCTGGTGTTGATCTACCTGTCTCTATTTCCTCTTCCTGTCACACCTGGTGTTGATCTACCTGTCTCTATTTCCTCTTCCTGTCACACCTGGTGTTGATCTACCTGTCTCTATTTCCTCTTCCTGTCACACCTGGTGTTGATCTACCTGTCTCTATTTCCTCTTCCTGTCACACCTGGTGTTGATCTACCTGTCTCTATTTCCTCTTCCTGTCACACCTGGTGTTGATCTACCTGTCTCTATTTCCTCTTCCTGTCACACCTGGTGTTGATCTACCTGTCTCTATTTCCTCTTCCTGTCACACCTGGTGTTGATCTACCTGTCTCTATTTCCTCTTCCTGTCACACCTGGTGTTGATCTACCTGTCTCTATTTCCTTTCCTGTCACACCTGGTGTTGATCTACCTGTTTGTATTTCCTCTCGCTGTCAGACCTGGTGTTGATCTACCTGTCTCTATTTCCTTTCCTGTCACACCTGGTGTTGATCTACCTGTCTCTATTTCCTTTCCTGTCACACCTGGTGTTGATCTACCTGTTTGTATTTCCTCTGGCTGTCAGACCCGGTGTTGAACTACCTGATGAAAGGTCTCAGGGAGAAACCTCTGGCGTCGGCCGCAGCGAAGGCAATCCACAACATCTGTTCCGTGTGCAGAGATCACATGGCTCAACACTTCCAGGGTCTGTTAGACATCGCTCGCTCGCTCGACTCCTTCGCCCTGTCCACTGAGGCTGCCGTTGGACTGCTTAAAGGTATGTTCCTACACCTGTAGTACATGTGATCACCTGTGGTGATGTCATCAGGTCAGTGCAACCTGCAGGCAGCATAGAGGAGAGCGGCGCCAGTGAATCAGCAGATGACATTCATGTTGAACTACTCTTCACCTTTTGGTTTAATTCAGTTTAATATTTATCTGGCGGGTCTACTTCTCAGTTTTTTTTAAGTCTTTACGCGTTTACTTTGATCCATCCATACGTCTTTTCACCTGTCTCATTGTTGTTTCTGATGTCTTGTCACTGAACAAAGAGACATAATGCTGTAACTGTAGTCATGACTTGATTGGTGTTTACCTGTGCAGGTACAGCTCTGGTCCTGGCTCGTCTTCCTCTGGAGAAGATAGCAGAGTGTCTCAGTGACCTGTGTGCTGTTCAGGTGATGGCTCTGAAGAAGGTCAGTGTGTGTTTTTATTTGAATCAGTTTAAGTTTTAGAAACATAAATACATACAACATTTAAACTAAAAGCAAAGTTCATGTTTTTCTTTCAGTTGCTGGCTGAAGAATCTCCAAACGGTAAATCAGCTGATCCCACAGTCTGGCTCGACAGACTGGCTGTTATCTTCAGGTGAGTTTACCTGTTGTTGTTTCACCTGTTGTCACTATTATTCAGACTTTATTCAAATCATCAGACAGTGAACACGATCATCACGTTTGTTTTTCCTGTAGACACACAAACCCCATCGTAGAGAACGGACAGACTCACCCATGTCAGAAAGTCATCCAGGAGGTAAAACACCTGAACTCACCTGAGCTTTTCCTGGAACAGTCATTTGAATATTTGCACACAAAAAGTCTGTTTTAATGAATAACCTCATGATGTGACCTGCTTGTGTCATGTGATTCACCTGTAGATCTGGCCAGTGCTGTCAGAGACTCTAAACGCTCATCAGGCTGATAACAGAATCGTGGAGCGATGCTGTCGCTGTCTCAGGTTTGCTGTACGATGTGTCGGGAAAGGCTCCGCCTCCCTCCTGCAACCACTTGTCACTCAGGTGAGACACACCTGGACAAGCACATAAAGACTTTTTTGCCTGATTGTTAGACCTGGACTGTCGTACTTTCCTACCTTCGCCTTCAGTGTGTCTATGAGGTTGAATGATTTGTTGTTATTGATCCAGTATCAATAGTTTATTTAGCTGATGTGTTATCAACAGGACTGGGGATTAATTGGATTGATGATCAATCAGCAGTGTTTCCCACACATTAATTTATTTGTGGCAATCCGCCACAATATCAACATTGGCCGCCACATATTGATTTTCTATTTTTGGAGCTGTGCATCCTGTTCTCACTCACTCAGGACAGCGACCCGTCAGTGAGGAGCATGATGTTATATCTTTCGATACAGCGGATGGCGGTGTGGTTTTTAGTCCGCTGGTAAAACCAACGAAGAAGAGAAGGAGGACTATTTAACGCAGTTGGCTTGACCGTAACTTCCTCTGCAAAGAAGACGGCTGGACGTTTTACTGTCAGAATTTGGGCAGTTCGGTCTAATGAAATTTGGAGATGGAGTCTAGAAGAGCCACCCGATTACATTTTATCCTCATCCAAGTTAGCTCTGCGCTGAATCAGCGGAAGTCTCGAGTGCGCATGCTGTATGGCGCCACAGCTGGACAGCCACCGCCCCAATTAAAGTCTGATTCTGTGGGAAACACTGACCAGTGAGGTTAAAGTAGGGCTGGGAGATAAATTGGTAAAATCGATTAATTCGAGTTTGTGGTTTCGGACGATTTAAAAAAAATAAAATCGTGGGTTAGGGTGGATTGCTCCGCCGCTGCTCCCCATGGGCTCCCGTAGTTCACAGTGGGCTCCAGTAGTTCACAGTGGGCTCCAGTAGTTCACAGTGGGCTCCATAGTTCACAGTGGGCTCCCGTAGTTCACAGTGGGCTCCATAGTTCACAGTGGGCTCCATAGTTCACAGTGGGCTCCATAGTTCACAGTGGGCTCCATAGTTCACAGTGGGCTCCCGTAGTTCACAGTGGGCTCCATAGTTCACAGTGGGCTCCATAGTTCACAGTGGGCTCCATAGTTCACAGTGGGCTCCCGTAGTTCACAGTGGGCTCCATAGTTCACAGTGGGCTCCCGTAGTTCACAGTGGGCTCCCGTAGTTCACAGTGGGCTCCCGTAGTTCACAGTGGGCTCCATAGTTCACAGTGGGCTCCATAGTTCACAGTGGGCTCCATAGTTCACAGTGGGCTCCATAGTTCACAGTGGGCTCCATAGTTCACAGTGGGCTCCATAGTTCACAGTGGGCTCCCGTAGTTCACAGTGGGCTCCCATAGTTCACAGTGGGCTCCCATAGTTCACAGTGGGCTCCCGTAGTTCACAGTGGGCTCCTGTAGTTCACAGTGGGCTCCATAGTTCACAGTGGGCTCCATAGTTCACAGTGGGCTCCATAGTTCACAGTGGGCTCCATAGTTCACAGTGGGCTCCCATAGTTCACAGTGGGCTCCCGTAGTTCACAGTGGGCTCCTGTAGTTCACAGTGGGCTCCATAGTTCACAGTGGGCTCCATAGTTCACAGTGGGCTCCATAGTTCACAGTGGGCTCCATAGTTCACAGTGGGCTCCTGTAGTTCACAGTGGGCTCCATAGTTCACAGTGGGCTCCCGTAGTTCACAGTGGGCTCCCATAGTTCACAGTGGGCTCCATAGTTCACAGTGGGCTCCCATAGTTCACAGTGGGCTCCTGTAGTTCACAGTGGGCTCCCATAGTTCACAGTGGGCTCCATAGTTCACAGTGGGCTCCCATAGTTCACAGTGGGCTCCCATAGTTCACAGTGGGCTCCCGTAGTTCACAGTGGGCTCCCATAGTTCACAGTGGGCTCCATAGTTCACAGTGGGCTCCCATAGTTCACAGTGGGCTCCTGTAGTTCACAGTGGGCTCCTGTAGTTCACAGTGGGCTCCATAGTTCACAGTGGGCTCCATAGTTCACAGTGGGCTCCATAGTTCACAGTGGGCTCCCATAGTTCACAGTGGGCTCCTGTAGTTCACAGTGGGCTCCCGTAGTTCACAGTGGGCTCCCGTAGTTCACAGTGGGCTCCATAGTTCACAGTGGGCTCCATAGTTCACAGTGGGCTCCATAGTTCACAGTGGGCTCCTGTAGTTCACAGTGGGCTCCCATAGTTCACAGTGGGCTCCCATAGTTCACAGTGGGCTCCCATAGTTCACAGTGGGCTCCTGTAGTTCACAGTGGGCTCCATAGTTCACAGTGGGCTCCCATAGTTCACAGTGGGCTCCATAGTTCACAGTGGGCTCCAGTAGTTCACAGTGGGCTCCGCCCTCCCCCCGCATTGACTTTCCACAGAGAACCAAACACATCAATATGCAGCAAGCAAAGAGTCCGTTCCCAAAAAGTCACAGTCTCGTCAGTAGTT